>JAVJGI010000014.1:30288109-30310393 GCA_035590275.1 Ibycter americanus | reverse complement strand
AGCAGCGCGGCGGGGGCGGTGACTGCCCCGGAAGGGTATTGGCTCGCGCAGGCGGCCAGCCAGCGCCGCCGGTGCGCTGGAAGCGCGGGGGGGCGCCTGTGCCAGGCCCCTTTATGAGCGACTTGAAACGGAGCGATGCTCGATGCTCAAGATAATAATAAAAAAAAGATCGCGTAGCTGCCGGCAGGCGGTGGCGGCATCCTCAGAGGTTCGGGTGTTGCTGTGTTTAGGCCAGTTTGTCACGATTCTAGCGATTATGCAGTGCCGTCGGTTATGCTGCGCGCTTATGGTGCCCGTAATGAGCACGATGAGGTTTTCACAGTCTGCTCAGATAAACGTGTCGGAGAACCTCACCTGCTGTTGCTGAGGGGGAGGTATTCCTCCGTTGTTGGGAATTTTTTTTTACCTATTTCCTGTTTCAGGACACATGTTCCACGTTTCATGTGATCTTTGATAGGCACCTTGAGTTGTTGTGTTTTTATTTTTTTTTTAAACTTAGGACACAGTGCTTACATAGACAAGTTTTCCCTTTCATAGCAGCGAAATAGCAAATTTCAGGACAATAATAAACAAAGCGTGGTGAAACAGCTGTTTCTTGGGTTCAGCTGAGTTCAATAAACTTTTCCTGTGTTTGATGAGTCATTTTTCAAGAATAAACCATAAAATGTTGCAATGTCTTTGTTTTCTCTCCCACAATGCTGCTTTTCCACTTCTTATATAAGAGAACTTGTATGCCTGAATGTATATAGAAGATTTGAGACCTTCTCTTATAACAGTTATCAACATCCATAATACAGTGATTTGGATTAAGTTACTTCCATTCGTGTGCAATATAGACAATTAGCGTTTGCTTAACACGAATTCCTGATGCTGTTGTTTGCCGGTTCTTTGTAATCAGTCTCACCTCAGGGTAAAACACACTGGCTTTGTCATGCATCTGTCTAGCCAATACCTAAAAGCTTGAACATTCCTCTTGCAGTGTATTTCACTGAACTAGAGCCAAGATCTTCACAGTAGTTGTTTTTAAAAGGAAAAAAAAATACCTGCTTTTATAGTGTATTAGCATTTTACCTTTAGATACAGGAAAGCTTTTTTTTAATATTTATTTTTGCAGGTAGTAATATGCTTTCTGCCAAGAAATTGGTAATTTCACTGTAAAGACCCTATGTTCGTTAAAATACATAAAGTTTGCCAACTTTTTTCCCATGCTTTCCATTTTCTTGACTGTTCCTCTGCAATCTAACTTAATTCCACAGCCACTTGGAAGTCTAATCAGAAGTAAATTAGAGTTCACCCTTAGATCTTTAATATTAAAAATATTTTCATTAATTCTGGAACTTTAAAGTGCTAAAGATGGAATGCAAGTTTTCAGACTACTAATTTGACTCTGTTCTAACATTGCAGTAATTTTTTAGGTTCATACGTTGCCTTTATGTCTTTTATTTTTGTGACTGCCAGATTATGCGTACACTGATAATGGCTTTGTGGATCAACCTTTGTACTGGATCGTAGGTAACTGAGGTAGGGGGGGAGTTGTTTGTTAGATTAAAAGCACTAAATAAGTAAACTTGAAAAAGATTGTTAAACAATATTCTTTAGACATTTAAAGCAAAACAAAACAAAAATACCAGACACAGAAATACCCACCAGTCCACAAAGAAACAGGCTGTTCACGTTAGAGTTCCTTCATCCCCCAAGGACATTGAGTTTGCTGTGAAAAGTTCAAGTAGCTGAGGTCTTAATTCTCAATTTACCTGAACCTTACATAGTTTAAAATTGTGAGTTTACTAAAAGTCACAATGTTTTGTATTCATTATGGAAAAACTACAAGTAAGCAATACAAGATACAAGCTGTGTTCTTATGTAAGAAAGTAAACCGTGATTTGGTTGAATGGTAACTTACAGTAAAGATGCTCCCATTACTGTTGACATTTTTGAATTTATTGTAAGCTAATGCTGTGAAGCACGTTTTCAGCTTCTCATTCGCTGTTTTTTACTTCCATTTCTTTTTAGTACTTCATACTCGGGAAGAAACTTTCACCGAAATGTTTTTGAGTTTCAGCTGAGCAAAAAGACTCTGAAGAACGTTCGGTTCTCAATTTGTAACTTACTGTAGTCTTTATATTTTTTGCTGTTACACAGTTCAGTTAATCTTTTAATTAAGCCCTTGTCCTTAAAAAGTCTCTTCACCCTGTCCCCCAGTTGTGGGTTAAAACATCGATAATAAACAAGTTTTAGGTAGTAGATTTGAAACTTATATCTTAATTCTAAAGAAGTCCCTATAGTACGTGTAATCAAGTTGGATTACATGCCACTTTTTTAAAGAATGCTTTTTGTTCCTGTTCTTCACTCTTGGCATTTGGACATAGTTATCTTTCCTTTTCTGTCAAGGTAATACTTATCAGAATGACATATGCTGATCTTGTATACCGCACTTTGCATTTACTTAGTGCTTTCCATTTGCAGATCTTAACCGAGTTTATAAAACATTAACGTGGAACTATGAATTCCCCTTTCAGAAGTATTACTGAAACTTCACTAAGGGTTGGATTGGTGCTTTTGGTAGCATCACTACATTGAATTGGAAATTTAGAGAATGCAGCCTGGAGTGTCTGAATCTCAACCTTATGCGCTTGCCACAAAGCCTGGTCAGATGATATTGTGTTTCAGTTTTTCTTTGATAATTAAACTTCAGCAATTATTGCCTTATGTATTTTGAACACAGGAATATAGGAAGGTCTGTAGGCTATCCCTCTTGAAGCCTGTGTCAGCGTGCTTGCTCTGATAGAGGCTGGTATCAAATACTAAAGGGGAGAGCCTAAGAATAGGGCAGGCACGCAGAAATAACTTTCTTGTTTCTAGCTTCTGGAACCAAAAGTAATACTTGTGGGTTTTTACAGCTCTTAATGGATTACCTCTCTCAATGTGTTTAATTTCTTCTGAACCTAACTGGTGGTTTCCACAGTGTTCTTAAAGCAGTTACACAATTTAGCTGTGTATTTCACGAGAAATTCCTTGGTCTGTTTTAGATCTTTGGCCTGGTGATTTAATATCTCTGGTCCTTGCACATGAGAAACTGTAAATGATCTATCTTCCCATTTTTAGGCTGTTTGCTTTTTTAATAGGTCTTTTACTATTCATCTGCTGCCAGCCCTTTTGCTTTTTTAACTATCTCCAAGTGGAAGAATTCTGGTGTCTTTGATTTTTCCTGATCAACAGGAGAAAAGCAACTGTAAACTTTTTTTTTTGTGGTCATTTTCTAGGTCTGTGTGTTCTTTTTGAAAGGTGGAGACAAACATAGCACTCAAAAGTATTGAGGTATAGCATGGATTTATACCATAGCATAATTTTTGTGCTTGTTCTCTGTTCTGTTAGTAATGATTTTTAATGTTCTTTTTCTTTCTGTGAATGCCACTGGACAACGCTTGGCTGATACTTCCTTAGAAATATATTTAGTAACTCCATAATGTGTTTGTTTATAGCTAATTTATGGCTTATCACTGTAAATAAATACTGGTTTTGTCCAGGTACATTACTTTGTACTTACTAACAGTATTTCTTCTGCTTTTTTATCAGTTGGTCATTGAGTACTGTGAGATCTTTCTACTAGCTTTCTGAGAGCATACCAAAAATTTGTCACCTCACTGTTCATTTCCTTTTCCAGAAGTTTTGTTAATACATTGAACAGGTTCTTCTTTGCATGCCCATGGGACTCCTTTGGTCACTCTAGGCACTCAGAAAGCTGATCATTTACTTCTCTTTGTTTCCTGTTCTCAAACCAGTTAGTTATTCATGAAAAACCCTTTTCCCCTTTTAACTGAAGGCAGCATTACTTCTTTAAGAGTCTTTGAGAGAGATTGTCAAAAGCTTTTTGAAAATCCAGGTATGTGACAGCATCCCTTTGCTCTTTGAAGGTATCAGATTTTCCAGGCAGTACTTCATATATAAATGCCACCTTAGCACATTCCCATTGTGTCATACTTACCTAAGTGTCTGCGAACTCTGTTCTTTCTGGTTTGCATGCTAGAAGGATCATCATGGTATCACAACTTTTCTCATTAGTAGGGGTAGACTTACTGGCTTGTAATACACTGGCTTTCCCATGGGACCTTAAGTTAGTGTTGTGTTTGCCACTCTCATGGTACTGAGACTACTTCATGTGATAAGACCGTAGTAACAGAGCAGCAATGTTGTAATTTTCTTTGCGACTCTTAACTAAATACTATCTGGTTGCAGCAATTTGTTTCAAATATTTTTTTGGTTTGTTTCTGTTTTGAAGTCTCTTTTGTTGTCTTTCCATCTTGGGACACTTCTTTTGACTTTGTTACCTCTTAAGTTTTGACATAAGCTCTTCTGTGAGCTTACTGACAGAGAAGTGAGAAATATCAGCTGGTGAATTTTTGTAGTTTCATTTCTGGTTTTTTTTTTCCAAGAGTGCCCTTTGCTATAATTTTATCTGTACAGTTCATTGCCCTTGTTTATCCATGTTATTTTGTATATTTTTCACAGAGATATTGCAGTTCAGTATGTTCTTTCAACTTTGTCAGATTATTAAATGGTGCTGTACTGAATATTTCTGTAACCCATTTAGGTCCTGCTCAGGTTCCAATGATGTCCCCAAATGGTTCAGTGCCTACTATTTATGTGCCTCCTGGATATGCCCCACAGGTATGTCCCTTCGTTTCATTTTTACTTTATTTATTTTCATGCATATTATGGGAGTAGAACCATAATAGCTAATTCAGTAAATTCATGTGTCAAGTTTCAGAGTTGCTGTGGTCAAGCAAGTAAATAACGGGAGGTGTCCCATAGTACCTCTGTGATGGGAGACTTCTCACGCTATGTATGTGCCTGTTTAGTTATATATTTACTACTTACATGACAATAACAAGCACAGTTCCTTGCTGAGTTCAGGATGCCAATGTACTAGATGTCCTCTGAATATAAAATACAATCATGTCCCAGATAGCTCATTGTGCAGGACCTGTGCTGATTTCTGTGTTAGCAGATGCTTTCTCTTTGCACCAATATAATTTTTATATATGTACATGGTTCATGTCTGGGAAGTTCCCTGCAGGTAAGGAGTAAAAACAGGTCCATTAGAAAAAGTGTAGCAAACAGGATGGAAAAAATGTCAGCTGTCCATTGGGAATAAATTGCCATATAATACATGTTTCCACAGCTTATCTTAAAATGGGCCTCTTGTTTTCTCACTGCTGTGCAATTCCTAATTTAGATGTCTGAAAATTAAATGAGAGCTAGATAGCTTGGCCAGCATTTAAAATAGATTAAAAGGACGATTCCTCTTGGCTATTTTTGACACCTGTATTATAATGAGATGGTGTGGCCTTCTAGGTGGTGTCTCTTTCTTTCCCTCAACCATAGAACAAGTCTAAGGGTTAGTAGGTCAACCTGGAAGTTAGAGCAGTTGAATACCTCTCTCCATGTTGTAAGTCTTGAGAAAACTTAAAGGAGCATCTCATGATGTTCTGTTGTGACCAGCCTACCTCTGACTCAGCATGCATCACATGGTGTACACTGAGAAGAGACTACAACACATAAAATGCAACCAGAAAGCCCACAGTGTCTAGCAGATGTTGGACTAATTATCTGAATGGCATTAAAGAATTGTCCTCCAGCAAAAGAAAAGGCTGTTGGGTTGGGCAGTCTAATACTATGTGGTTTTACCTTTCATCTGTTCAGAGTTGGCTGATAAGTTGATTCGTGTATCCTCCATAGTTGAATTCCCAAACAGGCAGAAGAAAAATTAATTTAAAATAATCATGAAAGTCTGTTTATCTTTAGATCATAGTAAAAAGTCTTGATTCCTATTAGACTTCATTTTTAAAGAACCAAAAGAATTTTTGACATAAGTGAAATTCAGAATTTTACTGTATTTCTTGAGTACTTATTTCAGTTGATGAAGTATTTAATGTTTAAGAAGTTGTGTAACCTGTGCCAATCTGAATAATATTTATAAAATGAATTTGTCCTTCAAGGACAACTTGCAGCAGACAGGCTGAAGGACTGGGCCTTGCTGAGGCATGCTTGGTAGCCTTTCCTTGGGGCTTGTTAGTGCAAGCAGGTGGTGTGCTAACACAGCTCTCTGACTTTTGAACTGAAGGTGCCTCACATCTATCCAGCTCAGAGTACAGGTGGAATGAGCTCATGTCTGCTGTTTTCATCTGAGTAGAAGTATCATAGTCCAGGAAAACCTGTAGTTTATAAGATTTCTGAAGTATTTACTGTTGACAAAACATACCAACCGTTGAGGTTTATGGTGGAAGCTCCTGTTACAAGCCAGATTTGATAGTAGTCTTGCAAACAGGAAAGTCTTAACACTATTGAGCTAAGAGTTATCCCAGACTTATTGCAAGCCCAGCAAAGTAACTTCCATGGTTTCTTCAGCCATAGTAAATTTTTAAATGACAGCAACTGCAGATATATCTTGAGAGAAATTAGAAACCAACTAAATGTCTAAAGCCATCAGCCTGGAAGAACACCTTCAGCTTAACCATCTTCTGTCTGTCCATTTTTGTTTAGTTCTATTACGCCTCTGCTTGCTTCAGTTCCTGTTTGGCAGTGATACAGCGTACTGTCCTCTGTTAGAAGTTGGGGATAACTACAGAATAAAGCATATTTATTCTTCTTATATCACATAAATAAAAAGCAATTCATAAGTTGATTTCCTTTTCCCTTCCTCTTCTTTTGGAACTGTAGTTGTAAATCTCTGAAAAAAAGAGTATCTTCATTCATCCTCTCTAAGCTGTCTATATTCCCTGTCTGTAGTGAGTTTTTCAGTGGTGTTTGGTTGGCTCACTCAACCAAACAGGCCTATGCCAGAACTGCATGTTTTGCTAGCACCATTAGGATAAAGATAGGTTGTTTACTCTTTTAACTTAAAATTTTAAGATTGACATGATGCTCTTACTGCTTTTTGGACGTTTTTTATCTGTGTAGTTGCCTGGTAGAGGCCTAATGTTGAGTTGATGTTTTGATTTAGAGGCACAGTTACAGACTTGTCAGACTCTTCGTTTTACACTATTAATGTCCCTGCTCCTATGAATATTTTTTAGTTACTTAGGCTATTAGCAGACCCAAGAAAACAGATAAATTGTAAACTAAGTAGCCTGGGTTTTTTATAAAAGCTACTTCCTACATAATCTGAATCTGCTCATAAAATCATGATAAATTGCGATATTTTTTTTGTAAGCAAAAAGGACTTAAATAAGTAAAACTACATTTCAGTGTTTAGAGAATTTCGTTGGACAGCAGTAGTTTTAATTATATTTACTGCTGTTAATATCCTGCCTTTAGGACACCACACAGCTATGGTTGCACAGATACTAAGAGCGGTTGTCTGTAGTGAAATTATTCTTTCCCAACAAGGGACAATTTCTGTATACTGAAAATAGTCAGCCCATTTTTTAAAGTCACACGGTATGTAGGTATGCTAAAGCTGTGTTCACTCAGATCATTTACATTAATTTCCAGCTCTCTATTTAGGTAAGTAAGGTGGGATCAGCTCCATTGTGCACATACTTCTATGTCTTCTGAATGTTATTGCGTATGCCTAGAGATACTCATTCTTCTGTTACACCAGAAGCATACAGCTGTGTCTACATAACTGTCTTTCTCAGTACAGTAGTGATGTTTTGAAACAATTTCCTAGACCAACCTCCCTTACCTTGCATTGGTTTAGCTAGCAGGATAATTTTGGGTGTACAAATTAGATTGCTGTCAGAGAAAACAAAAGCAGAAACTCCGTTCCAGATTGTGTTGAAAGCAGCTTGGCACTAAGTGCTTTGATCTATTGATTTGCTCCTGTTGCACTGGGTTACTCATTGGTGTACATGTACATGTCCCTACCTCATTTCAAATGTCAGTGAAAACTTATGTCATAGGGTTGCCTTGCCCTCTACTTCTGAATGTAGTCGTGACATTCCAGATTCTGTTCTTTTCCCTGTTTCCTAGGTAAACATTTCATCCAAAACCTTTTATTACAGTCCCTGCTGTGGCATTACTTTCCAGCATTTTACTAGGAAGTGGAAAATAATTTATTCATTGGCATCCCAGACAGTAAAGTTAGTGACAACACAATGCATACAAGTCAAATTATGCCAAGGTCATCTCTGGATATCCCCAGAAGTCATGTATTTTTGTGAATTTGCCACTAGTGATACAAACATCTAGAGAGGATAATGATGGCAGTCTTCCCTGTCTGTGATGTGCTTCAGGGAGAGACCCCTGGTTCTGGTCCAGTTGATAAGGCCCTCATTTGGTAAAGAGCATTGTCTGCTTCAGTACTTTCTACAGTACATGCCTTTGTGCCTGCTCTCCACCAGACCCCTACATGCTACAGACCCCAGACATGCTACATGTACTGTGCACAGCACGCCTCAGCTCCATGCATCTTACATGATCACAGTTACTCTCATCATGGGATTACATATGCTGCATTTGTTTCTTTGAACTTCTGGTAACGTTGCTAAGGGCTGCGCTCGCGTCCCTCAGATGAAGGCTATCTTGTCACATCTCCCACTTGCCGTTTTTGCACAAGCCTCTTTGCACACTAGAGTCTGGCAAAGGCTGCCACAAAGGCGCCTGCCCTGTTTTCCAAGTAGCATGTGGCTTCCTTCAGGGTGCAAGATGTTTTAACAAGTGGGGGGAGAAAAGGAAAAAAAAAATTCTTTATAAAAATTACCTTGAGTTGTGAAGGAGACTTGAGAGGGCTGACCACCATCCTGCTAGGTTTTTGCTTTAACAGTTTGATGCAGGCGATG
Source organism: Ibycter americanus (assembly GCA_035590275.1). NCBI lineage: Eukaryota > Metazoa > Chordata > Aves > Falconiformes > Falconidae > Ibycter > Ibycter americanus. The sequence goes on along the minus strand of JAVJGI010000014.1, from coordinate 30,301,610 downwards.
GCTGCTGCGCGCCAGCAGGTGCAGTATGGCAAGTACCTCCTGGGTTAGTGTTGGTGGACTGCCTTGGGCACAGAGCAAAGACCTGACTCTTGTGCCTTTTCTCTCACCATTTATGCAGAGTGAGGTCTGTCCACCCACCACATCACTTCTAGGGACCAATCTAGTTGTTGCACTGTAGAACAAATCCTAGGAGCAGTGTAGCATACAAGCAGTGTGAGTGAGGGTGGAAACAGGACCCTGGAAAGAAGCTGGGCTTATGCTGTAAGTATACCTGGTTGTTTATAAGATGTTACAGTCAGATTTTTTTAACAGTATTTTTCCCTTTCACACTGAGAAGTTAATGGCATTGTTGCAGTTAATACACTTAATGTAGATAGCCCTTTCATTGTCCTGTCTTTTTTTTTCTTTTATGCTCTCCTGTTTTCCTTTTCTCAAATTGAAAGGGTTTACTATTCCTGGTTTTGTTTAAGTATCTATAGAAACATACCTTTCAGACTGTCATTTCTCTTCTGTTGTGTGGTGTCTCTCACTGTACAGGTTATTGAGGATAACGGTGTTCGAAGGGTTGTGGTGGTTCCCCAGGCTCCAGAATTTCATCCTGGTGGTCATGCAGTGATACACAGGCCTCCACATCCCCCACTGCCTGGCTTCCTTCCACTTCCAGCCATGATACCCCCTCCACCACGTCATATATACTCACCTGTGACCGGAGCTGGTGACATGGCAACGCAGTACATTCCACAGTATCACACCTCACAAGTATATGGGGAGCTGGGTAAGTAGCTTATTGAATATTGCAAGTTCTATGAAAGGAAATAATGCTCTACTCATTTCCATCATCTGTTATGCTGATATACAGGCTTTATCACGCAAGACTTACAGCTTGAATGGGAGCTATACAAAAAGTTTTATGAGGATACCAATTTTGCTTACTGAAGCTTATTATTCCACAAGAAGTTATTTTAATTAATTAGACTTGTCAGTTCAGTGATCCATTAAACATACATATTATTTATCTGTATCAGTTATAGATTTGCCCAGGAAAGCAGTGCATGGAGTGTTTGTAGTGATTCAGCTGATGCCTCCCCCTGAGTTTCAGTGTTTAAATTCATACCTGAGTACTGTTCTGAGAGCTCGTATCTTGCAAGTATCCTGTTTGAAGCATGAAACAAGAGGTCTTAGTATTGACTATGAAAAAAAGTTTTCTATTTTTTATAAAACTGCATGCATTTAATCCAATGTCCATATTGAAGTCCAGCTTGAATAATCAGGTGCCACCAACCTAAACTCAAACTGTAGTTGAAGCTGTCTTTAGTAGTGCTATTGGCATCTGCCTTTAATACAGTTTAGTGGCAAAGTGTATGTGTGTACTAACTCGGGTTATGTTGTTAGATGATAATTACATTCCTGGTAGACTTGCTTTTCTTTAGATAAACTTATGTTATAAGGTGGATGCTGACCTTGAAAAACTTCCAGAGAGCAATGCCAAGTTGCTGTTTTTAGAGGAAGAATTTAGAAGCTGTGGAGGGGAAGACTAAACACAGCTTTGTCATGTCACTGCATATGTGTGGATTTCAGCATTCTATGATACTACTAAAATCATCTAAAAATATCTGCCAGCTAGTTACTGTGCTTAAATACTCATGATTTACAAAGCTGTCAGATAAGAATATACTGATGCTTGATCTTCCTGGAATTGTTAGTGTTTCTGTATTCTTAAGTTGTACTTCATTTCTTTCTCACACTACTTTGTTAACAGTACATAATTGGATGTTCTTTGAGTGCTTATTTATAGTTTTACTAATTTCTTGGTTTCCTGTAGCTGGCAGTTGTTTACTTCTAGTTTGCTAAATAGAGACATTGGAGTTTGGTAATTAAATGCATAAAAGATAAAGGATAATCTTAATGGAATAAGATTTTTTTAGATTTCTGCTGCTAGGTTATATCCCTTTAAATATGAATTCAGTGGTAATTTGCTAAACTGCTAATGTAAAAAAATGTTGATAAAATGGGATTCTTTGGTTTTGCTTTGTTTTAAGTGTATATGTAAGATGTCCTTGGATTTAGGGAGAGGACTAGGGATGCTGTAATTTGTTACATACTTGCTACAGATTTTGTATTTAATTCTGGACCATTGACACTGGCTATGGCCTTCAGAAGTAAAGTCTACAGTTAGGCTTCTATATGAGGAATCTGAATTTAAGGGGAAAAAAACCCCCAGAAGCGCTCTAGAGCGTGGTAGTTCTCTAACAAGAGTTCCTAAATCTCTAATGGTAGTGAAAATCAAATTTCTAAATAGTCACAGCCTATCTAGTAGTCCTTTGTCAAATTTTCTGGGAATTAAGCTGACCCAAAAAAACCCAGAAACTGGAAAGCTCTTTAGTTTTGTGACTTCTATCCTTCTTGCAGGAATGTTTTGATTTGATCTTGTTTTCTATATTTCCTAGCACATAAGAAGTAACAAATAATGAACTTCATTCTTCAGACCAAGTGATCCAACTTACCTCAAAAGGCACAGATTCTATGCTGGCTTTGAAGGATGTATTTTTTTGAAAGCTTTCCTCATTTGTCTTAGATAGGGTTACACTGAGGAAGGAGCTGGTGCCATGTGGTACACTGCTTTAAAGTCTTGAGTCAGTCAGCTGTTGCGAGCAGCATAAAGGTGAAAGTGAAATGGATAAAAATGTTAGAATGGGATAGAAAAGTTCACAAATCTGCAGTTCAAGTTTTTTTCATCAGTCTTCTACTGACTTTTTACCAAAGCCATGTTCAAACTTAGAAATGGGACTTTGGTGATACCGCAGCAATACCTCTGGTTGCTGTGTACAGATACAGTGTACTAGAAGACCTAGCCATACTATCTTCAGTCTTCTTGTGTCTTTCAGTTGCCCTGTGCTTTTGTGGGGTTTTTCCCTGTTGATTTCTGCTGAAGCACCATTTGAGTAATAGGGCTCTAGTTGCATTCCAAAACTTAAAACTTCTGTATTTTTTATTCAGCATTAGAGCAAACCTCTTCCCGTGTAATACAGTAGCATGGTGACTTTACCATGTAGCTTACAGCTCGAGGTTATAGAAGCATTTTAAGAATAATTTTTAAGTAGAAAAAAGGTGTGGGAAGGAAAGATTACATTTTTTTTCCCTAACACTGTTAATGTCCAGTTAGTGTATATTAGTTTGCCTGCTGCACAACTTCAGTTTTCCAGTAGAAGTAGAGATGTAATTTTACACAAAAATTTGCACTTAACACACAGAGCGTTTTAAAATAGATTTTTAATTACATTCTGTTCTGATTTTTAATATTGTTCTTCTTCACTTTCATTTAGATACTCTGCCTGCTCATGGAAGATCCAACTTTAGAGATGAAAGGTCTAGTAAAACATATGAAAGGTTACAAAAAAAATTGAAAGATCGACATGGAACTCAGAAGGATAAGTTAAACAGTCCTCCATCATCTCCTCAGAAATGTCCTTCTCCTACAAGCGAACATAATGGACTTACAAAAGGACAGGATGGAGCTGGTATAAGCACAGGTTCTACCAAAAGCAAGTCTTTGGGTAAAGGAAAAAGCAATTCTCAGACAGACACAGAAGTAGAAGGTAAGTATTAACAAAAATTATAAACATATATGTGTGTTTGTGTGTGTATATTTTAAAAAAAAATGCAAGTCCAGAGTCTGGCTGAGCACAGCATTTGTAGATAGAACACCACACTGACAGTCTTGAAGTTGAGTGGTAGTCCATAACTGCCCTGACTTACATAGGATGGAGTTAGGGGCAATGGACATGCTTGTCACATCAGAACAATGGGCCTAAGAGAACAAAACTACTGACATGCAAGTCTCCATGTAGACTGGAACAAATCTTACTAATCATACCTCATAAAACTGTTGAAAGAAAATTCTGTGCTTTGTCCAGAGTTAGTGGTGCTTGCATGTTAAGGAATCACTGAGTATTGATGGCCTGTTTGGTATTGAAGAAAGCATGAAAAGAACAAAGTGTCTGATACAGGGAACATGCAATCAACTTGTTGAAGAGGAATATTTTGTAAAAGAGATCTGTTGTTATACAAAATTCATGTAATGCCTGTCTCTATCAACTCATTATTGAAAAGGCTATGTAGAAGAAGGCTGGTCCTTGCACTAGTCCATGTGAGTTCATGGTTTCTAATACACTACCATAGGGAGTGTGTTTATTATTAATACCTTTATTTCACTGGAAAGCTTGTGATCTCATAAATGGACTGAATTCACTCAGTCTTGGTCATACAGTCGTTGTTGAATCTGATGATGTGTCACTGTGCAGCTTTCAGGTCACTGGCATAGCACTTCAGATTCAGAGCACAATGTGAAAGACTGATCATCAGTCAAGTACATTTTTCTCAGAATAGGGAGCTGTAACTAGTGATGCTGAGGGAAACTATGATTTTCTCAACTCAGTGAAGTTTACTTTGAGGTGATGATTTTGTGCCAATATATATTAGACTGATGTAAATGTAAAGGATGTGAAGAAAATATATGTAACCAAGACTAGGAAATCTCAACCTACAAGAGCTATTTCAAAACCTATGTAGGTGATACTCTGTGAAATCTAAGCACCAAGGGATACCTTTGAGATACAAAATGAATTCAGAAGTTAGGAACTGTTGCTCCAAAATTGAATGAATGCTTGTCACTATAGTTCCAGAGTGGCATTTGTCTTGGCTTCGGTTTACTTCGTTAGTTGTTACTTACCTGTGAGCTAACTTTACCAAAGCACAGGTCATAAAATGTACTGTTGCTTACATATGTTATGAAAATTATGTTAATGGTTCCTTAGAAGTATTTTATATGAAAAATTGAAAAGTTTTTTTCAAAATCAGTTAATTCAAGAGACACTTGGGAAAACTATGTACTGCGACTTAGACAGGTAATGACAAACAGAAGTCAGAAAATGCATTTAGTTTCAACAGCATAAATCATCTTAGAAATATAAAGTTGTAAATTGATTTGACCCATTGGTTTTTTTAAAGAATGTTATCAGACTTTGTTTTTCTTTTCATTGTAGTTTAAAGCAGGTTAAATAAATTAAAAATGTGTGGCCACACCTTAAAAACTAAGTAGCCTGTTCACTTACACTATTGAGATAATAAAATTTTAATATTGTGTGGGAGAAAGCACATAAAACACCTTCTATAAACTTTGAGTCCTTTGTAAAGCTCAACTATACCTCCAGCTGAAACAAAAACCTTGGATTCTCTCCCAGAGATGTAACTGAAGGCTAAGCTAAGGTTTGCCCTTGCAATTGAAGGAGACCAATAGTGTTATGAGTAGTCTTCCAGCTGATGTGCAATAACGTATTTAAACTACTGTAACTTGGCTGGGTCTCCATGCAAAGAGAAGTCTGTAGGAAGTAGCTCAGCCAAGAGCTTAAGTTCTTCATAGCAGTACTTTGTTTAAAATTATACATTAATAAAAGACAACCAAGCTTTCTGTATTCCATAAATCATAGAACAGATTTAGAAGTAGTTTTGTATGAACAGCTTCTTTGGGAGCTTTTTTGGTTTTATGTTGCCCTAGATGAATACAAGTTGGCAAGGTGTTCTATTTTATACATACTTTAGTCCATGTGTCGTCGTTGAATTTGAAGAGCTGTTTCACTGTAAAGTTGCTGAACAATATTCATAGATACCTTTTGTTTGCTTTGATTTTGTTTTTTAAGAAAAGGATGAAGAAACAAAAGCACTTGAAGCACTTCTTTCTAATATAGCCAAACCAGTGGTAAGTAAATAAAGCTTTCTATAAAATTAGAATGTATCTTTTGCTATTTTACACAGTGACACATCCTTTTTTCTCTCCAAGTTTAAAGGATCTTTAACTTCCCACACTACAGAAAACTTGCTTAACTTCCAGTCACTGAAATGTAAATGACCAAAGTAATTTTTAGTATTTTAACATTTATGAAGCTAAAATTGTCTTGATAGTTATTATGTGGAATTCTTCTTGGCCACTCTGTGAAATCTCAGCGTTAACAGAATTATAAAAGATATATAGAGAAAGAGCTTGCAACATTGCTGGTAACACAATGATGATGCTTAACATAAGATGATGCTTAACATCATCTTTTACTGTAAAATCTGTTCTCCATTGCCTGTAACATTGGTTTTAGTTTTAACTGTTCAGGAGACAATTTCACACACCAGATGTCTCTAGGCATGAGAGAGGTTTTGGAAAACCTTACTTGAAAAGTAAAGAAAAATTATGACAGGTTTCTCTGTCTCTGGCGCCTTCAGGGAAGAGACGTAAAATTTGCCAAGGAAGGTGACTGTCAGCAGTGGGCTTTTGACTTACCTGCTTGAAAAATCTACCACTTTTTTTTCAGTTCATAAAACTAATTCATAATTCTGCATAGGTACTCTTTAAAGCATTGTTGCCAAATTCAGTAGTTTCTTGCATTTTACAGCAGGCCAGTGTTCTTTTCTTTCATCATCCGGGCCTTCCCTGGTCCTAACCTTTCTGTGAGGATTTACACAGCTTTTCCAAAAATCTGCATCTTGATCCTCAGGCCTCCAGCTTGCCCAAGTAAAAACAGTCTGCGTTCCCTATTGTAAACTACAAAAAGTCCATGCAACTGAAACTCCAGGAAGAACTTACCATGGGTTTGTCCAGTCAGTCAGCTACTTCTCCATAATCAGGCACCCTGCTTTTCATCCTTTGTCAGTCGTAAGCTTACCACATCACACATGCACTCACACACATGCTTCACGTAACTATAAAGAAAACTTTTATGGAAGAAAGAACATACAGAGGAAAGATAAGAAGGAAGAAGAGTCAGACGGAATGATCATTGGACTTCCAACATTGCCATTCATCAGCTACATACCTTCTGCCTTCCACCTCCCAGACAGCCTGGCCCTGGTTTTAGAGCTCCAGTGCGGCGAATGAAGGGACGGGACGCAGCTTGATGCAAGCAAAATGTCCAACCAACCAACTTTATTAGTAACAAACATATCCTTATATACATTTTACTACAAGCGTGTTGCATACTGATTGGCTGGTTTCTACCACGTATTGCTTCTAACAGTCTCTGAATGGCTTATGGTTAAAACAGGTTCTAAGCAATCTTCTCCTACTGTGTAGCTAAAGACCTACCCTTATCTTCCTATTGTGTAGCTAACGACTTTCTGCAGATCTGTATTGCGTGACCCTTAAGAGTCCTTCCTTAGCAACCTTTTTGCTGGACGGTTGGAGCCCACGAGTCTGCAGTTCAGTTAACCCTTTCATTCCTTATTCCAGGGCTTATGCCCTACAAGCTTCAACACGTCTTCATTTTCTAACTGATCAATGTTCAGACTTTCATCCCCAAGACCTCGATCCACACTCCAGTCTTGATTCTTCTTTCATATATTGCTTTACAGCCTCGTCAGGAGAGGCTGAGAGAGCTGGAACTATTTAGCCTGGAGAAGAGAAGGATCAAGGGGGGATCTTATCAATGTATGTATAGATACCTGCAGGATGAGTGCAAAGAGGATAGAGCCAGTCTCTTCTGAGTGTGCCCAGCGTCAAGACCAGAGACAACAGGCACAAATTGAAATACAGGGAGTTCCCTCTGAACATCAGGAAACACTTTTTTACTGTGAGGATGACTGAGTACTGGCACAGGTTGCTGAGGGAGTTTGTGGAGACTCGCTCTTTGGAGATACTGAAAACCTGTCTGCATGTGGTTCTGGGTGGCTGGCTTTAGATTACCCTGGTTGAACAAGGGGTTTGGACTAGATGACCTCCAGCAGTCCCTTCCAGCATGAACTGTTCTGTGATTCTGTGTGTTTCAAGAGGTGAGCAGGGATTGTAATGGTAGAGGAAGTCCTGAATGCTTGTCATCCTGCTGTGTCCAAGCATCAGAATGGGTTAACCTTCAGTGCCCCTGTGTCTTTGGTGGCTAAGCAGCATGGAGGTGGAAGCTGTCTGAATCAAATCCTGTAAGAAGGGATTGAGAGAGCTGAGATGAAGAAATGGAGAGGAGTTGGCTGATCCTAGCTGTTGCTGTGGTGGAGATAGTAGCTGGGACAGTCAAGTTCAGCAGCACTTAACAGGATGACCTTGATGATTGGAGCTAGTGGAGGGGCAATAAAAAGAATTTTTGGAGGAGGAACGGGGACTGAAAAGAAAGCTTAGGGAGATTAAGGTGTGGGGAAGAAAGGAAGTGAGTGGAGAAGAGACAGCTCTGACAAGGAGCACAGGTCTGAAGGACAATCAAGACTTGAGAGTACATGAGGAGTCTAAGATAAGAAAATGAGACCAGGAACAAACAGAATAGTAGGTGTGAACTATTGGAAGAACAGGATGGAGAGCAAGTAGCTTTTCTGTTTTAGCTTTACAAGCAAACCGGTAATGAAAGGGTGATGGGAGGCTGCATGTCTTACTAGTAAGAGCTGAGAGTGGTGAGGATAGTGGGCAGTAGTAGCAAGAGACTGAAACGACCCAAGAAAGATGAAGACTGGTGAGACAAGGATACCATAACTTTACTGAGAGACTAAAGGGCTGAAGTTGGGTGGAGTAAATGAGGAGTACAGATTGGAATGAAGAACTGTTGATTAGGACCAGACTTCAAGAAGCTGGAGAAAAAAGGTCAAAAGGGATTATGGCTATAAGAAATTTAGTCTACATCTGACAGCACTGATTTTTATCCAGGACCTGGAATGTAATCCAGATTTCCCACATCTCATCTTTCTTCTAACAGCAAGTACCTGCAAAGTCCTACCAGCAGAGGTTTTGTTTTGCTGCCTGTCGTTTCACTGCCCAGCTATGCATCTCATCTCCACAGATGTTGGCAAGCACTTACTGCTTTTACTCTGTTAGATCAAGCAGTAGAGGCGTGCAGTGAATCTGAAGTTAGGATGATGCCAGAAAGAGTTTAAGGGAGATACTTGCTATTAAAAATTACATGCACAAAAATTAGAATAATAGATATGCACACACACATATTCTAGGAAAATACGCATCAAAATACTTTTAGAAGAATTCTATTCCATTCTCAAAGTGAAACAGGAAAGATTCTGTACTACCGCTGGCCCATTGTGTTCAAGATTACAATTGCCTATTGGTTTTGTTTTCTTTTAACACAGCAACATGCTGTTCTTTCTGTATGGTCCGTGCTGTTCGCTGTACAAAACATACCTCCTTTGGGAATGGATCAGGGTTGCGTAGCTAAAGGGACTGGTGTCTTTAACCCCTTTTGGCTCAGAGTCATGAGAGTTTGTCCCAACATGTGGGACATGTGCCTAGTTCAGCCACATACTGTACCAGAATGGATGCAGAAAACAATTTTGCTGCAGCATTCGCTTACTGCAAGATAGTGCTGTCACTGGGGCATGCTGGACAACAGCTTTCTCAGCAGCCCTCAAATCATGAGTGCCTGCTATGCCTTTCTTAACTTCATGAAAATGTGGATAATCTTTCTGTCCTGACTGGAAGTACAGGGACCAGTTCTCTAGAAGTATGCACAGTCCTCTGCCAGCGGTCAGGGCATACAGGATGCCATTCAAGTACAGATGTCATCAGTGGCTGCATCACCAGTTGGAGTGACAACCGTGAGCTTCCTGGGATGGTTAAAGTGAGTTTGTGAGAAGTATGATCAACAGGTCATGTCTTCTGCTATGTTGCTAATGACATAAGAAGAAGCAATGGAGTGCCAGTATTGCCTTGTTTTCTTTCACTTCCTTCCACCCTCAACACTCAATCATCCATGCCTTTTAGGCAAGCACATTATTTTCCCTCCCCACCATGTCCTTACTTGAACGTCATTGCACATAGCTGTGTGCCTACAAGTGATCTCTTTGCAGACCTCAGAAGACATCACAGGCTTAGGCAGTACTAGTCTGCTACAGACTAGACAGTGTACACAAGGCAAAAAGCCAAACTTCCCAGCACTTGGAGAGGCTTACACTTTGCGAAGGCAAGGGATTGACAGAGCTGTGGGTGGATGGAAGACTAGCTGATGTTGCAGCTTGTGGGAGTGTGAAGTGATAAAAGAAAGGGAGGCAGCGTTACCTACTTAAGCCTTGGAGGATCAGAAGCAGCCCTCCCACAGTTTCTCCAAGGAAACGTTTTCCTCACCCTCCCACAAGTGAACCAGGAGATTGTGTTTTTTCACACCTTCCGTTTGTAGTTCTCATCAGAAGTACTCCTGTAGGTTTTTGATTAATGTTTTGCTTGAAGCACTCACTGTGAGGATTGTGGCATGGTGCTGCTCTTGATGGATCATCAGTACATTGTTCCCTGGTCAAACTTTGCGCTGGCACAGGTGATACTGGATACTGGCTGTGGTGGTCACATTCCGTTACAGTGTCCATTGCACCATATCCAGTTCTAGAAAATCTGGAGTAATGCTGAAGGCTGTGACCTGTCCTGGGCTATCCCATTTTTTAATGCTCAGGCCAAAGGCATGCACATCTAAAGCAGGTGGTGGACTCTGTGGTGTTCTTTCGTTCATGCATCTCTTTGATCATTTCTGTGCAGCATGGGGCACGTCAGCTTTGCTGCTTCCAAACCCCTAATAGCTGTTTTTATGAACGTGTTCTCATTTTCTTAAACTTTTCCCTGTATGGATCTCCCATTCTTTCATGTGTGGCAGCGTTAAGTCAAGGTTATAACGTGGTACTGCCACCAGGTGACCCTTCTACTTACAGCGGTCTTGAACTTTTTATATCCAGACGTAAATTGGAGTGGTTCTGCAGACTGCACCATGCTGAGTCCTCAGCGTTTGAGCAGTCATCACCAGCTGTCATGTCCGTTAACCAAATAACAAAGCAAGCAGAAGAAAAGACAAGGGGACCTGAAAAGGCAAAAGCAAAATGAAGAATTAAGCACAAGGCTGGGTATTTAATGAGAGGCAAAAGGATCTCAGAATTTGAGGGTTGGTTATATAGTGTGTAAATCCTTTGGGAAGGCATCATGTTTTGTGGTTCATGCATGTTCTGTGTATGTTTGCAGGCTTTTAGATTGTGATGCACCTCACTGTTTAAGTGTACCCTGTGTCACTGTGAATACAATCCAGTTTGCACATGCTAAAACTGCTCTTTTGTTTGACCTAAATGGCATGTGTAATATAGTTAATAAGGAGATTCACTTTTGCAAGCTGGACTGCTAATGAAAACATGCCCACCTCTTAGTTTCCTCAGTGCTAGGGCCTGACTCAAGTATTGTACTGTGCTCTGGAGAAGCACGCAGTGCTCAGAGCTGCAACTAAAAACAATTACAGCGGCTTGAATAAACATACAAAGTAATAAATAATGCCAAGTTTTCTGAGAAAGCTACTCCTGAGTGTCTCAGGGCACCTAAGAGTAGTGGGTTCTTCTGATCTTAGTCTTTGTTCTTCAAAAATGCTTTTTTTCATCCTTGTATTGCAGAGATTATTTGAAAATATGCTAGTGTTTTGTGCTTGAGAACTGACAGGAATTTCTGAAACTTCAGTAACTCTTTTCTATTATAGAGCTCTGCCTAATGTTCAAAAAGTCAAATACTTGGATTTTATGAAACATCAGGGATAAAGGACAGTGAAGAAATTAGTAATTACTGTCATATGCTTGCATTATGTGAAGCTAGATTTTGTGTTAAAACAGTATATGCTAATGTAATCGTAAGACTGCCATAGTGCATATACACAATAGAGGAAAGTTGTTTTTTATAGGAAGTCTTCATTTTAGCAATACTTAATTTTTAATACTTTGCTTTTGTCCCTTATTAATAGTCTTGTGAGGAAGAATATTGCTGAACCTAGATTTGTCTTTTAAGAATCACTCTTCTAGCTGGAAGTTGAATCTGAAAAGCACTATCAAATGTTTTATAAACAAGTTTAAAAGGACTTGAATTATATTCTCTGATTCTCTCTTGTCAGTGCTTGCAGCTGTGACTGGTTTTTTTTTTTTAGCAACTGAGAGTGATTGAAAATGCTCATACACCTGTATGTGAATTTATTGAGAAGTTCCAGAAGTTATGAAATATGTAACAACATATAAAGTGTAGGTCCAGCAGAAAAACCTTGATATTACTCAGTCCCACTCTTACTGCCCCTCTTCTTTTTGTGTGGTTACTGACCCCTCACACACGAGCTGTAGGGGTCCTCACACTCCCCCACTGCCATTATCTGAGGCTGCAGAAAAGAAGGTAGCAACTTCAGTGGGGTTCAGGTGTATGAGGGACAGGTCTGGAAATTATTTCCAGCGTTTGTCCCTGCCAAAGAGTTAAGTGTTGAATCTATTGTTACGTTCTTCTGCCCATGAGCCTGTTCTCCTAGGCCCTCCAGTATCTGCCTCTTACCCCTGCTGTTCCATGAGTAGTTCGCTCCCCAGTGCTCCTCAGCAGGGCTTGCTAGTTTAGGCTTGGCTTCTTGCAGCTCCTTTGCTTAATGTGAGTTTACATCACTGATGGAGAACCAGTGGTTTAACCTGACCTGGTTTATTGCAGACCCATGAGTTTCACTGGGCACCATCTGCAGGGCTGAGTGACTTGGGTGTGGGTTGTAAATTTTCTAGTCCAGCAAGAGGGGTACATAAGATGGATAGGGATTTCTGCCATACTGCAAATGCAGGATGAAAATAACACTTTACAATTTTAATTTCTACATTTCCCAATAGCAGAGCAGTGCCTGAGTTCGAGCCTTTCAGGATAGATTTTCCTTTCTTTTTTTTTTTTTAAATGTATTTTGTCTTTAATCCTGTTAGCTGCTTTTGTTTCACTGCATCTTTTAACTTCTTATGAATTCTGTTAAATTGTAGTTTATTGGCTAACATATTTCTCCTCTTTCCCACATGTGTGCATGGGTATGTATAGAGAATTTATGTAGTCTTTATACACTGCAGCTTTTTATGCACCATTAGGATGTCATTAATTCCCAGCTTCTGTGAATACTTTTCACTTTGCATTTCTGATCATGTTCAGTTCCACTCACTGTTGCTTTAAAGTTTTGGCAAATTTGCCAAAGCAAAGCTTTGGCTCTTCATACTAATCTTTACTTCTTAATCGCTTACTCTGTTTACACGAAGTAAAACAACCAGAGCAACCTACTTAGTTGCTGATTTTTAGCTTGGTACATAATACTGCTTCATTGTGATACAGTTACTGTGTTAACAGTCTTCATCTATTATTTTAGAAGCCTTATGGAAGGTTTACGTGAGTTGACCAACAAATATTGCCCTGGGGTAGTAACTCAGAATAACAGTTTTTCATCTAGTCAGAGATTAAAGAACATTTCACCCTGTTCTCTGTTGATGCTTGTTGATAATCTAATGATTTCCACTAATACTCTGGGTTTAATTTTACTAGTCAAAGTCCTGTGAGTTGTCTGTTACTCAATACTCTGTAATGTTGTCTTTGATCTTGCTCCCACTCTTCCTGCTCTCTCTGTGCTGAACAGTTGAAACCTCTAATATTTTAATGTTCCAATAAGATGTGTGGTGGGCTGACCCTGGCAGGACGCCAGGTGCCCACCGAAGCTGCTGCTCTGTCGCTCCCCTCCTCAGCTGGGCA
>JAVJGI010000014.1:30233784-30287443 GCA_035590275.1 Ibycter americanus | reverse complement strand
CGGGCCTGGAGCCCCCCCTGCCCCTCCTGCGCCGGCCGGGGGCTGCAGGGCTGTGCCTCTCATGCTCTCACTCCTCTCTCCAGCTGCAGGTTGTTGCACTGTTTTTTTCCCCTTCTGAAATACATTATCCCAGAGGCGCTACCACCATGGCTGAAGGGCTCACCCTTGGCCAGCGGTGGGTCCGTCTTGGAGCCAGCCGTCATCAGCTCTGTTGGACCTGGGGGAAGCTTCTGGCATCTTCCTACAGAAGCCACCTCTGTAGCCCCACTACCAAAACCTTGTCATGCCATGCAAACCCAGTACAATTATGTACCAAGCCACCTTTCACTCATACCAATCACATTACTTCTCTGGTGTAAAAGAAGATAGACTAAGATTTATGAAGAGAAATGTAATCTGTCAAGTGTATAAGGCAGCTTGGTGTTAGCAAAGTGTTAGATGACATGTTATGTGCTGTTCTGGGCAAAGCACTAAAGGTAATGAAACTGTAGGAGATAAAGAGAACAGTGAGAATGATCAGAGATTTAGGTAAGTGAGGGGAGACACAAATCCTAACAGTCTTCAAACACATAAGAAACAACTGCAGAAAGGAAGGGAAGATCTGATGTTCAGCTCCATGGTGGCTAGAACTAGTCAGCTTAGCTGGTAGTGAGAGAGGTACTACCTGGCCTTTAGGAAAAAACTATCAACTGTTAAGGTAGCTAAACATAGGAATAGATCATCTTACAGTAGACCTACTAATCCCGGAGCACAATAGGTCCTCCAGAAACCTACACTTCCTTCAGTATCCCCTGCTGTCTTCTGCAGCCCAGGAGGGAGGGATTAAGATTATCTGAGAGTGAGTTTTTACCACCCCAGATGCTTCCCACAACTCCAAAGGCTTCCAGAAATGCTAGAGTTCTACTGAGGTGATTTGAGTGTTAGTTTGTGACCACATCAAGGTTATAGTGGAATTTCTCTTACTGAACTTTGAATTGTGTTTCCAAGACCTTCAGTGGGTAATCTTACTAGCATTTGATCCCTTTCAGGGTGTAATATACCATCCTGTTAGCATATAAGGGCTTAATGATATTATTTCCAAGACATTGAGGCTCATCGTGTTTGATTTTTCTCCTCCTATTTGTCTATTTTCAGTAAGTCATCTCCCCTCTGCTACATTCTTGAAGTTGCCCCATTCAGGCTTTTATTTCAGTAGATGATAGCAATTTGAGCACCAGTTGTGGAGATAGCATTTTGATTCTGATACTCTGGTAGTAGATTTCCAAAAGCAATTATTCCCAAAATAGATATATATTACATTCATATTGTAAAACTACTCATTTCATATAGTGAAATGTTTTCAGTTCTCTTATGAAATGATTGGAAATAGTAGGTGGGTACAACATATAAACCACAACAGCAGACATGCAATATTAATAAACACAAATTTCTAAACTTCCTTCTATAATGGGTCCTAAAAATTTGTAATCACGTGCATGCCCCTGTGCACTCACCTACAGAAATATGAGCATCCCCAGCCCCTTGCAGCACGTGCGGGTTTGAAGCAGCACCCACTCTTCGGGGAGCATGGGTGCCCCTAAGTGTATGTCTCCTCTAGGAGATGATGGTGCTTCAGCTTTGCATGTAACTGTGTTATTCCTTAAGATTTGTTGTTCCCTACAATCTTCTAATCCACAGGTCACTGAGAAAGCTCTCTACCAGGTCAAATGTGCCCCCCCCCCAAGTTGTGGGTTCCTGCCTGCTGCACCCTGAACTCCTGTTGTACCAGCTGGGATGCAGCTACTTGTGGTATCTATCAGGCCTGGATGAAGGTGGCAGGGCAATTTCTCATACTGTTACGCCAGGTTTTGATCATTGCTTTGTTCCACCCCAGCATCTTATATTCTTGTTAACGATTTTTCATGATGCTTTTATACTTCCAAAGCTGATTACTTCTTCATTTCAGAAGTCTCTTTGTGATTCCCTGGTTACCATTTAATCCACCTGAGTGTCGCTGGCTTTTAGCCTGATGAGTCTGCTGGGGCAAATGCTTCTCAGACAGTTGGAGGTGTTGCGTTCGCACACACTGTTTATACTCATATTTCTGTCACACCAGCTGTTGTTACTCAGGCCTTTCTGCAAAGGGTGGGCTGTGCAGGCAAGCACCACCACAGGAATTCTTTAGGATATTGCCTGTTACGTATGTATATGTAGATGCACTTGGACCTTGTAAGCATGCCTTCAGTGCAAGTGCCTGAGCTCAAAGTACATTATGAGATATGTTACAATATTCTGTTCCGTAACAGAGTACTAGGTAGAACCTCAGATAGTTGTATCCCTATTAATATCCTGATTAAAAAAAATAAATGTGCTGGGGTAGTTAACCAAATAGGTTCTAATCTTAATGGGAGAGTCTACTTGTAGTGATAATTAAATGCCCAAAGCAGAGTTTCTTCACATACCTGTTAGAGTAATGCCAGCTATTCTGGAGAAGTTCCTGAGTTTCTATGTATTTCATAAGAAAACCGAGTTACCAAGAGAGTATTAAAAACAGCCTCAGTGCCAGTGATATCAAAGAAAAAAATGCCTGAAACGTTATTTAATGAAATGACTGATTTCACAATATATGCTTGCCATCTCTTCTGCTTCACAAATGATACAGCTCATTTTTATGTAGCCCACTAGGTGGCATTCGTTACTTAGAAGTTTCTTCACAGTCAGCCCTGTGCCCTAGGATTAGTTTTCTCATGACATTTCTTGTATTTCTAGCTTGATTTCACCTGTAAAAACTATTTAGTAGCTGTTATATCAGTATAAATACTCTGATATGGTACTGGTATATGATTTTGTTCTGTTTTATCTGATCCTGTGTGGCAAAGCAGCATTTATATACAATAGCATTTAAATGGCAGAGATCTCATAAGTTCTGTTTCTGCAGGTATCAGACATACAGGCAAGAACAGCACTGCTTATGTGGTCCCCGCCATCCAGTGATACCAGAGAAGATGCTGACAAGAACGACATACCAGAGGTTTATACTTACGAAGTGATGATTTCAAATACTGGAAAAGATGGGAAGTACAAAACTGTATACATGTAGGTGTTCATTATTTTTATCTAATTGCTGTTGCATTGAATTATGTGGCTTAAAACCTCATTAAAAATCTGTCTGTTGTCTGGAGATGTAATTAATCAGCAGTTTTGTGCAAATTCTGTTTTGGAATTAACTACTTTTTTAGTAGAATTTGCTATTTTATTACTGAAGTCTCTACCATCAATTAGAATGTAAAGACCTTGTTCTTAGATGTTGTAGGCATGTTTTAATATCACTTAGATGTAGTTCAACCAGCTGCACTAGAAGCTATCGGTTCTGAAGTAGTGAGATGTACTAGTGAGAAATACCAGTTGGTTTTGTAGTTATTTACTTCAGCACATGCTTCTACTCCAGTAAAGTTATACCTCCCTTCCCTGAAAGTGCTTTTGGTAAGAGACAGTCTTATGATATGAAAATCTGCATTCACACAGAACACAGCTCCAACAACAGCAAAACAAATACAACACTTCAGTTGTTTAATTCCTAACACAATGGTTTTCAGTCAGTTTTTTGCAACTTGGAGAAATATAACAGTAAAATTTACCACTAAGGGTGTAGAGCTCTCTAATTACTGTAACTCTTTGTATCTAGCTAGTTACCTTAGTCATCTTCCATGGATTTCTTAGAAGCAGTACCTGAATCACAAGTTGAATGTTCTTGTCCTAGAAACTAGAGTAAAAGAAACGAGCTTTGCTAACATAAGTTGATGTCAGCAGAAGCAGACTAATAGATGTTACTTAGGCACCTTTTCTGTTTACTAGGCTCTAACAAGTATCTGTATGTCACATATAGTTTTAGATAATCGTCTTGCAAAGCTGAACTGAGTTTCTATAGACCCTGGTACTTCAGTGGTTTTTGTGTAATAATGTACATGCGCACACGTGAAGCTGGTCTTACTGCATAAAGAGGAAAGTAATTATTGAAAAAAAAAACCCCGAACAACCAAAATAACAAAAAAGTCCAAAAACCGCCGGGGCAAAAGAACAGCAATCAAGCACAAGAAGCCCCTAAAGTTCAAAAATAAATGCATTTTACATTTTACTATATTTAACAGAGACAAACTGTTAGCAAATGCATTTCTTAGGAGTGTTAGGCGAATGGGTTAGATGATATGTGTCTTTTTATAATCATGTGGGATTCTGAAACAGTCTCTTAAACAAAACTGTATCTCTCTCCAGTGGAGAAGAAAACAAAGTCACTGTAAATGATCTCAGGCCAGCAACTGATTACCATGCAAAGTGAGTATCTCTTTTTCTACTCAATAAATCCAGTGGAAATGTTTTAAAAGTTTCATTGTATCTGTATATTTGCATAAGGCTTCAGAGATTGTCTTTACCACTTCTCACCCTCCTTTGAGTCACAAATCAACATTTTTGGCTTAGCAGACCACGCAGTCCATTTTGGGAAACACAAGAGAAGATTGTTGTGCCACCGTCCAACATCCATGCCCTTTCCTTCATGCCAGCACAGTGGCTTTTTACTGTCCTTTGAGCCAGGCACAGATATTGCCTGCTTTCTCTCAATTTTCCACAAGCAGCAGAGGAAAATGCCTTGCATAGGAAGATGCTCATTGCTGGCCACTTGAAGGTCACCTTACACTGCTTTTGCTTTACTCCAGTAGACCAGTGAATCTGACCCCATATGCACTACAAAATGTGCACCTAGCTCAATGTAACTCTACCCTTCTAGCAGAATTTGCTGCTTCAATATGTCATACTGAAGAAATAACAGAATTGGAAAGATGTTGTTAGCTGGTGTTCTTCCCTCCTTTTTTAAATATTGGAGGGTCACCTGGAGCTGAACTTGGCAAGGGACACAAAGAATAATAAGGGCTTCTGTAGGTATGTCAGCAAGAAAATGAAGGTCAAAGAAAGTGTCCCCCGCAATGAACACAACTGGCAAACTGGTAACAACAGACAAGAAGGCTGAGGTATCGGAGAGCTACGTTCTTGGTCCTTGGTGTGAAAGGTTCTACACCTCCTAGTGCTGTTTTCCAGAGTATTGTCCTGGTCACCAAACCAGAAGGAAAAGGGTCTGTTATTATCACAGCCCTCATTTGATTTGGGCCCCTGTATGGTCTGCAGCACAGGTTAAGGAGAAGGATGAATGGTAAATTGACTCAAAGCTCTTCACATGCAAGTGTTTGTGGCTTTGTTCCTATTTTTAGTGGTTTTAATGCACTTTACCCAACAATGTTTAAGTTGAAAATGCGTAAACCATAAGGGTCAGAGCCTAAGACTTGTTTTTTTCCTATGTAAGTCCTTTTTTGTCAGGCTACGTTCAGATTCTTTCTTGCTTAGTTCTGATTGTTGTAGACCATATGCGGGAATAGACGGATTAGCCATGTAAGCTCTTCCTAAACAGAATTACGCCAGTTGTGAACACTGCCCAAAATAGTGAAGATCAGAAAGTCTAAACTGTGAAGATAACTGAAAAATTACATACTTGCAACTGTATGCAAGCACAACTTTGTGTGCGTCATTAGTCACTGTTCAAATGTCTGTCTCCCTGTTCATGAAATCTACAAAGCCAAATTTCCTGTGACTTGCTGTTCATGCAACAAGAACATATAAGGACTTTTGCATCTTCACAAGCAGGCAACCCAGGTCTCACACCAGTGTCAGAGGAAAGTGGTTTTTTGGCTTTTATGTTTTTTCTTTCATAAGAACAGATGAATCGGAAGAAATTAATGTGCTTGTTCACCCAAGGAAGAGACAAGGCATAGCTACACAGCTAGGGGAGCAGGGTGAGGCCAGAAGATAATCCCGTATTTCTTTATTTCTTTTGGAGACAAACTGTTAGAAAAACAAACCACTTCTTTTTGAGACAGAAGCAAGAATTCACTCTGCTGAAGTACCTGGAGAGTTAATTTATAGCCTTCCTAAAAGAAAGGATGGGGTGAACAGACTGAGCAAGGTCTTGAAGGAGTGCAGAGGATACTCTGAAAATATATCAACAGCTTCACTGGGGTCATATGACAAAAGCACTTGCAGGAGAAGAATTATTCATAATATCAATTAATATGTCTACAACAGATAATGAGCCTGCAAGATGTAACCATTATTTCCCAAACAAAGTACAGCAAGTAACAGACATATTTCAAATGTCATTGTGAAACTAAAGCTGACTGATGGTAATGATGTACGTCCAAAGTAAAGGACTCTTTTCTTCCATGTTATTTGTAGTGACCAAGGTGCTTCCACCAGTTATTTGTTTATAACAGTGGTATTTTAATAATGAGGTAGCAAGACAAGTAACAATTCTGAACACTCAGTTTTCTTTGGAAACTATATGCAGATTTTGAAGCAAAATGTTAATTGGTTCTTTTCCACTTTAGAGTCCAAGTAGAATGCAACTGTGTAAAGGGGAGCCCTTCAGAAGCAGAGAGTTTTACCACAAGAAGTTGTGAACCTGAGACTCCAAATCTGCCCAGGATAACTAATCGGACCAAAAATTCTCTTACTCTTCAGTGGAAGGTAAGAATTTGCTTAACAGCCTTTAAAATAAATACTTTAAACTCTTCAGAATTGTTTCAGATCTGTCAGTAAAATGCCAGTTCATTGAAATGGAACATTTTTGTCAAACATACCTATTTCAGTCACAGTTCCATGAGTGGAAATAGATGTACTGGGTTAAATGTGGACTTCAGCAAAAAGAGAAGCATTCCCAGAAAAGCAAGGAACCTTTGTAGATGAAGTTGCTGAGTTCCAGTTGCCTGCTGTGCTGTGGAATCGGTTCCTTTCCCTGTCATTGAACGTAGGCTTGTTTGTGCAAACCAAATGGAGTGGTCTGGAGAGGCTGAGGTTTGAGCCGACCTGGCTGCAATCTAGCTGCTCAGAAAAATACTATAGCATTTTACATTGCTGCCAGAATACTTTTTGAAAGTCTAAATTAAAAACCAAAACCATAAACATGGTACAGGCATTCGTTGGATAGGGAATGTACTAGGACTGTCTTGGGAAGTGAAACAGTCATATAAGGGGAGCATCATTTGCCCTCCACTGGTCTTGTCATGATTTGCCCCGTACATGCATTTTTTCCTTAAGGGGTCTTGTATGCAGTTAGAGCTCTAACTTTCTTCTTTTCCTATTGCAGGCATCTTGTGATAATGGTTCTAAAATCCACAGTTACCTTTTAGAATGGGATGAAGTAAGCAAGTTATTCTATTTTATTTTTATTTTGTAGGTTTTTTTAAAAGTACTTGTATGTGGCTGTGCGCATGAAGTTGTATGAAGATTATGAGTTCGGTCTAGAGGCATGTGAAAAATACATAATTCCTGAAGCAATTATCAAAATATGATTATTGCCTAATTTCTTTCTTGGGGAATATAAAATAGTAGGATCTTAATTACATGATTCTGCTGCTCTTAATAGTGGGTTTTTCACTTGTAGTCCAATACTTCTTTCAAGAGCTGACACCAAAGGATCATTTTCCTTTAACAGTCTGTCTTCTGTACAAAGGGAGTGGATCTGCTATGCCCATTCAAGCATCTTCCAGTCCCTACCTGCTATCCTGAAATGACAGAGCTGCAGAAGCTTCATGGCTTTTTCCTTCCAGCGCTGTGGAGCTGGGAAATGGAAAGGAAGGAAAAAAAACTCTGATTCAATATATATACAAATTTTCATACACTACTACCTTGCTATGTGGGAGAGCCATGAGTTATGTTTCATTTCAAAAAATGAGTTTACTTCACATTTGTATGTTACTTTAATTGATGGACACATATATAATAGGGTGAATAATGCGATTAACTTATTCCTTTTTAGGGCAAAGGAAATGGAGAGTTTTGCCAGTGTTATTATGGCCAACAGAAGCAGTATAGGATTACTAAACTATCACCAGCAATGGGGTACACCTTTAGGCTAGCAGCCAAAAATGACATGGGAATGAGGTAAATACTACTATTACATACATAAATATGGAATGCATATGCATGCGTGTGCTTGTTTAGGAGAAACGTATGATGGCATTTAAAGAAAAAGGTCTTTTGCCCAACTGGAATGAAGTGGAATATAGAACAATTTAGTTGGAAGGGACTAACAGTGATCATCTAGTCCAGCTACATAGTTAATTCGCAGTATGTGATTGGATTATTTGATTTGCAGATTAGCTGTGTATAATGAACCACTTGGCCCTGCTTGAGCAGGGGAGGCTGGACAAGATGACCTCCAGAGATCCCTTCCAACTTCAGCTATTCTATGATCCCTGGCATAATGTCCAGGCATGATATGGCTACATACTACAACCACTACATATGTCCATACATACTGTATAAATGCTACAAATCTTAGCCCCTCTTAGAAGCAGATAATACGTCTACTTCTGCCAGACTTAACCTCATTGCCTGAACAGCCTCCTCAGACATTTGTGCGCGATGCACCTGGAATGGGGAGCACAAGCATGGCACAGACAACCAGGCTGCTCTCATGTGAAATCCACTCAGGCTGTGCTTGTTTTTAGCCTCAGTCTTTGTAGACCTACATTGATCACTGAAGTTGCTACCTTGGATGTGTTTCCTACTGCTTGTACTTGTAATAGAATTTTTGGCTAAGCGCTACATTGTGGAGACTCACACATTCATCGCAGTTGTGACTTTTGTGTCTGATGTAATAAGCACTTCTACTAAAATTCTGGGGATAGTGCTAAAAGACAAGCAACTCAGCCAAAGGACCAGAATTGAATAGTTTAAATGCTGCAGTGCTTGTGCTGCTGCTGTGCTGACCAGAGGGTACCTCATACCATGCTCTCTGCTGCTCTTGGCTCCAGGGAAGTTTGACATGGTGCTAGACCTACGGTTAGCACCTGAAGCTGCTGTAGGAATTTTCCAGGGCTTATCATCCTTCCTTAATTTTAGAGTTGTAGTGGTGACAGTATAAAAAGGTGTCAGTAACTCTGCTGGAGCAGGAAGTAAGTCTGACGGAACCTCCGCTGTCACCTGTTAGGCGTATCTGGATTGTGCTCTTTGACATGTCCTGTGACTTGGATATGTCCCTTCACCTAAAGTGTCTGTTAGTCTGCTGTTACTGTGGGAAATGGACGGACTATGACATTACCGCAACACTGAATTCTTTTGACGTTCTAGAGCTTATTATGAATGCTTAGCATATGTGGTTCTTTCTTTTAATTGCTACTTTTCAGAAGTTACAAAGCACCAAACTTTCTTTTGAGTTTTTGAATGAATGACAGGTGACTTCAGTAGAGAATATATGTAAGAACTTGGGGGAAAAACCCCAACAAATCACTGGTTTCTCAAGTTACGCTTGTACTACTGGGTGTGTTAGGTGTTGGGAGTGCTTCTTGGTCTTCAGGCAAAGCAAATAAACCTGGCTAATAGTCATACTACCAGGGCTCATCATCTCTAGAGCAGACTGCCAGTGTCCACGCTACCTAGAAGCACTTGGACCTTGAGATCCTATGTGGCATAAAAACAGGACTTCTCTAGCCGTCAGCCTAAATTCGCTATTTTGCATTTATTTTTTTAATTCAGTGTTTGAAATATTATGAGCGTTATGAAGCAGCTCCCCAGTGGTGTTTTCGTAGCATGAAATAGAGGATATGTGTTGCATGTCCTTCAGCTGGCACAAGGAGGTGCTTGAGGGAGCCACGCCTGCTTGGACGGTGTTGAAGGACAGTGTAAAGAATAAGGAGCCAAACCTGGGGTTGTAGTTCATGCTGGGCAGAAGAAATCTTCGGCAGACTATTAAGTATGTGAAAACCACAGCTGGCTCAGAAGATGAGGTGTGTGTTGGGAGGTTTTGGAGAGTACTTGAGGAATGTGTTGCTTGTTCCTATGTCTTTCCTTAGGCACCTGCTTTGGGCTACTGTCAGAGGACACTGTAGTGGGCTAGAATGACTTTTGATGTGCTCTGACACAGTCTTTATTACATTACTGCCTTCTGGATGATGTTTCTGGAATGAATTATTCTCTGAGTTGCTTTGTCTTGATGATGAGATTTAGTTGGAAGTGTTCAAAAAAGAAAGAAGACGGAGTCAGCTGACAGTTAAGCAGGGTTCAGTGCCTGGGCTCTCTTCCCACTCCCCTTTTACATCTGAGTGTAAATATACCCTCTAGGAATACCTACATGTACTATAGATTCCTACAGCATAAGCTGGTAGAAGACACTGGTCAGTTAAGTACCCTTCTTAAACTAATCATGCCAAATAGATTTTTAAATCAGTATTTCATAGCCTTGTAAAGATGCATTTTTATTGCCTTTATGGTATTATTTATTAAGAAGTCTCTTGAAATAATACTTATTAGGGTAGAGTGCCAGATCATTCCTTATGAAGAATGTTGAGAACCTTAGGCATCTGGAGGCAGAATTTTGTCTGAATGATTTTACTGACAAAAACAGATATTTTATCTTTGAGTTAGTCATATTTTTAAATTTAATTCTAACCACACATGAAACAGTGGCTAAAGAAAACTGGGAAAATAAAATTACTTAAAAGATAGATAGCATTATTGTACTTCTAAGTTAATTGTTTTAAGAGTCATTCCAATGTGGGTGTCACTGGAACTCTTAGTTGATTTCAGTGTAATTTGGAGTGGTTCAATCAAGTAAAGAGATAAAATCTTTTTTAGGTGTGGGGTTTTTTACCTGGTATCTGCTTGTAAGATTACACTCCTTCAGTTGTTTGTTGTGAATAGAGATAGGCTCAGTATTTCTGTAGCATCTCTTCATGCTTTCTCTGACCTACCTATATAATGCTGAAATTAGTAGATATATTGTATGCATCACATAATCTTCATTTCAGAGATTTTCTTGCTTGTGACTTTTTGCAAGAAAAAAACTACTATTCCCCCCTGATTTAAAAAAGTTTTTTCTTGTTTTGCACTTCTTCACTTCTTGCTTCACAAATTATTTCACAGTCTGGATGTCCGCACACACTGTATGTCTGCTTTGGGTGCTACTGACACTTGATAATATGTTGTCTGTAAGATTTTTTTATTATTATTATTATTTGTAATGTCAAAAAGACTTCAGTGCAGACCAAAATTTACAACTTGTGCATTATTATAATGTAGGTTGGGTAAGAGAGAAAGTGAAGTTGAGGTATTTTTATATCGAGATTATTTCAGAAAAGGCAGGTTCTGACACACAAGATGTTTAACTAGTGCTGTTGTTTAAGCCATATGGAGAATTTTGTTTTCAGGGCTTCCTGATGCTCACTTAGGTAATGCCTAGCTTTTGGATTAAAATTACATCTTTGACATTAAGTTTCATGTAGTTAAAAAAACTAGACTAGCTCTTAAGCCTGTAAATGTTTCTTCAGACCTGATGTAGAAGAAGCAAATGCCAGCTGAGAACAGGTGAGGTTTTTTAGTCTAGCTAGACACACGTCAGACCACCTGGGAAAACACAGTACCTGTATACTGACTTCTGCATCCTTCTGTTCCACAGTAGGTCTTTTTATGTAACTTATTTGTATTTTCATTTCAAGGTGTATCTAAGCATCATCAGATAAGGTTGACAGTTGTGTTAGGAAATTCACTGGTGTAGACTACTTAGTTTGTTCTGCAATAAGACTTTCATATTGGCAACTCTTAAAATAACATTGAATGAGGCTATTATTCTATCGTTTTCTGAATCACTAGAGAAACTAGTACTTCACAGTATACTTGAAGCACATAATTGTTGCCTGGGAAGCAAAATTTTTTCTCAGGTCTTCCCATATATGCTTTTATGTTTTCATATTTTCATTTTGAATAGGATGGACACTGTGGTATTTGTACATTACTGCCTATAGAGCTCCACTGTTTTAGAGGAATGACCGTATGAAAAAGCAAAATATTTTTGTTAGAAAAACATTGTCATTCTATCACACAAAGGAATCTTTCAATTATGAACATGTTAACCTTGTTCAGATCTTTTGTTGCTGACAGACTCATAGGCATGTAGTCTGCATGTACCAGCCTGCAATTTCCAGTTGTGCATATGTCCAAGAAACTGTCTTAGCTGTGTTCAGTAAGAATTGTGTTTTTCTAGTTGTTAATTGTTGTGTCTATTTAGTTTACATACTGTCTGTTTTAAACAGTGGTTTTAGTGAAGAAGTCCTGTATCATACCTCAGGCACTGCCCCAACCACACCAGCAAGTCCTTTGCTGATTAATGCTGGAGTTACTTGGTTATCCCTACAATGGACAAAACCCTCAGGAACACCATCAGATGAAGGAATCTCATATATATTAGAGATGGAGGATGAGAACTCAGTAAGTTTAGAATACTTATTTTCAATAAGAAAAGAGACTATAATGTGTCTTGTTTGTTTTATTATTGTATTAGGTGTAACAATGATTACTTTTGCTAGAATATTCTGCAAGGAACTGTATTTTCTGAAATTAAGCTAATGACTTGCAGTTGCTGTGACCAAGCCACACTTAGCTTCCTCCTTTTTATTGTGACAGTAATTGTTTAGTGTTATTAAGCTCCAATACTGCAAAGACTTTTAAATTACTTTTAACTTTGTGAATTTGCATGTGAAAGTTAAACCTTACAAGAGCTTATAAGGTCAAAGTAATTGCATCATGAAGTGTGGTCCCTGTAGGTGTCATTTCAGCCTAACCACCTTTGTTTTAAAATGAGTCCTCTTCTACCCTTTGAAAGTGTTTTGTATTAATTCCTGTTTACATTGTGTATATTTTTCTTACTTTTCTTTTCTCCTCTTCTGATTGGAGAATGGTTAATTAGTTTTCCCCTCTCCAAAAAAATACCTTGTGTTTACACAGTGAAGGTGCACTTACTACTTTGTCAGAGGAGCATAATAATTATGGTCTGAAACAGAAAGTTGTTTGTATGAAGTATTTTACATGGTCTGGTCTGCAAATATAATGTTTCAAGTAATCCTATATAATTCTGCAGGGATACGGTTTCAAGCCAAAATATGATGGTGACGATCTTACCTACACGGTGAAGAATTTGAGGCGTAGTACAAAATACAAATTTAGGGTAAGATTTTTTCATATCTTTGGTTTTGGGGTTGGTTTGGGTTTTGGCACCAGAGTAGCTTGAGATTGACTTAGAAGTGGGGAGGACCTTTTTTTAAGGACAACCAAATTTGATGCCAATTTCTTACAATTTCAATCTCAAAACTATCGGCTGAACACCTGCTTCGTTAATCATCTCTGCAGGAGTAAGAACCGCTGCAAGGGCGTAACAGTTGCAGGTATCTTGAAATTCCAGGTCGTAAGTCAATGTTCTTAGCAGTTCTTTTTTTTCTTTTTTCTCCAATTGGCTTCTGTGTTGCTTATACACAGGTAATATTACTTAGTGTAGCTATGGGGTTCTTTGATAGACTCTAAACATGTCTGCAAGTGCTGGGGTAAAGAGCAACCTTGGTCAAAAAATCATGTGTCTATGAGCACTGAGCTCAAGTTAGTAAATCATTCATATTACCATGGTGCTGAGCCCATTCTTCTAAGTCCTGAGCGATAAACTTGTTAGCTCAGGTTGAAGTCTGGCTTAACAGTGAGGTTTTGGGTATGGTTAAAAGCAAAAAAATAAGCATACCAGCAGTGGAAAGGCAGCCAAATAGCTATCAAGGACTACAAGAACCTTGCTAGGACATATAGAAATGTAGGCAGGAAGGCTGATGATCAGCTAGAACTGAAATCGGCCAGAAATGTCAAGAACAGGAAGGGGTTCTCTAGGTATATAAGCAGTAAGCAGAAACACAGGGAAGACTTACATGAGCCCATTGCTAAATAGGGCAGGGAAGCAAGTTACTAATAATGCCGGTAAAGCGGGGGTTCTCAATACCTCCTTTGCCTCTGCAAAGCAGAGCATAGCTGGACCCCAGATCACAGGATCGAGTAACTATGACAAGGCTTGTGTCAACCCACCAGTGGTGGAAGACGGGATGGGATGTAACCTCTTGCAAGGGCTCAACCCACATCAATCTATAGGCCGGGACAGAATCCACTCCAGGATGTTAAGAGAGGTGGCTGACATTTTTGCAAGGCCACTATCTATAATACTTGAAAAGTGACGGAGATCAGGGGATATTCCTAATGACTGGAAGAGGGCAGATGTCGTACACATCTACGAAAAGGGCCCAAAAGAGAACCCAGGGAACTACAGGCCCATTGGTCTTACTTCAGTCCCTGGGAAAGTAATGGAAGAGTCCTCCTAGAAGCTATTACAAGCCAAAGGAAGCAGGTGATTGGGAAGAGCTTACACCAAAGGCAAATCATGCCTGACCAGCCTGATTGCCTTCTACATCAAAGTAACACTTTCAGTTGGCCTGAGAAGAGCAGTGGGTGTTGTTTACCTGGACTTCAGCAAAGCATTCAACGCTGTTTCCCACAGCCTTCTCCTGGACAAACTGGCAAGATACAAACTGGGTGGGTGGTCTGAGAGATGAGTAGAAAACTGGCCAATAGGCCACACTCAGAGGGTGGTGTTCAATGGTTTTTACTCAGGCTGACAGCCTGACAGAAGTAGGATTCCCTAGGGATCAATATGGGGCCCCACGCTGTTCATCTTCACAAATGATCTAAACAATGATACTGAAAGCGTCCTTACCAAGTTTGCTCGTGACACTAGACAGTGGTGAGATGAACATATCAGAAGATGAGATGGCATCATCTGTGTGAGGTAACATCTTACAGAGAGACCTGGACAGGCTAGAAGAGTGGGCTAGCAAAAACAAGTGCAAAGACCTGCACCTGGGTTGGAATAACCAAGCAGCCCAGTATAGGCTAGGAGCAGCCTTGCTGAAAGAGACCTGGGGATCCTGGTGGACAAACTGACTATGAGCAGTGCAACACTGCAGCAAAAAAGGCAGACTGGATCCTGGACTGCATCTGCAGGGGCATTACTAGCACAGATAAGAGAGGTGATCACCCCACTGTATTCATCTCTTGTCAGGCCACAGCTGGAGTACTATGTCCAGTTCTGATCGTCACAATTCAAAAAGAAACAGACGGACTGGAGAGGGTCCAAAGGAGGGCCATGAAGATGATCGAAGGGCTGGAGAACCAGCCCTGTAAGGAAAATAATTCCCTGCAAGGAATTAGATCTTTTCTCCCTGGAGAAAAGAAGGCTCAAGGGGACGTCATCACAGTTTTCCAGTACTTAAAACACAGTTAGAAAGAGGAGGGAGGTGCTCTCTTCACAAGGAGCCACATGGAGATGACAAGGGGAAATAGGTGCAAGTTGCACTGGGAGAGGTTTCGTCTTCGTATAAGAAAGAAATTTTTCACAGTGAGAACAATCAGTCACTGGAACAACCTCCCCAGGGACATGGTCCAGTCCCCAGACACGACTGGACAGGATGCTAGATAATCTTACCTAGGCTTGCTTTTCCCTGAAAGGCTGGGTGAGATGATCTTTCAGGTACCTTCCAACCTAGGCTGTTCTGTGTTCCAAGTCACTCTTGAACAGTTGCTTGGGTTTTGGAACAAAGCTAAAGGCATGTTGCGCAGTATGAAGCAGAGTCAGAATAATCTCATCTTTATCTACAAGGGGAAAAAATGTCGATAGCTGTTGCTTGCATACACCAAAAACAGTATTTCACAAGGAAGATGGGAACTACTGAAGGACAGCATCTCTTCGCAATATGAAAGGTTTAAGGGTTGATCAGTTTGTTTTGAGTTAACATGAAAACATGTAAGTACTCCTTTTCAAGTGATAGCAGATATTCTGCACTTCTGAATATGATTGTTTTCTTAAGCAGAATAGGTTATGGTGGGAATTAATCTTAGAGTACTTGGAGATTTTTAACATAACTTAATATTTAAATAATTTAAAATACATGGTGTATTCCAAGAACTGCACCAAGCTAGGGCTGTTAAGACCCTACATGAACTTAAACTAAAGAACAGCTGATTAACTTGAAACTAGCTTTTACAGGACTTGATGAAAGTAATCCTACATGTTAATCACACACATTTCTACTAAATATATAGTTAACTTAAGCATCCTAAGTCTCTCATTAAAATAAAAAAAAAATAATCAATGTTTCTACCCTATTTTTCTTAACAAAACAGTAAACAAAAGTCTCTGTTCACTCATTCACAGGGCATAAAGGAGAAACAAATGTTGTGTTAATCAGGTCTTTAATTTTTATTATACAGGAGAAAGAATTAATTAGTAGTAATATTCCTTAGGGCTTTTGAAAGACGCTTTATAACCATTGGAAACCTTATTATAATACGTAAATGCTAACTGTGCCTGTTTAACTTCATTTATAAGGGCACAATGACAACCAGATGATTGTTAATCTTGTAAACTGTATCAGGAGACTTAATGTCTGAGAGACATGTTAGCTCACGTTTCCTTTTCTCAGTCTGTACTAACATTACTGCTGTCGTTTTGATTGTGCTCATTCTTAAAAGTAATATAAAAGCCAAAAAAACTTTTTTAGGTTGTTTAGCTTTTTGCTAGGAACAAATGGGAATACGTAGTTAAATGCAGACATAACTAGAGAGTAAAGAATAGCAGCAATTTGCTTTCCTAGAATAACAGGAGAGTCTAGGGGAAAAGGGTTTTGGGGGATCATCTGGGTCAAACTTGTGTAGAAAGCAGGGCCTTAGGTTAGGCAACTCAGCCCTGTCCTAGCCTTATTGAGCTGAGACTTCAGTGTTTCCAGCAAGGGAGATTTGACCACTTCTCTAGGCAGTCTGTTCTCATGGTGATTAATTTTTTTTCTTATATCCAGCTAGAATTTTCCCTAACACACTTTGTGCATACTGTGTCTGTCTCATCATCACAGATGCTTGTGAAGACAGTGTCTTCACCAGTTCTATAACTATCTTTTAGGTATTGGAAGGCTGTGATTAGATCTCCCCGCAATGAAACTTCTTTTTTCTTAGGCAGAATAAACCCAAGTTCTTCAACTGTTTTCCTGTGTCAGGTTCTCTAACCCTCTAATCATCGTGCTGGCCCTCTCCTGGACTCTCTGCAGTTTCCAGGTGTCTGTCTTGAACTGGGAGGACCAAAACTGGACACAGTATTCCAGGCATGGCTTAAAAAGTGCTGAATACAGTGGCATGATCACATCCCTTGTTCTGCTGGTGAAATTCTTGCTGCTGCAGCCCGTGAAACAGTTTGGCTTTGCTGCTGCCAGGATGGTTTGCAAATTCGTTTGGCTTGTTCTCCACTAGAGTCCCAAGGTCCTTCTCAGCAAAGCTGAAAAAAGAAAAGCTGACTAGCCAGTCAGACTCCAGACTACTGCTGCTGGGATTATTCCATCCCAGGTGCAAGACTTCGTATCGATCTTTGTCAAAGCTCATACAGTTCTTGTTGATGCAATTTTCCAGCCTGTCAAAATCTGTGTGGCAGCTCTTCCTTGCAGCAAATCTCTCTCTGATCCTGGTTTGGTGTCTTATGCAAACCTGGGGAGGAGGGTGCATTCACTCCTGTCATCCAGATCACTTCTAAAGATACTGAATATTATCTGACATTGTATTGACTGCTGAGGAAATCCACTTGTGAGCAGCTGCCAGTTTGCCTTCAAACCATTAACCACCTAAGCCTGGCATTCTGTCAGGCTTTCCACATCCTTCTTGTGGTCCATCTGTTCTGGCTATATCCTACGAGTTTGCCTACCTGTATGTTGTGGGAGACCATGTCAAACTAAAATCAGGGCAGATGGTGTCCACAGCTCTCGCCTCCTCTATAGAGCAAGTTGTTTCATCATAGAAGGCACTCACGTTGTTCAAACATGATCTACCCTTGATAAATCTAATTACCTTCTTGTCCTTCATGTGCCTGTAAATAACTTCCATGACAACATTTGCCATAATTTTCCATGGGGCTGAAGAATTTATATCACCTTTGCTGTTACTTACTCATAGAAACATTTTTTTTATCTTTGAATGTTTTTCCTTAAAAGAAGGTATACAGTAGTATTGAGACCTCTACTTAATTCATCCTGATTATTCAGGTTTCTTTAGCAGCTAGTAAAGCATCACTTTTTGCTCTCAATTACATGAAAATATTTTTACCTCAGTGGGAAGGGAATTGCAGTTGAAGTTTTAATACTGCCAAGTTCCTTCAGTGAAAGTGAAGTGGCCTCTTCGCAGTATGTCTTTCTCATCATCTTTTGTTTCCATGCTTTTATAAAGGTTTTTTCCTCGTGCATATATTTCATTATCAATAAATTGCACAACTCCGATGAAGGAGTTGTTCTTAGACCTATCTGATTTCTGAGTATCTTAAATGGTTTTAAAAAACCAAGTTTTCAGATCCTTGACTTGAAATTAAGTGGCTCATGCTATACTGAGCACCCACAGATTCCATTAATGTCACTGAGATTTGCATGTCCTGATTACCTTCTACAGTCAGGCAGCTCATAAGTGTCCTAAGTAGACGCCTAACTTTCTGCACCAACATTTGAAACCTGGGGGATAGAGAAGGTTATTTGATTTGTGAAATACTTTTTTTTTCAGGTTCACAATTACGAGGGTTGTTTTCTTCAAGGATTTTTTATTTTGCTGGCAATTCGCAGGAATTTTTAATTATGGTATAGTGATTGTCTAACTATGGGACTAATGAAAATGTAAAAGAAAGTATAAAATAGCTTTAGTTCTTGTGATAATTTATTATGTAGCTATCTGTCTAGACATACATATAAATTAGTTTGACCTTACCATTAACAGTGAATAGCGTATCACTAGCCAGTGTGTTTGTTCTGTTTATAATTTTTTTTTAATGTATTTGCAGGTCATTGCCTATAACTCAGAAGGGAAAAGCAGTCCAAGTGAGACAGTAGAATACATTACTTGTCCAGACAAGCCTGGAGTACCTTCAAAACCTGCGGTGAAAGGAAAAATTCATGCACAGAGTTTTAAAATAACCTGGGGTAAGGTTGTTGCCCAGCTCTGTTTAGAATATGTACTTCATACATATAAAAATATTTTATATATATAGTTGTATACAGAAGGCCAGGTTTTACTTCAGTAACACTTCAGTCAGCTGAGCCATTGTGATTCATTTATGGAACTAAGATGAGAATATAAATTCACAATACTTAGGGTGGCAGTGTAATAGTGTAATTGTGTGGGAAGAATAATATACAATTTGTAATAGCGACTGTTATTGCAGGGATGTTAATTTGTGTGCTAAGAAGTTCTGTTTCTCTTGCACAAAAGGTAGGTGCCACAACATTCTGGGTTTTTATTAAAAGAGAAGATCCAAGTTAAACCTGTCTCTTCAAAGTGTTTGGTTTTGATAGATCAATGTTTTTATTCGCTAAGGATCTTGAGAAACTTTTCCTTAGGCTCAGGGTTTTTTAGTGTTATGCTGTGAGATAGGAGAAGGTGAAACAGTACTCTGTGATGCAGTACTCGAGCAGAAGATCAAACGGTTAAAGGTTTTATTTATCGTCACAGGTAATTAAAGTGCTTACCTATTTCTGTTTAGTAGTGTGTTTAATTCTTTTGCCTTAATAATATAATAAGAAAGCTACTTGCAGAGTATAAGTAGTACTCAGCAAGTCCAGTCTTGCATCTCTCCAGAGTGCTTTGCTACATCAGGGCCTGATACTTCATATTATATGAATGATATATAACGTGTGAAGTTATTAGAAATACCTAATTTTAAAATTGAAAATTGTCTAAAATACCTATTTATGTATAAAACCTTTACTAGTCATGATTTTGAACAGTAATACTCTTTTTTCTTTTTTTTTTCAGTAAGAGATAATGTGATAATTTTATTTTTAATTTCGAGTAATATGTTACCTTCCAACCAGAAGAGTTGTGTGTGCCATATAATAAGTCTCATTTTATTTAGCAGGTGTGATATGATATGTAACCCTTGTCTAAGAGCCAGCACCATTTCATCCAGCACATACATAATGTAATGTTATGGTAGCAGTACCCTTCTGTGTTGGAGTATCATACTGTCTTCATATTTGTTCAGAATGTTGTTTTTCAACATCATTTTAATTCTGCTGCTCTCTTAAGTCAGCTCTGAGAAAGAGTAGTAGGATTATATGTCAAAGATAGGTCTGTAGGTTTGTATCTTATACATGAATATTGTACCGGGGAGGATATTGCACTCAATTTCTAGTGATGTATTAAAAATTTAAGAGATTGTTATCGGTGTAGAATTCCTGGGTTCTGTTCTCTCCCCAAATACTTATGTTTTTGAAATCCTGTCCTTAAATCATTTTGAGATATTCTTCTGTGCAAATCAGTATGATAATATTTTCCTGTCTGCAGTCCAAATTACAGGACCATTAAGATGTATATCCCTGAAACCATAATCAGGCAACCTTCCATGGCACTTCAGACTAACGGAAATGTTTGCTGTGGCATCTCCCAGGAGCCTGGTTAACTTGTCACTCTTCATCTGTAGAGTATGCAGTAGGGTTGTGAGCTGGCAGCTTCACGTAGTGGGGAATTTGAGTGATTTGTGGCTGCCCTGAACTAGGATGCTAGGGCTAGCTAGGATGCTGTCTGTCTAAACAAGCACCCATCTCCAGCCAGCTGTTGATTTTGCCTTTGGTAAATTTCTTCCCAAAAGGTACAAAACCATTTAATTTACGTCACTTAGTTGAATATTGCTGTTGTTTATAGATCCGCCAAAAGACAACGGAGGAGCAGCAATAAATATGTATGTTGTGGAAATGTCTGAAGGCTTAAATGGTAAGCATTAGGAGCGTATGTTGGCATTCAGCTGTGTTTTTTTCTGCATGTGTGCACCTGTGGGAAGAGTAAAATGTGTATTATAGGGAAAATTATTGCAAGGAACTGCCATTAAAAAAATAGGAATGTTGGTGTTCGTATACACGAGGTTCTTTTTCTCTGGCTTAGAAAGAGGATGCCACAGAACTCTGTGTCAAAAAAGATTCTCCGTGTCTAACTTACTAATTAGGTGTATTCTGTTTTGTAAATGAAATGGCACATTTCAGACATTTTAGGGCAAGACGACAGGGCCGTGTAGTTTTGTTGGTTGTATGACAGATGAAAGAAAAACTAGTGCTTCATTTATCACTGTTAAAGGAGAACAGTGATGCAGTTGGGATAACTGTTTCTGCTGTTTGCTTTTCTGTCCTTTCATACGGAAGGGAAATTAACGATGCTTCTGAACTGGACATAAAGCTATCCAGCTAAATTATTTAAAAATCCAGACCTCTTCAGTAGCCTCATTAACTTCAGAAACACAGTCACATTGAGAATGCAAGTTTGTACTTCTGCAGTGCTGTGTCAGATTCAGACAGTGCCCTGTCCCCAAATTGTAATGGCAGCCTGTGTGGTTTTTCAGATACTTAGTCTATCACTTTCCTTACTCCATCATGTGTCCACATTAAGTCACTTTTGGAATTACTTACCTGAGCCTTTCATGGAGATTTAGTGAGCTGTGCATTACATTTCATTCCCAATCCTCCAAATTCTGTGATGTATTGAGTTGGAGATCTAATTAAAAGTTCCCAGGTTCCCTGCTTAATCTCTTAATAAGAGAGAGAATGCTAAAGAGTTTCTCATATAAGAGTCTGGCTGACTAGCAAAGAATGAAATCAGTATTTCAGATGGTGCTGCGCCATTCAGGATTACAAGAACAAACTATATATATATATCAATTGTAAACTGTAGTTACAGTCTGCAAAATAAATGTTGTAATTAAAAGTTTCTTTTCCGAGGAAAATTTTGCTTTTGTATCTTTCCTGTCTGTTTGGTTATGATGTTTGAATGTGCTTACTGGCCCAGTAATAACTACTTCATTAAAAGTACATTCTCTCCTAGTTAATGTGAAACCAAAGAAGGAAGATATTTCACTTCAGAAGATCTACATAAATTTACCTAGGAAACTGTATTTATGAAATGATTGAATCTTTTTCCAGGAAACTCAAAGCAAGCCTTAAATTTTTTTGATAAACATCAGGCACACGCTTATTAGTGAAGCTAGGATACCTGCTGTGTCTGGTACTGAGGTGTGGCAAATTACACCTTGGTTCATTGCAAACTTATTCCTAACCTTTCAGGAAACAAATGGGATACAGTATACAGCGGAGCTGCAAGGGAACATGTCTGTGACCGCCTAAATCCTGGCTGTTCCTATCGGTTACGTGTATATTGCATTGGGGAAGGAGGACAAAGCACGGTAACATGAGCTAATATTTTTATTAAATAAATTTTTCTCTTTTAGTCCACTAGTTAATAAGCAAATACTGTACAGATGCTGTGCCTAGAAAAATAGCCATAATTAGTACCTAAAAAAAGTTCCAGTATTGATGCACAGTGTTTCAAGTTTTTGCCTACTTCTTAAAGAAATAAATGTGAATGTTCTTTTCTGATACCATAGTTTGTTTAAAGTGATTTTTCTTATTTACAGAAACAGATACTGTGTCTTTTACTGTGTGATACATTGATAGAATGTCATTTCCTAACGCCTAACTCAAGACAGCAGTGGAAATTTAATATTTTCCATGTGGTCAGTGGAGTACCCTGTCTCAGCAGCCAAGCCAGCCCAGCAGGCAGGGGAGGACAGAGTGTTGCTCAGGCTTCATAGGGTTGTGCTCCATGGTCTCTTCCCACGCCGTCTTAGCCAGAGTCAAAATGTTTACATTGCCCTACTTTTCAGTATTCCCAGACAATTTAACGTGTCATACTATCCTCCCTCATATATACACATTACATAAACACACACTTGCACTGTCACTTCTGTGGTGTAGTTCAGCCTCCAGTGCAAAAATTTCTTCTCCCTTCTTCCCAGCAGCAAGTGTAACAAAGCTAGCCTTGGCTCTCTACAGAATTCCAGCAGGGCTTCACTGTCAAGCTCATCTGAAAATTTTAAAGCCTTGCATTCTTGGTGTTTGCCATTTCTTTCCCAGCCCCCTTTACTATCTTCCTCTGCATAGAAGTCTCCTGCAAAGATAGCCTTACCCACAGCCACCTTGTCTTAAGAATAAATCTGGACTCCATCAGTGCTGACGCAGCTGCAATGCTTTCCCCTCTCACCATAGCTCAGCTTGCTGTTGTACAGGGGAAGGGGGAAGGCAGTATACTTCCCAGCCACCTAACCACAAGTGCATGTATGCTGTTGGAGACTTCTACTCTGCCAACCTCCCTCCCCCCAGCCCAACCCCATTAATTTAGAATAAACATTATTGAGTACCCAAGAGAAAATAACTTTCAGAAAGTCCTGGTACTTTCTGAAGGTGTCAGAAATCAACGGAAGAATAATAAAGATGTAATTAAACTTTTCTGTAGCTTGTCATGGACATACGCCTCCAGAGAAACATTCTGCTTTTTAAGTAGAATGAGTTGTTCAGTGCAACAGTACATTTCAAAGGAACTGAAAAGCAGCAGAGCTTCCAATCCACTCTTTTCTGAAACATATGTAGAAAGTTGTGAAATGAGACTCTAAGATGCATCTCTTTTGTAAACTAAAAGGCTTACTAACTTCGTATTTCTTCTGTATCACACTGAAGCTAATAACCCCACACTGTCTCTGACTCATTTCTGTCTGCGTCCAGAGCAGTCAGTGCCATCTGCTGCTTGTTGTTATGCTATGTATTTTTGCACACGTTTCAAATCAGAGGTGAAAGTTTGTTGCACATTAAGTATTACTAAGCAGTGAAAAAGTTGAAATCTCATTTCTTTTAAATCTCTCCTGGTTGACATTTCTGCCCACTTCTGCTTTCTGAGAGTTATTGCACGGAAAATATACAACCCTTAAGAGTAAGGTTTTAGAAATCGCTAAACTGCAGTTTGATGGAAAAGAGAAGAGTTTACATTGAACGAGTCATTTTTCAAGCATCTATACTACGTTTGCACCGATAATTAACCACTGTTTAATTCTCCCCCTTGCATGTGTACCAAAACGCAGAAGCAAAAGTGAATTTTGCATATTCTGTGATTACTGTAGCATGGTTTATGTAAGTATCATGAGAAATACATACCAGATCACTTCAGCATCTTCACGTATTTGAAGATGTAGTTCAAATAATGGAAGTTCCTGTTTCTTACTTAAGTATTTGCCTTTACTTGTGGCATAATTGATAGTGCCTGTTTTGGCCTAGATGACTTCATTAATCTATCTTTCCTTTGCAGGCATCTGATTCTTTATTGGTGCAGACACCAGCAGTGGTTCCTGGTCCATGCCAGCCTCCAAGGCTACAGGGTAGACCAAGAGCAAGAGAAATTCAGTTGCGCTGGGGTAACTCTATAACAGCTGTTAATGAGTGTAAGGGATCCAAATGTGTTACGTGTTACAAGCTTTTCATTCTTTCTTTCTTTCTTATTTTTAGGACCACCTCAGGTAGATGGTGGTTCACCCATTACTTGTTATGGTCTGGAAATGTTTCAGACAGAAACCAATGAACACAGAGAGGTTTACCAAGGCTCTGATGTTGAATGCACAGTCGGCAGCCTTCTTCCAGGGAGGATGTACAACT
Source organism: Ibycter americanus (assembly GCA_035590275.1). Lineage (NCBI taxonomy): Eukaryota > Metazoa > Chordata > Aves > Falconiformes > Falconidae > Ibycter > Ibycter americanus. Next base: position 30,263,021 of record JAVJGI010000014.1, on the reverse strand, counting down.
TCAGACTGCGAGCAGCTAACAAGGCTGGGGTAAGGAGGCAGTCTGAAATGAAATTCGTTCCAGAGACTGCAATTACTATTAAGGATCTTCTCTTTTAAAAGAAGCATTTAACAGTAATTCTGAAATGAGGATTTCCCAATGTATTCATTTGGTTCATGTAGCTTATTGTGTGTCAGAACAGTTTGTTAAACAGTTTATAATAAAAGTGGTTTTAGATGAAGGGAAAAGAAAATAGCTAGTTATGTCATATCTGGATAGTAACATTGGGAAGTGGTTAGGAAATGCCAAGTACTTTATCAAAACATTGTTGCAACTTTAGTATTCTCATGTGAAGTAAAAAGGTAATTATTTTCTGTATACAGCTTTGTAAATTGATTGACATTTATTTTTACAGCTGTTGGTGTTCTAGAACATCATAATAGGCGTTTCCTGACTGTTTTTTAAATTTAGTTTAACTTCTGAGTACATGTTCTGTCAGATACGGGGCTGCTTTCTCCATTTGGAGTATTAAATGTGTTTAAATCAGTTGTTGCTGTAGAACAAGCTATTTAATTACGTATCAAAAGTCCTAATTCAAAGACAGAGAGGCAGGGCTGCTTGCATTTGTTCAGTAACATTCTCTTCATAAAAACTATCAGGACCAGTTGACACTGTGGAGAGGTCTGCAGATTAAGGCTTTGAAGCACTGACCTAACTTTTTATCTGCCCCCTGCAAAGAGTGATTTATAGCTCAAGCATTTTTTGAATCCTTTATTTCTTTTAGGTAGATATAAATAGGCAGTTACAAAGTGTGTTATGTTACAGTGCAGCCATCATGTAACTTCAAAATAAGGATTTGGATGGAACTTTCCTGTTTTGCCTGAGAGTTTGAAGTGTCTAATATATTATTTATTTTATATTGCTATAGAGAAGAAGAGTGTTGCAGCTGTTCTGGAGAATAGTCAAATACTGAGATAAATCCTGAATCCACAGTCTGCAAAGATTTATTTTATGAGCAAGTAATACAAATTTTCAGGCTGCTGTTATATGTCCCTATTATTGTAAACTGTTATTTAAAAAGTAGTAATTTTATTTTTACAATTTAGTTGTATGAACTCCCTTTTTAATAGTTTGGACCTTACTCGGAAAAATGTGAAATAACTACAGCACCTGGACCACCAGATCAGTGCAGGCCCCCTCAAGTGGCATGCAGATCTGCTGCATGTGCTCAGGTGTTGTGGGAGGTAAGAATGCCATGTTACACCTATCCTAACATGATTGTCTTCTACGTATTTTTAAGTTCAACTTTAAAAGCATAAGACTGTATTTTGATCACATTCTTAAACATACTTACCTGATTGTCCAGTTCTCAGTAGGTAAAATCTTCATGTCATTCATCATACCATTATATGACAGCTGTAAGCTGGCAGCCTGCAGGTACTTGAGATGTTACTTTGCTCTTTTGTTGTAAGACAAAAGCTACAACTGCTGCATTTCTGATTGATGCAGGCTCTTCTTAAAATTTTTCTGTAATGTAGTTATCTTTCTTTAGAGCGAATATATCCACATAATACAATAGATTATTGTGCATTTGCTGGTTTTATAAGCTGATCTGATTTTATATAATTACATTAGTAATAATGTAGCAAAAGCCTCACAGACTTCCTATAAACCCATAGTATTTAGATACCTGATTAAAAAAATGCAATACATAACAATTAAGCTTGTAAAAAGGAAGATTCTATCTGGGAATGCTGTTTAAACACAGCTTTTCAGTGGCTTGAGATAGAGTGAAGTATCTGAGTACAGAACTATACAGAAAAGGAAGATTAAACTGTTTTGCCTGGAAGGTAGAGTTCATGCTTCCTACTGGGTATGTCAGAGAAGCTCTCCTTAAATGTCTACAAGGCAAAGGTTTTTGAAGAAATTTCTTACAGTGTTCAGGTAGGATTAGTTTGACCAATGTTAGATGTCTGCTTTATAGAATCATGGAGTAATTAAGTTACGAGTGGACCTCAAGATGTCATTTAGTTCAGCCTTCTTTTCAGAGCGGAGCTAACTTCAGATTTAGGTCAGATTTCTCAGGGCCTTGTCAAGTTTTACTTGTCTCCAAGGATGAAGATTCTGCAACCTGGTAAAGCTGTCTCTGGGCAAACCTTCTCATGCTGTAGAGTTTTTTTTCCTTTATGTCTACTCAAAATATCCTTTAATGCAAGTCATGCCTCTTGCCTCTTGTCTTGCCACTGTGCCACCTCCAAGAAGAATTTGATGTCATTTTCTTTGTACCCTCCCAGTAAGTCATTTGAGGCAATAGTAAGATCTTCCTTTAGCCTTATCATCTTAATATCAAATAAGCCTTACCTTTTTGTTGTGTGTTGCACTCCCCCTTTGTGGCCCTTCACTGGACTTACTCCGTTATGTCAATGTCTTGTGTAGGGGAGCCCAAGATGGGACACAGTACTGGAGATGCAGCCTCGCAAATGCTGAGCCAAGGGGAATCATTAGTCCTTTTAGTCTTCTTGCTGCTCTTTCGCTAATGCAGCCAGTATGTAGTTCCCCTTCATCAGACACGCATTGCTGACTCACATTCAACTTTCTTACCAGGACACACAGGTTCTTTTTTGGTGAAGTTGCTCCTCAGCCTGTACTGTTCTATCCGGGATCCAGGACTTCGTGTTTGCCTTTGTCTTACTTGAACTTCCTGAAGTTTGTATCAGATGCTGCTTGTTGAAATTCCTCTGATAGCCATACCCTTCAGCATTTCAAATGCTTCCCCCCAGTTTGTTGTGATCTCTGCACTTGTTGGCTTGGATTGCCCTACTTCTGTTAAGGTGAACTCCTTTGGATCTACAGCAGGAACAGCAGTAACATAGAGAAATTACTCTGTCTTCACTCTCAGTTGCACAGCCATCCACAGCTGCATTAGTTCTCTCGCCAAACACATCTCATTGTAAATGAGAGAAGGGGATGGGAGTCCTTACCAGTCACAGCTCAGGAGCATCAAACGTTATCCTTTGAAATGCTGTTTGTATTCCGTCACTTATCTGCGCATAACCTAATGCTGAAAGTAGCAAGTACTTTTCTTTCAAGAGAAGGGTAAACAAAAAAAACATGCTTTGGAACAATTATTGTCTGCATCTGGGTGTGATTGCTATCTTGGAATATTTAACCCAAAACAGTAGCAGCATTTTTCTTCTGTTTCCTTCATGATCTAAGAAATTTTTTGTTGACTGGGGGGAGAGGGGGACAGTGTTTGGCTTTTTGGTTGGCTTTTTCTTTATTACTTCATTGACTGCTGATACATTCCTGTAGTCTTGTGTCTTAGTCTGACACTGGTACATGTGATTTTAACTGTACTTCAATTTATTATTTATAAAGAGTATTAAAACCATTCAACTTCCAAAATTGGGAGGCTAAGTTTGGATTCCTAGGGCAGGTAGTGAGGAAAAACAGGCTACTGGAGTAGGCATTTCAGTCCAAGTCTGTGTTGTTGCTTAGCTGTCTCTCCCAGTTGCTTCACAGCTCTATCTTGCGAAAAGGCAAAGTGCACAATTTTCTGCTTCCCACTGTGCTCACAGCCTAGTTTCTATGCACTAGAGCCATGACATGCTCCAAAGGAGGAGTCCTTTAATCTTGTAAGGATTTTGCATATTGTGTGTTTTTGCAGTGTGCTGTTGTATATTTTCGTCCCTACTCTATAGACCCAGTCAGGGAAAACTCTAGTACCCTAAATCACCCTGTCAAGAAGACCATCTCTTGCCATTGACTGTTCAGGCTCTTAAGCCAAATGCCATATGCTAAATGATTTCTGTATTTAAACAACTGAAATCACAATTACTTTGTATAGAGTAGTCTCTGCAACAGTAAATAGTGTTTTTAAAGTATAGGTGACCCCAGGCCAGTAGTGCATTCTGATTTATTTGTATTATACTAAATCAAAAATCAGCAAAGAAATGGGAGGCTAACATTCCTGTGGGGAAAAAAAACCAATATAGATGTGGTGAGTTCAGTTTGTTTGTTTTTTCAGTCAGTGAATTTAACTTCTAACTGTTTAAATCCATTTTAAAGGTTCCGGTAAGTAATGGAGCTGATGTCACGGAGTATCGACTGGAGTGGGGCGGTGTGGAAGGATGCATGCAGATCTCTTACTGTGGGCCTGGGCTCAACTGTGAAATGAAAGGGCTTTCTCCTGCCACTGTATACTACTGCAGGGTTCAGGTAAAGGCATAAAACTATTGTTAGTGACATCAGGACATGGGAATTGACCCTGCTGTGAAAACATAGTCTCCTTTGCGTTTGCAGGCAGTGAATGTTGCAGGTGCAGGCCCTTTCAGTGAAGTAGTGGCCTGTATGACTCCAGCCTCTGTACCTGCAGTTGTGACTTGTCTTCGGGGACTGAGTGAAGATGAAGTTGAAAGTCCACACTACTCTCCTTCCACATGCCTTGCTATAAGCTGGGAAAAACCGTGTGACCATGGATCTGAAATCCTTGGCTACAGCATAGATTTTGGAGATAAGCAGCCAATAACTGTTGGGAAGGTTCTGACCTATTTTATAGATGGCTTACAGCCGGATACTACCTACAGGTATGCCATGCACAGCTACTTGACAGCCTACTGTTTCTTCCTCAAGAGCAGATTCTTTGTTTGTTTCCGTGTATTTTTTTGTTCTCTGCATTATTCTCTGAGAAGCGTTAGTACATGGGCATGGAGCAAAAGGAAGCTTTGTAATGATGATCATCATAAATAGATGAGCTGTATGGGTTTTATTTGCTTTCAAGATCAATTTATGTTAGTTTTGTATTGTTGCGTCTGTCTTATTGTGTCAGTTTAACTGAATTCAGATTACAGATTCAGATTCATAACTTTTTTGGACTGGTTGCTTCATAGATAGATGACCTCTAATCTGTTTGACAAGATAAAATCCATCCAAGGAAGGACCATGTCCAGTCTTTGACTGGATTGTCTGATGTAATGACAGCTCATCACAATTTGCAATGCCTTTTCTGCGCAAGTAGCAAGTATTTTGGTGACAGTCAGCATGAAGAGTATTAGTTTGAAAATCTATAAATCAATTTTAAACTTTTTGAAGAGTTTTATTTGCTAAAATCATCCCTTTAGTTTGGCCTAATGGTTATTGAAAAATATAAGTGTAAAAATCAATAATTCTACTGGAGGGCACTCTACATTCCTGTTACCAAAATACGTCCTCAGTTTTAAAACTTAGAGGAGAATGCCAGTCCCACTGAAGTCAGAATTTAAGCCCACACTTATTTCAGTATAGTTAGGATATCATCTGGCTATGGAGTTTTCTGAATCCTTAAAGATGTGTTTTTACTTTTTTAATGCTGTATATAAGACTACAGTGTTTCTGTGTGTCTTAAAAGTATTTAACAATAATGCCAGCAATTTGAAGAGCCATTGCTCTCTGTGTCAACAAACTGAAAAAAGAGAAGCTGCTATTGCAGATATTTCAGTATTTCTACCCACAAAAGCACTTTTATAGAATACACTGTCAAGTCTTCGTGCAAATAAAAAATTGCATATATTAACCTTAGTTCTGTTCTATAATAAGGTAACGTAATGTTCAGTATTACAGTACTGAAGGAGAAATACTTATTCATAAGCCTGCATACACTACTTTAGACAAAATGTTAGTCTGCAAAATGAGGTTAGACACACCTGGCACTCTACAACTACCTGTGAGATATGGGAAGAGCCTCAGATTTCTCTGGTTTCTGCTTTTTTCTTTTTAGAAATAAATTTTTTGGGTACTTCTTTTAATTCTTACTTCTGAACCTAATTCCAGCATTCCTTTCCATGGAGTATCCCCAAAAAAGAAAAATTATCCCTGAATTTCAAGTTCTACAGACCCTCAGCCATTTGTCCTTTGACAACTTCTAGTTTCCCCCTCTCCCTTTCCAGGCAGACCCAAGATGGCTTGTGTTTGCAGGCACCCAGAGATGTGTTACCAGTGAAAACAGCAAGAGAGGTGGCTGGGCACTGTCACTTTATTTTCAGATGAATCGGATCTTTTCCAAAAACCCTGTAAAACTATCCTGTAGTTGTCCTTGAACTCACCTGCTGTGATAGCCAAAGATATGGATTCGCCTCTTTTGGAAGGGCAGGGGAGTGGGGGGTACCTTCCCTCATCTCTCCAATGTGGCTATCAAAAATTTTGGTACAAGGCCTGCAGAGTCAGGAAGATGGTCCACTCTTGAAGTAGCTGATACAGCTTTTGCATCTTTTCGCTACTGTGAATGATGCAAATATGCTAACATGTTTTTATTTTGAATCAATCCAGCTCCTTAAAATGTGGCAAGGAAAGTGATACTCCTGCATATTCATGACAGTCTATCAAAGCATAATACTGATAAAAATCTTCATTGTAGAAAGTACCATCTATTTGGTACCATTAATCTCTCTTGCATGTGAATGGTGGAAATGACCAGGTGTTTTTTAGAATGAGTAATTTCAAGTTAATTTTCTCTCCCTCTCTCTTTATTGCTGCCCCCCCCAACTAGAGTACGAATTCAAGCCCTAAACAGTCTTGGAGCAGGTCCTTTCAGCCACACCATAAAACTGAAAACAAAGCCTCTCCCCCCGGACCCACCTCGCCTGGAATGTGCTGCGTACAGTTCTCAGACTCTTAAGCTGAAGTGGGGAGAGGGAACTGCAAAAGCGTTAACTGACTCCATTCAGTACCACCTTCAAATGGAGGATAAGAACGGAAGGTTGGTTTGGCATCGCTTTAATCTGCCCTGTATTGCTGTGGTCTGATGCTTGGGTGATGGCAACAAAGGGCAAAATTCCATATGCTTTGCTGAATTTGCAACAGATACAGGAGGTCATCTCATCTAGCAAGGCAAGAAGGGCTCTAGTGATCTGTGCTGGGAAGTAGAAGATTAAAAACTTCATAATTTTTTATTTACAGTTCAATATGAAGAGTTCAATGAAATGTTTCGTACCAGCACACTTTTCTGTCTTGCATTTGGTTAAATATTTTGTCAAATCAGTCTCGTGGATTTTATATACTTAATATTGGAAGGGGTGAATTCTTTACTCTCTGATGTCTTTATATGCAATTATTTTTAGTGGAAAATAAAACTCGCATAGTACACATGAATATTTTAAGGGATCCCTTCTCTCATGTTAAATCAGAATGTAAGTTGAGATGGTACAGCAAGTACCCTTGCCTAAACGGTAAAATGAACGGTACTGCTACACTGTGTCTCGTGTCTAAATCTCTGAGTAGCTTTAGCTTGACAGTGAGACAAAACAGATCTGCTAGGTGAAATTGTTCTGCTATAAGGAGAAAAAGAAGTTAGATTCTTAACTGGAAAGAAATTCATTGCCATTACCAAAGACTAGGACCTGTGCAGGTACCTGTATTAAATTTAAAAGAAAAGAAAAAGTTGAAGTAGATGATAACCCCTGCAGCAAGAGATAAACTTGTGCTGTGTCCTGCGGATACCAAAACTGAAAATGAAATGAGAGCTGCCAAGATCAGTCTTTGTAAGAATTGTAATATGAAGGAAAGTGGCCGGTCTACAAAGCTCTCGGAATGGGACTTGGATTGCGCTGCAAGTGTGACTCTGGCCTCCTGTGCAGATCTGAGTGAGCTTCATCAGTCACCCATCTCTGACAGGGATGAACAAGAGCAGTTGGATCCATGACCCTTTCTTAGGTGTAGAGTCGCAAAGGAGCAAAAAGCTAAAACCTAGTTACCTGATTTTGAAAAGCTAAAGATGTTGGGGGAGTACATAGCACACAAAAAAGCAGTGTACGCAAGCTCATTGGGAGACAGGACTGGTATCCTTCCCCGTTTCTGTTTCAAGCAATGAAGGGTTTCTGAAAATGCTTAGGATCATTTTTACCAAGACACAACCTGTAGCACTCTGTGTAAAGGGGATGACATAGGAAATAAAAATTTGATGCTGGAAAGTGAGTTTATTGTTTTATAATAATGCCAGAACACTGTTTAACTCTGAAATAAATATTTCTGGTCTTCTTCTTAGATTCTGGGAAATTATGGGAATAGATTGCAAGACAATACTGTAGCTACTTTGGAGTCCTTTTCTGTGTTTAAAATAAGCTACTCTTTCCATTTTCAGGTTTGTATCCTTATACAGAGGACCTTGTCATACATACAAAGTACAAAGACTCAGTGAATCAACATCATACAAATTTTGTATTCAGGCATGTAATGAAGCTGGTGAAGGTCCCCTTTCTCAAGAGTATGTTTTCACTACTCCCAAATCTGTTCCAGCTGCCTTGAAAGGTAAAGGTGCTGCTTCTTTCTTTTGGGGGGTGAGGGGATGCCTAGTTGTTTTTGGTATTGTGTTGTATTTGGGGTATTTAGAATGCTAACCCCTTTTCCAAGTGCAGGTAGAGATAGTAAGGGAATGCTCCTTTCATGTAATTGCCTAAAGCCTAAAATATTCACTCCAAAAATTAGAGACTTAGAGTTTATGCATTCTTTGTCATAAGAAGGTTTGTACTTTGAATCCTTGCTTACCAGGAGAGAGTGACCAGGCTGTTACAGTAATTTGAGGTGAAAATTCTCCCTAGCGTGTTTAGAATAATCTTAAACATAGCAGCTTTTTTTTTAATATTTTTTTTTATTTGGTGTACAATATACACTTGCAGTCACCAAATTTTACTTGCTTTCTCTTGGATGATACCTAAACTAGCAATAGAAACCTCTGTCAATTTGTTGTTGTTCCAGAAAATATTGTAGTAAGAACAGATTTGAATCTGAATCTTTTGTTTTTCTGAGACAAAATAGCAGAAAGAATACAGAATTTTACAAGACGTTAGACTATAACATTAAGTGGTGGGGAAGGCAGAGTTAGCTGTCACTTCTGTGTGTTCTGCCTTCAGCACCAAGGATAGAGAGAATAAACGATCACACTTGTGAAATCACATGGGAGGTTCTGCAGCCCATGAAGGGTGATCCAGTTATCTACTGTCTTCAGGTCATGGTGGGAAAAGACTCAGAATTCAAACAGGTATGATGTGTTTAAGTTACTGTATTTTTTTCAATTAGTATTTGTGATAACTAGTTTAGATTAAAGATTATTGTGTTTCAGTATGGTTTTAGTCACCATGGTAACTTTTTTTACTAAATAATATAAGGTAGTATCTCCTAAAATCATTGTCATAGAGAAAAGAGATTTTACTTACTGCAGTAAGTTGCAGCCTCTCTGGCTTACAGTGATGTTTACTAGATACAGCTTGATACCTCAAGTGGTGAGGAAATTGTCCATTAATGGGAATAACTGGCAAAAAGGAAACATCCACCCAACGGTACAGAATTGAGACTTGCGAGGAAAAGAACAAAGGATTCACTTTGCACTAATAGCCGATTGAAGGCAGTAAACAATATTGTAAAAGCTTTGATTTTGTCGAAGTCATACTTCTGTAGAGAGAACTGCAGGCAGGAAGGACCCCCTACTTATGCAATGTAGACAACCAGGTGTAGGGAAACTTTGTAAATATAATTCAGTGATTAGTTTTTTACCATAGGACCATTTCAGTAGTAAGGCATGCTGTAACAACAAGGGGCGAGCAGTTGAGAGTGTGTTTTAATTTCAGGTTTGATTATCCAAACATGCAGTTCAAAACACCAAGCTACAAATTAGTCTGCATTTAAAAGAGGATGTGCAGTGCTAATTTTGCTTCTCTATAAACTGTCTGGTAATTGACATGAAATTAGCCTTGGAAACTCTGTTTCACACTATTAAGTTAGCAGGTTTCCTTCCAGAAAGGAAACACAATTAATTCTGGTATATTATAATTTTATTGTAGGTCAATATTAAATAAGTTTTGCCTATGCTTTGGTAGATTATAGGCCTTAATATTTTCATAATTCATAACTTTCAGTGTAGTGCTATGTTTGTTATGTCCATTTGTTAAATTTTTCAGTGAAAGATGAACCATAATCCAAGGTGTTTGTTACCTTGCTGTGTGAACATTCTTTATTGTAACTTTAAAATTGTAAATGCAACATTAAGTATGTAAGTAGGGCATGGTCAAGTGGTGCTTCTAGGTATAGAGTCAAATCATGCTTTGATTACCAATGTGCATTGCTAGATGAGCTGGACAAGAAAATAAAGGTTATGTTTTAAGCCTGGAAAAAACAAAGTAGGCTGAGGTGCATGATTCCTTTAGCCTCGCCAGAGCAGTTCAGCACAGTAAACTGAAGTAAAATGAGAAGACTAGTTTGCAGAAATTAAAATTGTAACAGTCAAGAAGTAAACACTGTGGAAATGGCCTGAGATACTTAGACAAGACAGTGACAGTTTTCTTTGATGTGGACAAAAGATAAACTGCCTGGAAGTCCACTCCAAGCTGTTTGCTACCATTTCCATGCCAAAACTTCACTCTCCTCCTTCTCCCTGATCAGTCAGCCAAGTTGCTCATGTCATTGGTCCCTTCATGCTTCAGACAAAGTAAGTTAGTAACCTGCTGTTTGAGCTATATACATCAGCTATATACATTCTTGAAGGTGTTAGTAAGCAACCGTATAAATACCCCAGCAAACAGATTTGAGGGGAAGGCAACTTCTGGCAAGGCACTGGGGACAAGCAGCTGAGGGCAGTAACCCATGCCAGCAGGCGTAGCTGTAGCTACAGTAGGGTGCGTGTCTGTGGCCTGTTTGATGGCTACCAAATGCATGATACAAATTAGCAGAATTCTGAGGAAGCTACACTTGTGAGGACCTGCCCTGTGTCAGTGTGGGAAAAAATTTCTTGAGAGAAAGAAAAGTCTCTAGGTCATAGATTCCAGCAGAGCTCAGCTGCCTGGCTGCCAGAGGACTTTCTAAGTCTTACGAGTAGCCACAAGCACAGCAAGAGCTCTTCAAACAACAGAACTGGAAGCAACTTCCTGCCTCTTTCATTGGAACAGTTGGTAGTTTGCATTTGTGAAATGCTCTCTAACAGTATGATAACTGTAGGGAACACTTCTGCATGATGTGGTATCTCCGTATCCTGCTACCAATCAAATAAAGTGAATCCAGATAATGGGGTGTCAGGGGAATAGGTGAAGTCGTTTAAAGAGAGAAATCAAATTGTACTTTGCTACCCACCTAATAGCACAGTACCTATTGGTATACCTATAAACAGAAAATTGCACGTGCATAGGATTTTGTTGGCTTTTACAGGACTTTTATGTAGCTGCAAATTAATTAATTTGAGAAACCAGCATTTAGATTTCACTGAATTAGGCACTCCATGCTGAAGAGCTTTGAACTCACCTTAACCAGCCAGCGGAGAGACCCTTGGAGAGCACCCTACGAAGTCATCTGTGTCTTGGGATCTGATGAAATTAAGACTCTCAGAGAGGACTTGCGGCTTTCCTAATACAGTGTTTATTGGGATAAATTATAGTATTTTAAATGCACAGTATCTTAACTACAACAAAGTGTGTTGGAATGGATTAGACTTAACAAAGTAGCTAGATACAGAGCTAATTACCTAAAATCCTGTGATAACGACGTTGTATGTTACATCCCATGGTGTAGTAGTCACATCGTTAAATGGTCACTAAAATACCTCAACATTGGGGCTTCTGACAGAGTTTATTTGGTTATTAATTAATTTGATTATTACTCATCATGCCATAAAAGCACTTGTAGTTCTTTCCTGTGTTTCACCAAAACAACTGGAGACTTTATCTGGCATTTAAATCGAGTTTGTGAGCTCCTTGTACACTTTTCATTGCATGGGTGAGAACAGTGGTGAGGAGTCGTCCTTTTTACAGTTACCTTCACCATAAACAAAACCATACTGAGAGACATATGAGTATGTAGGACATTTTTACTTAATTTCTTTTTTTTCTAACGCCGCCCCCCCTCCCCTTTATTGACAGATTTATAAGGGTCCGGACTGGTCATTCCGATACACAGGCCTCCAGCTGAACTGTGAATACCGTTTCCGCGCATGTGCCATTCGACAGTGCCAAGAGACAGTCGGCCATCAGGACCTGGTGGGCCCCTACAGTGCACCAGTGCTATTCATCTCTCAGAGGACTGAACCACCGGCAAGCACCAACAAGGACACTGTGCAAACTACAAGGACACAATGGTCACAGAGCGACCAAGTGTGTGCTGCTGTCATCCTTGCACTTTTTGCTATCTTTTCCATTCTGATTGCTGTTATCATTCAGTACTTTGTAATAAAGTGAAGAAAAGAGATTTATTTTAGAACGCTGCCCATTACATTTTACTTTCCCATAATCTAAAAGTAATTCTGTTCTCTTGCTTTTACGAAAAACAGGCATTTAGCACCGGCATTGGGACTGATGCAGACCTTTTCAGCCACTTGAAAATGCTTACTGGTAGGTATAGGCTGGCACGTGTTATTAGAACACAAGCCACAGAAATACAATCTTTTCTTTAATATGCCTTCTTGCAGTACAAACTCTATATGGGGCAGGCAAGCAGTGTTTCATGAAAAGGGTTTGACCAGTAAATACAAGTGTAAAAATGGTTTCCTGGCCCATGCTTTTAAGGGTTGCTACCATAACAGGGAAGAATGTGTAGATCGCATTTAAAACTTACACTAACAAACTTGTGCTGTATACAATATTAATCTGATGCTGTGAAAGCAATTTAGCGCTGTATTTCTACCTCCTCATTTGTCTTAATTATTTGGGAAGCATGATCTATGCTGAAAAACAGAAGGGGCTTTTCTCAGGCAGCAAATAATAAACTGGATGAAAGAGTATGCATGAAGGAAGCTTCTTATCTGATAAATGTGGAGTTCTTCACTGCAAGTAGATGTTTTCGAAAGACTACAAGGGGATGGCACAAGTGGTTTAGCTTACCCCCAGGATTTGATGTTTACTTACAAAAATGGCCTCTTTCACTTCTTAACGAACGTAGAAGGGAGAGTATGACAGAACTTCTTAGACTTATTATTTAAATTGAAAAAACACATTTCCAAACTTGACCTTTGATTGGATGCAGTTTATACAGATGTCTGTGCCCCCTGATTTTCGCTAGTTAATAGATTTTTGAGATAACATTCATTACTGAATTTTTGTTGTTTCCCCAATATTCACTTGCCATATCCACCAGAATCCAGCACTGCCTTTTTTTCAGTTTTCTGTCTTTCTTTCTTTGGGGCACCAAATCAAAGACGAAGTGTAGTAATTTGCACCAGAAAACTTAAAAGCTGCTTTTTTCTTGAGATCCTAATGTTTAATGTAATGTCTCTTTGGATACTGTACCAAATTGTTGATTGCATGTAGTTAATGTTGCATTAGAGCACTTTGCAATTGCATAACTCATCAATGTTTTGTGAGCTTGCATTTGTGAGTTCTTGAATGACCAGACTGAGTTTTATGAAGTATCCCATTGAACATCTTGCTGGATGTCAACGATTGCCAGTGACACAAAGCTTGTAGTGAAACTATCTTTAAAAAAAAAAAAAAAAAAAAAAAAAAAATCCTTGTCTCATCACACTTACGTTATTTGTTATACACTTTGTAATTAGCTATTTTTAATTTATTTGAGTTACGAGATAGTGGATCATTAATGACTTCTAGTTGTGTTCAGTTTAGCATTTTTAATGGTATTAAACACTTCTGTCGGTCTTAATAATAAAAAAAGGAACCTCTGTCTTGTGCTTTGAAGATCTCTGAAGAATTTCTCTTATATTAGAACGGGCATGTATCGTACTTGTTTATACGTCCAATGATCTGTGCTGTAGCATAATGTTGCTGAGTTTTGTTTGGTTTTTTTTAAAAAAAAAAAAAAGAAATGGCAAAGAACTTGGCCTCCACGTGGCAAGAACGATCTGTCTTTAAAATGTACTGTATGTTTACATTTTATTTTGAATTTGTCATTTGTACGTATAGGCTGATACCTTCCCGCAGGATACCGCGATAACTGATGTTTTCTAGAACCTTCTTAAAAGTGCCATGTTTGGCAGTGCAAATGAGGTTGCGTGTAACAGCCCAGAGATTTCTTACGGTTGAATGTCTAAAACGGTAAGATTTGTTACTACAGTTAATCTGCAGTGACTTATGTTTTTCATAGTAAAATTCAAATGAGCTCCTATTTTTGATAGTCATTTAATAGTGTATTTGCCATTTGAGCCTCAGTGCGTATTACTGCATTGAAGACAGTTTTTAATGTAATCTTAATTTTACCTCATATACTGTACATTCCAAAAACAAATAAAAAAAAGAAAAACTCTAAACTTTTTAAAATGTTATAGATACACTACCAAACATATCACTTTACAATTGTACAACATCGGACTCCATGAAGATGAACCTGTATAGTCTGATAGAAAAAACATAAACTATGTAGCAAAGTATCTTTAAAAATCTGTGGAAAATAAAAGTATCATTCTTTTTTGTGGTGGTCAGTCCGTCCTGTCTGCATGCCGCACCAACGCTTTGTCAACAGCAACTGAGTTTGTAATGAGTCTCAGAAAAATCCCTTGCCATGGCGGTGCCGGTGGCGGGGACCCTGCGGGGTGGGCTGGGTGGCCCTGGTGGGGCACAGCCAGCCCTGCTGTCCCCTCAGTGAGGGGATGGAGAGGGGGGAGCGGCGCTGCCCCAGTGGGGTCAGTCCCACCCGGCAGCAGAGGGGGCTCAGGCAGCCACGTCCCCTGGCGTCACGCAGGGCAGCAGCGGGGGTGAGCTGTGGCCATGGCCGCCCTGTGATGAGCGGCCGTGCCTGCCACTGCTGCTGTGGGCACTTGTCCTTGTCACGGCTGCCTGCCCGGGGCTCTGTGCGATCAGCGTGGTGGGCAGCGTCCTGACGGTGCTGGTCATCTGCAGCTACTGTGACATGAAGATCACCACCAACCTGTGCCTGGGCAGCATGGCCGCCTCAGACCTCCTCCTCCTCCTGTGGCTGCCTTTCGACCTCTGCCACCCCTGGTGCTCCTGGCCCTGGCTCTTGGGGCAGCTGCTGTGCCACCTCCCCCTGCCTCGGCAAGGGCTGCACCTGCTGCATGGCCCTCTGCATCACCGCCCTCACCTGGGAGAGCTACCTGCTTCCCCCTCAAGGCCAGGGTGGTTCTCGCCAAGCACCAGGTGAAGGCTGCCATCAGCACCATCTGGGCCTTCACCTTCCTCACTGCTGGCCCCTTCTTCCCAGTCAGCGTGGAGCAGCCTGACAACAACTTCAGCCACGAGTGCAAGCCCACCCTGCGGGCCCTGGAGTCAGGCTTGCTGGCCGCCATGCTGGGGTCACCACCTCCTACTTCATCGTGGCCATCATCTGTCTCAACATCTTATGCAGCTTCATCGGCCTGGAGCTGAGGCAGAGGAACACGCACCTGCAGCGTTCTCTGGAAGAAGAGGCACTGCCAGATGGTCAAGATCTTGGGCGAGTCCCTCCTCCATCCCCCCTCAGACCACGGCTGGGGCTAGGACTGGGGCTGGGGCACCACAGCTGGGGCCAGGACCAGCACTGAAGTGCCCACAGCTCCTGCTCAGGGTAGGGGTAGCACAAGCAGCCTCCGGTGCTCCCGGGCACTGCTGCAGCCGGGATTTCACTCCCTCACGGCTGAGACTTTCCCTGGTGTAGCACTGTGCAGCCAGCAGCACGACTGCCTTCTGCAGAAATGCCCTTTTCCTGAATGTTACCGGGCAGAACTGAGTACAAGGGAGTCTGCAACTTCAGAAAAACTGTGGTAATATCAGTAGTCTCTTCCAGTGGGCAGCAACACCTCTGGGTAGTAAATTTCTGCTTCTGAAAAATAAGTTTGATTTTCTTAGCAGTCTTTCAAGCTCTCCTAGGACTAAACCCACCAGTTGCCCAAGCAGGCTGAAAAACGGCAGCTTAACCCTTATGAGCCATTTGCAGACAAATTACATAATACCGAAGCGCTTCTGGCTGAGGTAGGATGCTGTTCATTTTTAGTTCATTTTTCTGACTCCTGTGTTCACTAGCCTAGCATCAGGTGCTGGAAAGTTAGAGATTGCAGTCTGCCCTGGGGCTTTAAAGTTTGTAAATAGTCACTGATGTGAAGAAAAACAAAGGAAAGAAAAAAAGAAATCCAACTATTTATTAATAAGTGTAAAACAAAATGCCCTGGTCATTTGGGGTTTTTTCTACTTCTTTTACCAAGGATGTAATCAGCTGGATGGAAATAGCATAGCACAAAAGAAAGAAACTAATAAGAGAGAGTACATTTTGCTAACTTACTTGAGGAAGGTATTTACATTGCAGTAGGCAGGAGGTTTTTTCCAACAGAAACACCCATCCATGATCCCCTCAGAATCCACTGAACCAGAGAAGTTCCCCCTAATCTCAAAGAGCCGGCAGCTCTATGCACACGATGTATTTCAGGCATCAACTTGCTTTGGCTATATCCCTTATATTTTATATATCCCTATATATTATATCTATGTATTGGATATATATATCTATATACCTCTAGATATCCCTATATATTATAGCTCTGAGAATCACAAGGGATGCTCCATAAATGATTGTTTTACTTACGTGCATTTATAAATAAAAATAATTAAAAGATGGATACAGTAATATGCTTATTTTATTGTTCCGCATCTGCTCCTGCTGTGTTGCCATTGCAAGAGTGTATTTGGATTTGTTTGTATGTGTTAAAATGCAAAAGACCACGAGAACAGCTGGAGTGACTCAGCCTAGTCAAATATCCGTCTCCAACAGTAACTGGTGATATGTGTAGGACGTTCAGTGGAAAAAAATCAATAGACCAACAGCACTGTAAGGCTTTACGTTAGCAACCATCCCATTACAGTAGTGCAAATTCAGTGGGAGCTCCGGTGACTGAGGTTCAGCCCTTACACTACGATCCTTTTCAGTAATGTAGATATGCTAAAGACCAACTCTGTAGCAAATGGAGCTGCTGTGTGCTTCCGCAAAAATGCATCTTCTTCTTCTCACTTTCATTTTCATACCACGTACACAGCATACAGACGTTGCCAAGGGGAATCTTTGTTATGCCTGATGCTATTCCATGGATGTGACACCACTGTCAGTTGTTTACATTTTTCTCAGAAATCTCTTAGTTTGGCTGAAGATTTTAGCAGTTACCTTTTAATTCAAAGACTAACAATCAGACTTTATGCTATTCCCATTTTCATGGGTTTCCAACAATTTAATGCCATTATTTCTATGTAACATTTGTACCAGTTAGAAGAACCTGCAAAATCAGCCACGTAAAATTTAGTTTAATGGATGGTTGAAAAGTTAACTCACTCCTTAACTATCGCATGTGTTACTTTGTCTTATAGCTGTGGCGGTGGTTCTGGCCTTTGTAATTTGCTGGTTGCCTTTCCACGTTGGCAGGATCATATTTATAAATACCCAGGGCACCAGGATGATGCTGTTCTCCCAGTACTTTAATATATTCACCTTGCAGCTTTATCTGCCTGAGTGCATCCATCAACCCTATCCGCTACAACCTCATTTCAAAGAAGTATAGGGCAGCAGCCTGTAAGCTGCTGTTGCCACACCAAGCTGCAGAAAGGGCTTTCACAGTAACGAGAGATGCTGGTGGCTACACAGAGACTAGCAATAACACAAGAAAAGAGCATGCAACCAGCTTCTGAGACTGCATCCCACACTTTTCCAGCATTCTCTGCAAGGGAAGGGAACTTGCTTTTCACAGGAGAGTCGCAAAAGGATGGACAATTTGTCAGGGCACATGGTATTTTGTAACCATTTGTATTTTGAAATACTTGTATTTTTGTGAACAGAGCAAGCAGGGACCATAAAGTAATGAGAATGATGCGCAACTTATGAAAGACAACTTAGTAGGAAAAGCTGGATTAGATTGCCAATAAAACTGTGGTTTTGGCTTATTACATGTCATTGATCACGTGTTCTGTGCAGTTTCTGGTATTTTCTACAAATCATAACATCAAGGACCTCAAAAGAGGAGGGAGTTTGAGGTAGCTGCTCTTCTTAGGTGCAGTAATGGGTAAAACTCCCAGACAGCCCTTGCCCTTTTAAAATGGTTTTCTTATAAACAAGATTTTACAAAACACAGTCCTGTAAGGAGATGGATGCAAAAGAACTCGCCCACAACCTGGACTATCCTTGGAAGAAGGGAGCATGTATTTTTAGTACCTGGTCTTGTCATCATGAAGGGGAGTTTCCCAGGTAGTGTCACTGACTCTTCCCTTGGGAAAGCATGTCCTCTGTGCAGCAGCCTCTGGGCTTAATCCATGCAATCAAGTAAGTTCTCTTATTTATATGCTAGCAACCAATCCCCTATATCTGTAAGAGTTTAGATGTTCCTGATCACTTCCTAGTGATAGACCCATAGTGTCTGGTAAATGTTAGTGGTATGTCTCCACTGTGTTACGTTATGTACTGCACTTGCAAATAATACACCAACTTAACCCATCTCACCACAAACGAGACCCATCACTGAACGTGCTGGACTGCACCCAGGACTTACTGCACTGCAAGTCAAAAACCAGCTCACTAACTTTGCTCCAAGGACTTTAAATACAAACTTAAACTATATGATTTAGGAAGCAGGCTTGTTGTGAGGAAGAGCTAGAAGGAGCTGCAGTACCTGTTTCTCCAGAGGGCCGTTGCACATGCACATTTTACCTGTTGCCTTCCTGGCTGTAGTGATATAAATATGGACCAGAATCGATGAAGTGGGACTGTGCTCACAGGAGCATTATGTCTGCACTTGTCCTTGGTTACCATCAACCCTGTAACCCCATGACAGAAGACCACCAAATCTGTCAGGCACAATTTGCCCTTAGTGAAGGCACATTGGTTGTCACCAGGAGATGAAATTCAAAGTGTCTTCCCTTTCCCCTGACACTTCAAAGCAAACTCTGAGCCAGCATGCAAAGTCCCTTCTACTCAGCTGGTCTCAAGTGAGGGTTTCCACCTTTTCTGTCACCAGAAGGTCTCAGCACAGAGCACTAAGGGGCACAGACTCAGGACTCCTCCTGGGAGCAGATTTTCCTCCCTCAATATAACCTGTTGGGTTTAACTCTCAGTGTCACACACTTTGACTCATTGGACCCATTTTTCTTTCTGAAAAGAAGATGACGGAAAATAAACAGATGTCACTCTAGGACCTCCCTAGTGAACAACCAGCTGTGGGTCTCCTTCTCCCACCCCACAGCCACCCTCAAACCCCAGCATGTCCCCTGGGTGCAGCCAGGGACATACCCACAAGGTCAATGTTCAGCACAGGCTGAATCTTTGCATCCCAGCCACCAGCTGCTGCATGGGGAGGTCTCGCCTCGTGCTCTCACGCTGCGACTGGCCAGCTAGAGCCTCCTGAGATACCCAAGGCTCAGAGGCCCTCAGTCTCCTTTCCTCCCGGCTGGCACAGCTGAGCTCACCAGCCCATGACAGACAGGGGGCTCATGGCTTCCCTCACTTCCTCAGAGAAGGGCCATCTGGCCTCATGGGGAAAGTTGTCCTGACTATAGGAGACCACGTAACTCTGGGTTACCACTTCTTCAATGATTGTACCTTGAGATACATCAAGAAATAACAGGGCAGAACATAGTGTTAGGAAAGATGCTCTAAGACTCCATGAACCCTCTGGGGAATCCTCGGAGAGTGATGAAACATCCCCTGAGCAGAGCAAAAACGTGAGGAGCTCTCAACCAATTTGTCAGACATGTTTAAATGCAATAGGTTATTTATATGATTGTAAGAGAGTCAAAAAGTAATAGATACACCTCAATTAAGTGGGCAAGAACTGAGCCCCCTAAAGTACAGTGAAGAAAATTTAAACCAAGAAATCTGGTGACCCTGGCAGATGTGGAGGCATAAGTCATGCTTAATCCACAACAAAACTGATGGGAACTGAGGACTGCAAATGCAAGCACTAAGTAAACAAAAAAATAAAAGATAAGCAAAAGCACAAGCCATGACAAGCTCAAACTTGTTCAAGGCTCTTTCAGTCTGTCTTGTTCTTCATGTCTCCTTTCATCTGGACACTTCTTGCATGAATACAGTCCATGCAGAAAGTTTCTGCAAAGACCATTTTACCAGCACCTTTCTAAGACCATTTTACCCTCCTGTTTGCCTTCTTCCACTGGATTCCTTCTCCCAGGTGCAAATTTTTTTTCACTCCTTCCTTGCCAGTCATCTCTTTGCTCTCCAGAAGCTGATGCTGCTGCCAAGCATCCCACAATGTCCATCTCCATATACACATTTGCTGGGGGGGGCGGAAGGAGTTTCCAGATGAGAGTCCTGGCACCCCAGCCTGCTTGCATGGTTGGGAAGACATCTCCTCCTAAATGCCCTCAAAGCTAGTCATGCCTCAAATCTCTCCTTAAGAACTCACCTTTCTCATGATGCTTACTGAAAAGTCTCGAAACCAAACCCAGAGCTGGGTACAAATCAGATGTAATGTAACACAACGATCTCCTAAACCTGGGGCTTCACCAAATACCACTGTCATTAGCAACAAAGGGCCCAAATTCAGCACAGGGAACCAGTCTGAGAGGCCTCATCTGCAAATCACCAGAAGCAGTACGGAGTGGCAGAAATGCAAGCCAGATGAGATGGCGTATTTACCTGGAATGGAAGGAGAGCCACCGCCAGTGTATAGATGCTACACAAGGCACTCAGATCCCTCTGGAAGGTGGTGCAGTTGCTGTATCAAAGACAGCTACCCCGGCCAGAGTAGAAGATAAAAAGCCACAAAAGAATAAAAGTAACTTTCCACCCCCACCCCCCCATTTAAGATATTCTATGTGACAAGAAGCAATATGGCAGAACACAAAGGATGGTGGGATCCAGGCACCCTCACACCCTGCCCTCCCAGGCAGCAGCCACAAAGGGGCCTTATAATCACCACAGCAGAAGCCGCTCACCTCACCTCTATGTCAGCACTCTGAGAAACTCAGCTATGATGTCAGATGACTACAAACACTTACCTTCCTGTTCAGTGAGTGTCATGGAGCCCATGACAGCCCTACAAGACTCAGTAGCTGCCTGCTGTTGTATCAGGGGTACCCATGCACTGCAGGACACTGCAACATTTCCGTGCTCTGCAGAGGGGGCAATACAACCCCAGGAAGTCTTTGGAAGCAACAAAAAAATGGCCTGGCTTCCACTGCTGCTGTAAATCAAGGATACCAGCAGGGACCGGCCTGCAGCTAAACCGATTATGAAGAGAAGCATAAGGTCCAACAAATGTGTAGCTCCTACGCAACAAATTTTGCCCACCTTAACAAGGAAATCAGTTCCCTAATTTGAATTTAGGTCTGCTCTCTGTCTGTGCAGTGCAAACACGCCCCAAAGGCAAGCTGTGTTTTGACCCTGTGAAAGTAGAGGCTGTCCACAATCCCAGAAGAGGAATCTGGAGAGAAGCTGAGTTTCCCCTTTTCCTGCAGCAGCTGAGTACAGCATAGGGAACATTTTCTTAATCCAGGGTTTCAATTCTGCTGACACCAAGTCAGGCAGCATTCCCAGCCCTGGAAGTTATTTGAGGCTTGTAGGCACTACCTCTTCACAGTGCTTCCTTTCAACAGACTTCAGCAGAACCTGCTGGACTGACCTGCACAAGCTGTATCTGTGCAAGGGAATCATCTCATCCGCTTACCCCCGACTCCTGGGGAGCAAGCCTGTGTGCTGACCCTAGCACAAGGGACCGAACCTGCCAGCTCAGGGCAGGAGGGCAGACTTGCTGCATTCAGCCGCTGAGGAGGACGGAGGGGCAGCTGAGAGAGAACGGCAGGGATAAGGCAAGCTGCTCCCATGCAGAGTGGCGGCCCATTTTCCCTGCCTTTGGGAAGTTACCATAAAGGTGCAGAAGGGACAGACAAAACACAGTAATGTTTGCTCCTTCCCATGCTGCTTGTTGTGAAGGGAGATCCCTCCTGCAGAGCTCGGGGACAGGAAGGAAGCAGGGATGGACTGAGCTGCCTGAAAACAGCCCTGGCTGAGACAAGCCTGGAAAAGGTACAGGAAAACACAGAAGAGCAGCAGGAGGTGGTCCCACAGAGCAGAACCCCCGCTACCACACAGAAGAGACCCACCCAGCTCCATCTCTTTCTTGTATGCTCTGTTCCCTACTTACATGCTTTCTCTTCATTTACTGATTTGGTCTCCAGAGTCCATTTCACAGCTGTTGGTGAGAAAAAACAGCTCTTGTAAGGAGCTTGTAATAGCTAGTCTTCATTTTCTTTCCTTCTTTTCAGACACTTCTTGCTTTCTAAAGTGCACGTGTGTGCAAGGAGCAATCTGTCTCCAGGACACCTTTCCATGTGGAAATGTCAAATGTATTTCATTTTAGTCTGGGATCTAGGAATACTGCATTTATTTCTAAATAGTGAAACAAAATTGAATTCTTGCCTCCTTGTCACTGAAACCCAGGACAGACCTGTCAAAGGAAACACATAACAATAAGAAAAATTGACCTGTTATCTCTGTTACAGAATGGGAGAAAAATCCAAGTCAGACTGTTTGACAGCATACATCACTGCATTACAACCGATGTCCAAAAAGACAACCTTAGAAGAAATTTTCTCTGTCGGCTTGCAGACTGGAAGAGCAGACGGGGTGCTGGTTTTGTGCTGGGCAGCCTTTGGGATATTTACACAATAAAACTGTGAGCTTTATCATATGAATGACAGGAACAAAATCTCATGCCTGAGCTCAGGTGAGTTAGACTGTGAATGAATTTGGGTCACAGACCCACAGGGCACAGTGGTATGGGTGTGCCCAAGACCTTACACCCAAGTTGAAGCCAGCGGAGCAAATTTGGAGTGGTTGCCGAGCACCCAAAGGACCCCGCTAGAGCTCGGCACCATTTGACAGGAACCCTAACACTGCCAAGGGATGCTCACCACCTCACAAAACATGTCTGCTGTGCCTTAGTGCTTCTTGTTTACTAGAAAGTATAACCAGGTGAGTGCTGGACTCCAAGTATCTGTACATAACTGCAGAAGCAACCACTTCCACGCTGTCAGCACAAACCTGGCCCTGTTAGGAGGAAGAGGCACCACTAACTGCCTTCCGTAACCAGCATGGAAAGAGCTGTTCATAGCCCAGCTATCCAGTGCCATGTGCCACCAGCACAACAGGATGCTGAACTCTCCCCTCACAAGGGAGGGACCAGGGCCTATGGCTTCTACAGCAGGAGACAGGTGGAGGGTTTGCACAGCCATTTTTGCTGCCTCCATGTTGTGGAGTTGACAGATGCTCTCTTCATGGCTGTCAAACTGACTTTTACATGGTTCCTAATCCGGCTGTTTTTCAAAGCAATGAAAAAGGCAGCAAGCGCTAAAGACAGAGTCTGACAGAGACTTACAGCCCAAGCTTTTAGAGGAGGTCTCTGGTTCACCTCCCTCCTTTTTACCCTCCCTGAAGCTTGCCCAGCAGGACAAGCCCCAAGAGAAGTGCCTCACCTTCTCCTGGTGAAGCAAGTATTTCAGAAGCTAAAATACTGTGGGCCAAGAAGCGCGCCCAGGAGCTGAGCCCTCAGGCCTGGATCTCCCACCTCAGTGTTACCATCCTCAGTCTCCACTTGCAGCAGGGTGAAAACATGGAAACCAGGCCGGATGACCTGTGGTAGGAGAGCAGACGGGAAGATGTCCAAGCCCTGTGATGCATTGCAGACAGCCACACTTACCACCAGATGCTATATTAAAAGCCTATAGCAGGCATGGCTTACACAGGACCTGGGATCCCATGCGTCTAGCAACAACCACCGTGCCAGTACCCTCACCGTGGCTACCTGCAAAGACCGTATAGCAGCTATGTAGATGGAAACTGCAAAAACAGTAAAGCGGTCTTCTTACAGCCACCTGAAAGGTTGCTCTTATGCTGCAATCTAGGCATAGCCTACATGCCCTGACTTGTGTCCTGTGAGATCGGCTGAAACCCCATCACCTTCCCACAGTAACGTCCCCAAGGCTGGTGTCTCAGAGGGGCTCCTGCTCAGGGCAGGTTTCCCTGCACAGCATCTCAGCTGTCACTAATCACTCTTGCCACCACACGCTCTAAATGCTTCTGTTTCCACTGCATGTACTTCAGTACACTGCTTTATAAAGCGAGCACTCTGCTGTCTGTTACAAGTTCATTTATACAGGTTTTGTTTGTGTGATATCCAGGTTGTTGTCTGTATCAG
The DNA here is from genome assembly GCA_035590275.1 of Ibycter americanus. Classification (NCBI taxonomy): domain Eukaryota; kingdom Metazoa; phylum Chordata; class Aves; order Falconiformes; family Falconidae; genus Ibycter; species Ibycter americanus. Next base: position 30,238,963 of record JAVJGI010000014.1, on the reverse strand, counting down.
TTATACAAAGTTTCTTACAGATTTTAAACACATAGAAAATGTTTGCTATCTATCCCAGCCACTTCTAAAAGGTGTATTTTTATCTTTTCCCAAGCCATGGCTTGTAACGTAAAACCCTGTCTTGGCATTTTGATGTCTAGGACACCACTGAGTGTTTGTTGGCAATTAAAAAGTTGATTTGTGTTAATTAATATCATAGATTCAACGCACAGTAGCAATGCCTCAATGAATTCTTGTGTTCCTGTCATATATGTAAAGGCATGTGTATGCACATGCAAGTATCTGAAGGAACCTTAGACAGCATTGTAGGTTAAATGCATAATATGAGTATAAAATGCAGTCAGTTAATATGGCTCGGTGAAACAATGGATCATTACTCAGCTGCTAAATACATAAATTCTGGACACCTAAGTCAGCAGCTACTCCAGATGACCAGTGCATGGGCATGAATGCATGATTAGCCTCTCTCCCCACAATCTTTCATAACCTTGGTGTGACCCAATCCTGATTGCCTTTCTGATGCCAGAGCAACACCAGGTCTTTACTGTGTTTAAATAAAGACATCCTCACTATATAGCAATGTCTACCTTCTACTGTTTCCAACAGAGATACAAACTATGGACATGGACAGCTTCACAGGGAAGTAGACAAAGGTATCAGCAAAAGTGGTTTTATTGAAGTAAAATGTTATAAAAGTGAGACCTACAAGTTCAATGGCAAGGTTCACTGTATTACTTACTGCAGAGGATATAGCAATGATTCAAAGTTACCAGTACAAAACCTAATGTACTATAATACAAGGTTATGTGCGATATCAGTCACTTACCAATGATCTGCAGTTGGTAAGGGGTATCTCAGCCTCGAGGAGTAACCTTGAGAGATGTCCCAGCTCAAGGGGAAGATCATAGCTGCTTAGCAGGGAGAGCTCAGAGAAGGGTCACCTCGGCTGTCATATTCACAAAATAAAGTGCTTGGCTTGTAGTCAAATTGCATGCAGTGGAAAAGGTAAATATGAGACTCCTTGTACCCACAACTTTCTTTGTTCCTTGATAAACAAGTCTTGGAAGAGCCACTTGCTATTCATGTGTTAATCATATGGTCAGCATTTCAGCTTCCAAGCCCATATGCATCAATGTTCACCATGTCACCCTGTTCATGTACAGGTTTTCAGAGAACAGGTTGAATCTTGAGAATTTTTTGGCCCAGTTATGGCTGAGGCCTTTGCTTCCTTTGGAGACTGAAGCAAACTACCACAAGTTTGGTCAAGGATTGAGCCCATCCCTCACAGAGGTGAAGTGCAGCAGCTGCAGAGAACAGAGCACCAGCAAACGCAGTTCTAAGTCTGGAGTGTCAGAGCTCCCAGGTTTACATCCCATCAGAGCACCAAGTTGTGGCTGAGCTGATGTGCAGCAGATGCCTCTGTCCCTAGGTGACAGCCTATCCTCCAACAGTGGACAGTACATGCAATCCCTCCTTAATGCAATACACTGGAAGGAAGAAATTGCCATCTTGCTTATAAATAGATTAAAATGTTTGAGATTAAAATAAATGCAATTCTGATTGTTTGCTTGCTTGATGTAATTTCATTTATTAAATATGAAAAAATATGTGCTAATCTAACAGACTGATGAGGCTGAAGGATGTATCTGGTTTTGCCTGACAGCAGCGCAAAAAGCTCTCTTCTAATGAGTTGTCAAAAAAACTCATCACCAGCAGAAACTCCTTAAACATGGCTTGCAGAGATGAAGCGAGAAGCTCATTGTAGTTGCACAGTACAAATAAAGAGCAGATGTCTCCTATATGAACTGATGGGCCTAGCTGTTACAGTGACACTTAATAGTTCTCTGATAAAACTTTCTAACAGGTGGTGGTTTTTTTAAAACCCAGAAGGCAAACCAAGGATCAGACTGAAAATGCTAGTGATGAATAAAGATCCTAAACTCCAGGAATTAAGCACAGCAAGCTCTTCTTACTAGTTTTGAAACAGATTATCAGCTTCACTGTATATCAATATACTCCAACTAAGACTTTGGGGTAGGTGTAAAGTCATCTGCATTACGAGAGTGAATGGTAGTGCAGGAGACCATGGTTCAGGACTTAAAACCTGTAGAGCTCAGATGCAGAAACACACTGCAAAGCCAGTAACTGCAATGCAGGAATAAGTCATCTTATCAAATCAGCTCTGGATGAGGAATGAGAGTCTCAGTCCACAGATACCATCAAAATGAGGGTGTAAAAATATACTGACGATGATACAAGAAGCACCAGAAAAGCCCAGCAAGACAGCTCAGTAATTTCTCAGTAAACACTGTTATATTGAACGGCTATTCAATTATTAAGCTCATCAGCCAAGACAATCACACAGCTTCATAGCACTGAAGGTATCACAGGGTACCTTCACAAAGAGAAACACATCAGAAGTCTGAGAACACAAGTGACATGACAATTTGATGTGACAACTTCCAAAGGACATTTTGGCAGAGTGAGCTTTAGGAATGAACTTTCTCTCATCTACCAGATCAAAACAACATATCAGAGACTACAGCCTTTTGGGGCACTTCAAATGAGAAATACTAGCAAATGGGTCTGCTAAATAAAGAAAAAGGGGGGCGGGGGAAGGGGAGGGAGGAAAGGGGTGTTAAGCAATCAGTCACTTGAATGAATTGGGTTTGTAAGACACAAATGCAAGGAACAAACTGCAGCTGTTGAGAGAAGCAGTACGTTTTTCCAGCAGGTCTGATTCAAGCAGAAGAGGCCCATCCAGAAATTCTTGCTGACCTGTAAAGGGACATACTCAAAATGACAGCTCAGAGGCTAACACACTGGTTAACTGGAAAGGCTGAATTGTGCATAAGAAGGACAGCAAGGCCAAGAGCCCCTTTTCCTCATTATGTTCCTCTACCATCCTCTTCTTCACTGTCATCTTGCCAAAAGAAACACACTTACTCCCTCAGCAAGGATGCTTTCTGCATGAGGGTTGGTGCCATTCTCCTTTCAACAGATTTTAGGGAATTATGTGGTCTCTCTTGGTCCCGGAGTGAAGCGCTCGCCTCACGCTCCACAGAGACGCTGTCAGCCGCTGCCCTCCAGCTTTCAGCTGCAGCTTTTGGCAGAAGGCAAACAGGAGCAGCAAGTCCTTTAGTCTCACTCCACTGAGAGCTTTCAAGTTCAACAACAGAATGAGATGAAAAACCAGCACAGGATGGGACTTATCTATAAATCGTGCTGCCTTCCCTCTTAGGAAGGAGACTCCTGCACAATGAGGCAGCTGCAACTTACAAGTGACTGTTGCTGTGAATTTGATTTCCACTTACTTTGGGCTTGCTGACCCCTGAAAACCCCACCTCCATGCCCAGCTGCAAATGGAAACACTAGGGCATGCAAGTCAAATACTGTGGTCTGAATCAACAAGCTACTGGTGAGAGAAGCTGATTCTCCAACACAGTGGAAAAAACACCACAAAATTTAACATGGCAGAGAGACTTCTTGCAAGTGTTGGTTTGGTTTTGGGATACCAGGGGATGATCATACTGAAAGGTGTTACCCTTTTGCTTGCTGCGGGTCTCTTTCAGCACAAAAGGTCTCTCCTCTGCTTTCAGCAATGGTCCAGACACATTTGCGAGATTGGTAAGTGAAAATGCACACATTTTGTAGTCTTTCATAAAGACAGGGTCTAGAAACGAATTTTTCCAAATGGGGAAAAAGTTCATCTTCAACAATGGTAACTTGCACAGCAAAGGAATCCATTTTCAGCCATATAGGAAACAAAAGAATCCTCAAAAAGAAACAATTCATAAGCTAATTCATGCTCTCATTTAGTTTCTAGGCTTATATTGACTTTATTTAAGACTCACAAAAGATTCTGTATTGCTTTAGGTCACATCCCCAGGAATCCTCTCAGTCACTAGTCCTTTTAGTCTAGATCACCTAGGACTCGCTTCTGAAACTCCTCAAGATGTGATTTTATAGTCACTGGCTCCAAATAATTATTTTGGTGGGGTTTTTTAACACATGACAGCAGTTTATAGATCTATCTCCAAAAATTTAGCCATTGAGAAGCTTTGACATAAATGCATCACATATCTTCCACAAACTATTAGTTGTTTCTTTATAAGTGTACACAGTTTTGGGATTGAGTAGTTCCCCTGTAGTAAGTTTCCAGTCTTGAGGCTACTGCATCCTATAGACCCTTTTGTAATCAATAAGATTTATCCAGTTAATTACAAGTCATTATCTTCACAGAAGAAAAGATATTTAATATGAAGTCAGGGTATATTCTAATTTAACTTCCGTTAAACCTGTTAGCCTGTGAGCAGAGACCATCAAACCCCCTCAGACTGGCTCATCTTTCAGGAGCCCAATGCCTTGATACCCAGGAGAGAAACATACCCTTAATTATAGGCTCAAATCAAGACAAAGATGGTTTTAAAAAACCCACCCACAAAGGACACAGAAACAACCAACCAACAACAAAAGCCCCAAACCTTTTCTGCTCTCATCCAACCTTTCTCTTACCACGGCCTTGGACAGCCAAAGCAGCAATCCCAGAGCCCGTCTTCCCGAGTCCGAGCGTCAAATCACACAGGATGAAGAGTTTTGGCCTAGTCACAGCAGCCACAAAACGTACATTAAAAGATGAAAAAAAGACAAGTTTTCACCCGTACACTGTCAAGGCCTTGCTCATTTTCCCACACGGGTGTAATCACCGCGTTACAACGCTGCCCTGGAAAGACACAGCTCGTACCAGCCGGGGCGCCCCGGGCAGGGCCGCTCCTCCCCGGCGGACGCAGGGGAAGGGCCGGGCTTTGCCGGTGGCACGTCTCTGCCGAGGAACAGCCGTGCCGCAGCGAGGGCGGAAAGGAACACGGTTTTCCACACGCGTAACCGAGGCAGTTGAACTGGCAAAAGCTGCAGCAGGGTGCAGGAGATGATGGCAGCCAGCACGAAATCCCACGCTACGAGCCACCTGCTCAAGCCGGCGGCAGAAGCGGCCCCTGTGCTGAGGGGCGGTCGCTGGCCCAGCCCCGGGGTCCCCACCACGGTGCTTCTCGGGTCCCTTTTTGCCCGTGAGCTCGGATTTGTCCCCGGGAAGCCACCAAAGGCCGGCGGCTGAGGGGCTGGGGGAGTCCCGGCGGCTGAGGGGGGCGGCGCTCCCCCTGACGCCGCACGGCAGCAGGCG
>JAVJGI010000014.1:30218606-30229955 GCA_035590275.1 Ibycter americanus | reverse complement strand
CCCCCCCCCCCCCCCCCCCCCCCCCCCCCCCCCCCCCCCCCCCCCCCCCCCCCCCCCCCCCCCCCCCCCCCCCAAGCTGATAAACTTTTTTCAAATACTTCTTACAAGTAGAAAAAAAATCCACTGGTGAGAGAAAAATAGTTAAATAGTGTGCTATTTCTGAAAAACTTTGAAAGGCAAGGTATACCCTCGACAGGTGAAGCAAACACTAAAAAATGGTGGGTATTTTGAAGAACATAACAAAGGAGGCATGGTGTATACCATGGTGCATTTCTTAGTATATACTAATTGTAACTTTAAAATCAGTGTGGTTGATGATGTAGCAATACTCTTTTACAATTCCAGTGTTCATGACTGTAGACAAGTTCTCTTATATAGTGGAGGTGCACAGAACTACTTGAAATGTTTGCTGATCAAGAACTTGTAGATAACTTTAGTGACAATGAAAAGAAACCAATCTTGAGAATGGGTCTTCTAAATAGTGGCCAGTTATGCTTCAAAGTAGAGGGGCATTTTCAGAGTGTCCTGGAACAGGGTGTTTTCTTTTGTGATCAGAGTTCTTTTTGTGCTCTTTAAAATGATTACCACTTTGTGCAGAGCATACCCATCTGCTAAGATCCATAGCACATGTATCAGCCAGGACAAGAAAAGATAGGAACATAGCGTGAGTGACAATTAGGCCTGATTTTCAGAGCTTGGTATGTTCCAGACTAGATCTGAAAGAGGGCTAGATGAGCAGCACCTTATAGACTTCAAAAGCAGTTTCAAATTCAGTAATTCAGTTAGGAATGGCACTTGGGTTATATGTAGGGCTTTAGTACAGCCTGATTTCCGTAACCGCAAAGAAATCGAGTACTTTACAGATCTAAGGCAACAGTATTCTGGTAGCAGCTGGATTGCAAAATAAGATCTGTTCCACCAGCTTCATCAAACTAGCTTGTATCCAGTTTCCTCACAATACATGAGAATCCAGATGTAAGAGCTTGTCTGCGGTATGCAGACTTTTTCTGTGGAGGATTCTTTAGAACCAGGATTCATTTCTATAAGTAAAGAGACAGAAATAAAGCTAGAGAAGCTATTAGCTCCCAGGATGGTCAAGCTTAAGACAGAAATTAAACTCATAAGCATTTCCAGATGCTGGATGATCCAGAGACGTTTTCAGCTATAACTGACAGAATTTTCTACACTGCTTCTCGATTTTGTTATGGGCAAAGCAATGACCAGAAAAATCAGGAATTTGCGACAAGTCCCTATTTGAAGTTTGACAGGGGCACAGCACTCTGTTATTAGCAGGCACATGTAGAAACCACATAAAAAAGAAATACTGCTTAGGGGAAGTATAACAGAGATTGTTTAATGATTCATATTGCAATTTGTATTGAAGAGCTATATGCTGTGATCCTGGTTGATTACTGTTACCCAAGGAAGAGGTGTAACATCTCAACAGACTTGATGTTGAAAAAAAGTAAAATAATAATAATAGTAACACATTTTTCTGTAGGTGAAGAAGAGTGGTCTAGTTGTGGTGAAAAACATGAAGATTATTGGTCTTCATTGTTCCAGTACAGACTTACATGCTGGCCAAATTGCACTCATTAAACATGGATCAAGACTTAAAAACTGTGACCTTTATTTTTCCAGAAAACCATGTTCAACTTGTTTAAAAATGATTGTAAACGGTAAGCAATGACTGTAGTAGAGTAGGAAAAAATGTTGTGCTCATGATTGGTGGTACCAGAAAGCCTGTTTTCTCTTTGGGCTGTCTCAGTTGTGAATGCCAATCCCTAACTTGCGTAGCCTGCGCTGATATTTTCCACAAGGCTGAAAACAATATTGAATGTACATTTCCTGGAGCCGATGATCAAGAAACTAGGGTTTGCTACTGAGACCCTATTTCTCTGTGCAACTGTTCTTATTGGTGATGCTTTTCTCTGGGTTGGGATGCACTGCTGAGATTCTGACATGCCTGTTGCACTTTGCCAGAGCAGCCCTATGCCTGATGACGAGGCCTGGATTGCTACATTTTTCCTTGCCCAACCATTGCTAGTCAGTGGCACCAGAGGAAGAGTGTGTACATTAGGGTTTCCTTTTCCCAAGTGAGATGAAGACAAGTCAGATTATTCTTTTCCTGACATGGGATCTGCTGGTACAGCCCTTCTGCAAGTACTGGTTTTTAATCTCAGCAGCAGCTTCTATTAGTGCTAACTTTTCTGCATGGTGTTAACGTATCTGTTGTAGGTAAGACACAAAATTCGGTTGTCACAAAGATCTTAGAACTTGGAAAACTCCAGTGTTTGTCTATAGTCTGATTATCAAGTCAGATAACCTCTTGGTACTCGTAACGGCTAGCATTTTTGTTGTCCAGGTGCTCCTTAAGCAGCACTCAGAGCCTTAAAGGAGTAAAACCAGGGTTAAGCAATAGTGTGTTGAATATGAAGTTTATGTTCCACTGTACTTGCATGGTCCCTTTTCCTGCATTGTCTTCTCTTCCAGCTGGGGTGAACAGGATTTCTTACTGGCCTGCAGATCCTGAAATCAGTTTGCAGAATGATGCGTCCAATCCCATGACTACGGATGATGCAAAGCTAGATGCCAAAGCAGTAGAAAGACTGAAGTCAAATAGTCGTGCTCGTGTGTGTGTGTTGCTTCAGCCCTTGGTGTGCTATATGGTGCAATTTGTTGAAGAAACTTCCACAAAGTTTGATTTTATTCAAAAAATAGCAAAATCTCAGACTGACTGTAATATTGACTTTTATACTGCATGTAGACAAGAGAAAATAAAAGAGTATGAAAGTTTATTCCTAATTTCAAATGAGGAAATGCACAAGCAAATACTGATGACAATAGGATTGGAGAACCTCTGTGAAAATCCATACTTCAGCAACCTTAGGCAAAATATGAAGGATCTTGTCTTAGTCTTGGCAACAGTGGCTGCCAGTGTCCCTGTCTTTGGATGCTTTGGATTTTACAACAGTGAATCACAACGAACAAATGAAACAGAACATCAGGGTTTGCCCCAAGAAATTGCAAGGCACTGTATGATACAAGCCAGGCTACTTGCATATCGGACAGGTGAGTTGTTACAGTAGTGGAGGAAGAATGTGTCTCATGAGTAAAGCGAGTTCCTGATTTCAGTCTTACTCTTCCAAATACTTCCTTGAGGATGCTGCTGAATTCCATCCCTACATCTGTGAAACAGGAGCAGCAGTAATAGTCAAAACTCCACGGGGTACATAGCATTGTGTGTGAAAGCTTGCCAAGAGAAAATTAGTGCAGGTATTTTACATACAGTGCTAGCAAAGCCTGTCCTGCCAACATGCCTAACATCTACCTGAACACAGAATACAATGACATTTAAATTCTTCAAGCTGCTCTGAGGCTCTTTTAACTGAGGTTTCACAAGATGCTGCTCTTATCAAATAAATGCCAATATTTCAAGCAGATTGTGTACACTTCTTCAGAAAAAAAGCAGTGAAATAATATCCTTTCAGTAGGGCATTAAGTAGTTATATTCAATTTCCTAGTACTAATCTTATTAGTGAAAGTGTTAATATATCTGATGGGGTTTTCTTTGCAAAGATGCTGGAGTTTTGATGTACAGGGTTTCAGGATGGAAGGATAGTTACTATCTTGATACAGATGAGTTCTGTTAGTTACTTTATTCTGACTGGGTAGCAATGCAGTAGCATTCCGGAGAACAGACTTACGAAGACTTAAAACTTGGTACTTCTTAGTGATGTTTTTTTCATCTAGATATGAGAGTGGATTTTTTCAAACCCTTGTAAACAAATAAATAGTACACATTTAAAGCTTAAAACAAAACTAATCCCTCAACACAAACACACAAAACCAACCTATCAAGTCAGGAGCTGAATATGCCTTTTGACTTATTCAAACTTTGTTGTTTGTAAAGGTGAACCATCACATTTTAGAACTTCCTTCCCACGCCCCACCTGCCCTTTTTTTTTCTTTGTCGGGTACCTTCCACAAATTTGGTCACCAAAAGTTGCAGAGGAGATTGCGTTTTTAGAAGTAGTTCAGAAGTTTCATGGAACCAGTTGTGAGGTTTTTGTACAACTACGGTTTCACAGAACAAGATAGAATGACCAACCTTGAGTACTCATTTTTGGGGCAGCAAAATTCAGTTTTATCTGTGCTGTTTAGCCTGTACTCAGGCCTGGTTTTTGAGAAGACTCTTATTCCACTTTATTCCTGTAATAAAATTAAAATAAATAACAGCACACACACACACATATATTTAGATGCTTTACTTTATTATATGGGTGGATATAAGGGGAGCAAGATCACAGGATATTTTCTGTGCTGGCTTAATATACATCAGTGGCTGATAAATATGCAGAATATAAATAAAGCCAGCCCTCATAAAACATATCTTTGGCAGGAAAGACCCTCTTTGAGTGATTGTATATGGTAGTCATACCAAGGACGATGGAAATGGTTAATTGAAACAGCACCTTCTACAATATTAGTCACTGGAAGCCTGAAACATTTTTTTCTCCGTGATATGCTCTAACTGGTCAAGACTCTCATCAATAGCTACTGGGGAAGATTTCCAAGTTCCATAAAAATCTTCCAGGTCACATAGTGAAAGTTCTGTTCCAGTTTTCCTGTGGTGGTGATAGGAAACACCCCCCTAAAATCCAATTGTTAACATTTTGTCTCTGACCTAGGTATAAAATACAACTAATTTTAATAGGAATTCAGATCACAGAACCATAAACTTAAAGAACGGCAGAAATTAAGTAATTAAATTAAGCAGTTAATAATTGAGAAGATTTTTATCAGTTTGCCATCTCACCTCAGCACACCTGTCCACATATATTCTTGGCACACATTTTCTTATCTCATTGCTTCTTATGGGTTGCTTCTTAGCATTTGTGAACAAATGTACATAGCAAAATCTTAGACTGGCTGGCCTTGCAGTTAAAGCATACCCAGCTTTTGCAGTGGACTCATACGACTTTGAAGCTGTTAAATCTTTCAGCTTTTCTTCTGTCCATGAAGCAACAATGAATGTTATTCCTTACTCTAGGATGTCATATGTTAATGTACAGGTCACTCAGAAGTGCTTCATTTGTTATTTACTGCTAAAATTTTATATATTTTAGAGGATCATAAAACGGGAGTTGGAGCTATTATTTGGGCAGAAGAAAAATCAGTAAGTATTGAAAAAGTTACTTTTTCTTGGGCTCACAATTCATACACTTGTATCTGCTTTGAGCTTGTTTGCTTTATGTTTATACACGTGCATTTTTCATACGCACACAGAGCACTGTAGAAGGCTTGCACTTCTCATTCTTTAGTTAACTAAGTTCATGACTGGGTTCATTGTTATACTGTCAAGATGAAGGGGGAATATAAATGAGTTTAGTAACTACCACAGTGTGTCTGTCTAGCTTTTCAGTGTGCCTGCTTCCCTCGTCACTGTCAGTTACTCCAGGTGTCCTGGCCACAAAGTTTTGCCACAGCTGCTGATCAGGCAACGTGTGCCTACTGTGCATGGTCCCTCTTTGCAGCTCTTTTTTGGAGAGGTCTTTGTGCAATCATAGGCTGACAAGCTCTTGAGGATTTTTATTGCAGCTGAAGTGCCATACTGGCTTTAGTAGATGCCTTTTTGGATCAAAGTGGTATTTTTCTACAGATTTTGTTACTGTGCTTTTTCCCATCCAAACATGAAGTTTGTATTTCTTTATGTCTCTTATTATGCACATTACCAATCCCAGGAAGCCTCATCCTTCATGCAGCTGCAACATACTCTTCACTTGTTTTTAGCACTTCAGTCAGCAGCTGCTTATTGCTGTTAGGTTTCTTCTGATTTCAGTTACCGATTGCTACTTGGTCAGCCCACTGGTCACTGGCTCTGTCTAGAGGCAGGTGAAACACTGTCTCTGGTACATCAGAGACTAACCCCAGCTGTCTTTAATTTTGTACATTGCAGAAAGGCTTAAGGACTAAATCCTTCATACTTTTTGTTCCTGCTATCAGTATTACTTGCTAAAAGGAAAGCCTCTAAAGTCTTGTGCAGCGTGTTGTCTGTGGTGTTACAGTTTGCCTGTGCAGCTCCTATGGAATTTAGTAGAAAAGCTCCATATAGACGTGGCACAGTTAGCAAGAGCTGAGTTCTAACTGCTGTAACCTGGCATGAACTGATAATGTGAAAGTATACATTGCAGAACACTTTGACTTAGTACTCAGTTTAAACGTCCCCAAATTTGATGCTTTGCTTACTGTTGCAGAGAAGCTGTGATGGAACAGGAGCAATGTATTTTGTAGGCTGTGGTTACAACGCCTTTCCTGTTGGATCTGAATATGCTGATTTTCCACACATGGATGATAAACAAAAAGATCGGGAAATCAGAAAGTTCAGATACATTATACATGCAGAGCAGAATGCCTTAACATTCAGGTAATGGGTTTATTTTTACCACAGAAAAGAGTAAGATGGTTCAGAAGCAGTTCCATGACAAATGCACGATGTCACTGTGATGAAGTGTGGAATGCAGTCACGGTCTTGTTTATGCCTATGATGCACAACCTGGATGTGCATGGACACAGTCAGCTTCTGGGGCTTCTTCAGACTTCTTGAGTGAACTTGGTTTTTAAAAATTAGTCACTCCAATGCATGGCAGCTATCCTTCAGATACAAGCCACTGCCTCCAATTCCTGCTGGGACCATGCTATAACCTGAAAAATGGAAGTGTAACTTGTTAAATTGTTGAGGCTTTCAACAATGATATGTGTGGAGAGGTGGGATGGGTGTTGTGTTCACAGATCGTAAAACCAAACCAGATACTGTTGTGTACTTGTGCACTTGATTAGGAATAAGTTGCTTCTGAGAGTAGATAACACTTCTTTGCTTGCTCTTGTGAGGTATCGTTTGTCACCATTAAAAACTATTAAGATATAATTCTGTTTTCTGACTGCTTGTAGGTGTCGAGAAATAAAACCAGATGAGAGAAGCATGATATTTGTGACAAAATGTCCATGTGATGAATGTGTCCCATTAATCAGAGGGGCTGGTATCAAGCAGATCTATGCAGGGGATGTTGATGCTGGAAAAAAGAAAGCAGACATTTCCTATATGAAGTTTGGTGAACTTGAGGGTGTAAGCAAGTTTACAGTAAGTGTCTAAATGTACTATATTCTAAAAACTCTGGGCAGCACCTGGGGAGGGTGGAGTGAGCAGTCATCTGCAGCCAGCGTAGAAGAGTGTTTTCTTGTGCTGTTTAGTCAAGTGGAACTGAGAGGTTGCTCTGTCCTGACACTGGGGAGAAGTGCTGTGCCATATGCCATTTGGTGGGGCCAAGTATGTCCCTGTAATTGCCTTGCAGATTTCTCTGTTAACTCGTTGCTGTTGTTTGAGGTGGTCTCTTCACACTCCGAAGTTCTCTCCAAGCCTCCCCGTCACAGCATGGAAGCTGACATGGGAGATCGCTGTGTGATTTTGTAGGCCCTTTCAGCGGCTCCTGAAAGAGCTGTGGTGGGTTTTGAAGGTGGCCAAATGCACCTGCACTCAAGGTGCTCACCATGAGAAACTGCAGCACTGTTGGTTTGAGCAGGCTCATTTCCCCTTCTCAAGGGAGTAAATGACCACACATCCCTTAACAGCTTTTTATCCTAAAAGTGAGTGTGTGCTGGAGGGGGGGCCCTTCATTTCCTACCTCACCCCTAGTTATGCCTTACAGTGAAGGACTGTAGGGTACTTTTTCTTTCTCCTTTTGCTTTCTTCTGTTTTCTGGAATAAGTAAACATGTTTTTCTTCTTTTACCAGTGGCAACTGAATCCATTGCACACTAATGCCCTTGAATTCCATGACCCCACAGACAGGGAAAGTAAGTACTTTTTCATTAATTCATTTTATGAATGAAGTCAGTAAGTGAGAGTAACTTAAAGTTTTAAACAAACCTCAGTCCCTCTGGGATTGATTAGTCTTAATTAATCTTGGTTTCAATTAGTTAATTTTTGCTGTGAAAACTTCTCTGAGCTTTTTGAATGGATGAACTAATGGTAAGTTGAAAATGAGCTTGGCTTTGACGGATACATTATAAAACCTAGTAATGCAGTTATCAAGGTCAACAATATGCTGTTTTGCACATAGATCATTTCAGACTATCATGTTTTAAATTTTTTCTGTAAAGACTTCTAATATTGTGTTCCATAAAGAGTGCCATTCTTTTTCAAGAGAAATTGGACTCCTCCAAGTCATTTAAATATGTCCTGCAGAACATTTCAGTGCTGCTTTTATGAAGTAGAATCTATGCCAATGCTTTTCAATCAACATTTATCTTTGTGTGTATATATACACATACATAACACAAAGGCCACAAATTCGTTGTCAGCCTGCCCCCCTGTAGCAAGGGAGCTGTCTTCTGAAAGCAGAGTTTAGATGAGTCTTATGTTGAAGCCTTTTTGTGCTACAAAAGTCACCCACCATTGTCATCTACTGTCATCTACCAGTCCTTAAAATGTTTCTCATCCGCAGGGGAAGATAATGTGGAAGAAGCAGCTAAGTAATTTTTGTGGCTCAAGCATGAAGATATGAAGCATAAAGATAGGGAGTTGGCAGTTACTCAAAGCATAGAGTACCATGAATAGCCACGTACTACAAGCTAATTCCTAACATGTAGTGAGCTAGATTAGTGAAGTCTCTTTGTTAACATTTTCTTATGGACCAGGGGAAAGGAAGGAGGAAAGGACTCAAAGTTGTGTTTCTGTTGTTAGTAATCACTGCCGAATGTTAGGACTTGTTTGTCCTCTCTGCTAATGTTTTTTTGACTGACCTGTAGAAAGATTGATCCTGGGGTACTTTGTTTGACAACCTTTAACAGGGCTTATTTTTCTAACGATGTTTTCTTCATTGTTGCATTTTCAACCCTGAACTGTTCTAAGGTGCTTTCTTTCTTTAATGTATTTCTCTTGCTATGATTATTGTGTGTTCCTCTGTAAAAGGAAGATGACAATCTTCATCCCCCTCCCTGCCCCCAGTGTTACTCCAGTGTGCCTGTATGTGTTGAGTATTTAGGCTATGCTTACTATTGTATTAATGTTTCACACATATTTTTTTTCTTCAGATGGGATCCAGAAAACAAAATCACTAGATGACCAGCAGCACCAAAACAAGAAACTGTGTCTTGGTCACTACTGAATAATTAAGCACTTCTGCAGTCTTGCTCTGTACTTTTTATAATGCAGCCTGTTTGCACTTTCAAATAAGGAAGAGTTTTATTTATTGCTTGGAAAGTAATTTTTAGAATAAGTTTATTTATGATGTCTTTAATGTTTTATGGAATTACCTGAAGGTCTTTTTAATTTAGTTGTTCCTGGCAAAAAAATGCTGCTTGTATTTTCTGTGAAAGTAATTGGGCGGTTAATCATTGTTAACACATTAAAAAAAATACTGAAAGTTTATTGCTGGTAGATCAGAGTGATAATAAAATGACATCTTTTTTGCTTGTTGTATGGATTGAGGGAATGGATTTCTAAATTCTGGGCTAGCAGAGTGCAGAAATAAGCCCTAGTTCTTCAAGTACAATCGTTAAGGGAATCTTCTAGGAAATGGTAGATAAATAATCACTAGCAATTATTCCTCTTCCTGAAAGTGGCTTTTGCTCCTCAGTCTGTTTGTATAAAGGACACAAAGATACTGGGATGGCAGTCATTGCTAGGTAAGTGATTTGGAGATCAAGCTTGTCTCTCATACATACCATCTTCCAACTACCATAGCAGCAGAGCTGTTTTGTTTTGTGGTACTTGCATTGCTGCTGTGTGCTTCCTCAAATGCAGCCCACCTGAATTAATGTAGACAAAGATTACCTTTTCTTTTTCTCAGCTTCTGGACGCAGGCCTAAAAGAATTTGGCTGTATGCATCTCACTGGCACATACTATGTGAAGATTGCTAGTGTTCAGGTTTTGTTAATACTTCGCTAACAGGCTTCTAGGACTACAGAAGCTAATAAAGTGCCAGATATCCTGTTGTTTCTTCGATAGGATGATCTGTACCAGTGCAATAGCCTGAATCTCTTCAGGTGCCCGTCTCTTGGATGACTACGTGTGGAGTAAGGGTGACATTAAAACAGCCAGTGAAACTGCAGTCTAATGTTGTTGCTAGTTTTGAGGGGGTGCTGGGTAGGTAATGGGTAACCAGAACAGAGAGTTGTACCCAGCAATCCTTTGAGAGGTCACTGTCCTTACTCCCATCTGTTTGCTGCTTTGAATATGACCTCTAGCTGTTTGTTTTAGCAGACAATCCAAGACTTTCTGTTCACTCATCTGCTGAGTGTCAAGTGCAAACACTTTAAACCTTTTTCTGCTGCTGCTAGTAGGATATATAACGGCCTTTTCCCAGTTCTTTCATGCATCTTGTCTTTGCTGCCCTCCTTAAAGTGCTGGAAGGGGAATCGTGTTAGAAGCTGCTGTAGGTTCTGTTTGTTTCTTTTAGGCTTTGGAAAAGGTTGGAACTAGATAGCAAAGCTGTGATTGGATAGTGCACAAAACATTTGTAACATGGCATTAATTATATGGAGTCTGTTCTCACCCCATTTGGCTACTGGTACTGTGACTTAAGGTAGTGTTCTTGATGCTTGGAGCTGCAGCAAGGAGCTGTGATTCCCCATGGCTCATAGTGTAACTTCATTCTTGAGTAGCTGGCTTGTAGAACTGGGGAATGCTTATATCCTCTTACTGCCATGAGAATTCACTCTCACTGGAGCTGCAAAAGCTGCTGTTTCTCTGAGTCTAGTTAGACTGAAGGCTATTCTAGGGCTACTGGTTGAGTTGCAGTGCATGCAGTTAGCAGCAGAAATCTCATCAGGCAACTGGCTGACCTCCTGCACCAGTGCTGTCTTGCTAAGCAGGATGCATACAGCTTCATTTCCCAGGACCAGGTAGTGAGTGAAGGAGAAAAATCTGACCCTGTTTGTCAGCTAAAGGAAGGATGGTGAAATTCATTTTTGCATCACACCTCAAAAGAGTGCTTTTTCATAGTAGCTCATGAGGAAATTGCTGAACTGCCACTTCACCAGGTCTTGTAATCTCGTGCAGAGGAACCTGGGTCCTGAATTTAGGACCAGCAGATCCACCTGCAAGAGCTCTGTGCCTCACCTGTCAGATTCAGAGTCCAGGGCCTGGGGATTAAGTTATTTGCCTGGATGGTGAACAATCCTTAGAAAGAGAGTTTTTTCCTCCCATTAAGGATGATACAGTTTCATTGTTTGTAACTTCCATATGAGGTTAAAGTCAAAAGCTGGTGTTTCATAAGAAAGATTATAGTCTGGTTTTAAGTCATAAATGTTTTACTTTGACATATTCCGTGCCCCTCCCCCCCCCCC
>JAVJGI010000014.1:30192858-30214123 GCA_035590275.1 Ibycter americanus | reverse complement strand
GCCCCCTGCGGGGAGACACGGCGCCCGGCTGGGCCGCGGGGCGGGGGTCGCTGCGGCCGGGCTGCCTCTGTGCCAGCTCTGATGGCCACGGCCCGTCTGCAAGGTGGTAATCGCCGGCGCCAGAGAGGTGTGGTAGCAACCACGAAGCCTTTGCAGCCTGCCTGTGTTTCTTCTCTTTCGCCTTCGTTGCTCAGCTATCTTTACTTTGGCTGTGGTGAGGTCACCTCACTGCTTTGCCAGTGAATTTTCCCCCCAGGGCAGCTAAATTTCTAACTTGGAGGAAAAATAAGGGGTTGAATAAGCCTGAGGAAGCCATGAAGAATTTGAACAATAACTTTAGCAGGAGCCAGGCCTTAGGGACATGTCATGCAAATACCAGCTTAGTCACATTTCCCCCCCCCCCCAAAATGTCCTTTCAGAAATGCCTGAAAGATGTATGTAAGATTGTAAGATAGTATGAATGCCAGTACATTCACCTGCAGTTATACTTTCATTCCCATTGTGGGGCAAGACAGATTTAGCTAGAGAAAATGAAACAGAGGAGTTTAGCTGCATGGCTAGAAGTGGTATTTATTAGCAGGAGAGCTGGATCTTTACTTGGAATGAACATATGTCTCTCCTCCCTTTGCAATGCCTGCCATCCCCTGGGACATACCACTTTCTTGCTGCGAGTAGGCCTGTCCCCAGTGTTGCTTTCCTTTGAGCCTTTGACAAGAAGCATGAGCCGTTGCTGTCAGCCCACAGCAAGAACCTGCCCTGTCCCATGAGCTAATTGTGGCTCTGCCCTTGCCACTCTTTAGGGCACAAGGCGAGTCCATCTATGAAGATCATTTTTATCCCCCACACCCAGTTTTAAAACGGGGAGGAGGTGCCTTTCTCTGCTTCCCCCACGGGAGTTTGAGTGACTTGCTCCCTGCAGGCTCCTGCTTGTCCTGCACACACAGAGCCCGTTGGGCATCTGACCATCTGCCTGAGCAAATGACGGGTTTGTTTGCTCCCTGCTAGCTGCCGCCTGGGTGTGCCGCCTGCTGAAAACTAACCCTGACTGTGTGTTTGCATAAACCTCTGAACAGATGCAACCGGCTCTGCTTTGACAAGGGTATTTTTAAATTCGCTCCAAAGCCTTGTCAAGGCAGCTGTTCTACAAGTGAGTTGAAAGGCATTGCCAAAGCTGTGCGTTAGCAGAGGTAAAGTACCCAGCAATTTAGAAAGAAAGGGCCTCTGTTTGTAAGAGTTGAGCAAGACACTTCATGGCCCTAAAGACATGGTCCTGTCTTCTCTGTGCCCTCAGAAGAAGTAACTCCATTAGCAGACTGGTAGCTCTCCCCAGGAGAGCTGCACTGGGGAGCTGGGTGGATTTTGTTTCTTTAACTATGAGGAGCTGGGCTATGGTGCCATGACTGCACTGGTACCTGTCGTGCAGCCAAAAGACTTTGTTCATACCTGTCACCTTGGTGGTCAGGTGCTTGTTGTGTCCAACTACTTGAAAAACCTCAACATGCTGGAGGTGCCTACTGGCACACCATGACAGTTAAAACACATAGGTTACACGTCTGGCCATGGGACAATGAGGCTTCATTCCAAAATCTGCACTTGGAGGAAAGGATCTGAAGAAAAGCACACACCACCCCATAGCCCTGTGAGCATCACTAGCAAGGAGCAAAACAGGCATGCCAAGGAAGAGAGGGGTCATGTGACACACACTGGACCATACCATATGTGCTGCACCGCAGCAGATATCTGCAGTCTCACAGATGACCAGGGCAGTGCAGTGCTTTCCTGGGGCTAAGGCTCAGTCGCACAGCCCTCCCAGCTGTTGCCAGTGCCATATGATGATGAAAAACACCTGGGTCTCTTGTCACAATGGCAAATTACAGTACTCAGCTGCATGATGCAAGGCAGACCGCTGTCTCATAGGATGTGCTGGGACACCCCCTGTCCCCATCCCCGGTACACCAGTCCATATTAAGCCAGATAGGTGTGGGTGTTGGGGGACAGGGAGAACCGCCTCCCCACTGTGGCACAGCTGGGCACGGCCATGGCTTGGCCAGAATGAAGCTGGCGATGCGTTCTAGGTGCAACAAGCTTCCCCCATGCTGCCACTCACTGCGACACAGCCTGAGGTGGAAAAGGTTATTTTTACTGTGGCTTTGCAAAGCCACTCACAACTGATGTCATAGGAAAGGGATTGGTTGGTTGATTGTTTTTCCTCCTTTCACATTCCTGGAAAGAAGAGCCAGCTCAAGGCAGGCACTGTGGAACAGAACCATGAGTCAAGAGGGCTGGGCTTGCCGCCTGCCTCTCCCTGGGGCTCTTGAGGGAGCTGGGCCAAGTCACAGCCTTGTGAGATGCCTGGCTTACAGCTGAACCACACAGCCAAAACTGCTAACCTTGCCCCGGGTTTTCCCTTAGCCTTGTCCCATGTTGCCTGTCCAGCACCAACCATGCTCAGAGCTGGCTTGGACTGCTGCTGCCTTGTGGCCTCACATGCCACGGGCTGAGGGACTGGAGCCTTTGCTGGAGGCAAGGCTTCCAGCATGGGCTGGGATGGCAGGGACTTCAGCTCCTGCTCTTTCCCAGGCCACAGCAGCTCTCACCAGCAGGATTGCCTCTCTCTCTGGGGCTGGATCTCCCACTAGGGGCTGTGGGACACCCCCCGCCCAGACTTAACAGCTTGTGCTACTCCACTTGGTGCATGTGTATGAAATGCATGTGCAGGGGGCCTGATCAAGTAACTCCATAGCTCACTGAGTTTGTCACTCAGTGGGACAGGAGCGCTGGATTTGCTCTGAACAGGTAGAAAGACTGGCTGAGCTCTCTGTTAAGGTGCTGGCTGGAAGCAAGAACTTGTCAGTTCATGAGGTTGGGCCTGCATTTACACCAAAAACATATATACCAGCAGCTCCGGGTCTTGGGCTCCAGCAGTGAAGGTCCTTAGGAGCCTGCACTCATCACTGGGCATCAGTGAGTGCTGGGTCTCTCCTGCTCAGGCCACAGCAGCACTGCAGCCCAGCAGTATTTCCACCACCTATCTGCTCTGACAGGAAAGCAACTGGCCACTTCAAGTCCATCAGCACAGGAGCTATAAAACAGACTTTCACTGCTTGGCAGTAAATGCAACAAATCCTTATGTTCTACATAATCCCTCAGTTGCTCGATGCTGTTCAGCTGCAGGCAGCGTGTACAAGTCCAGTGGGTGATGCTCAAGGCAAGCACAGCATGAGCTCCACACAAGGAAAATGGCAGGTGCCAAAATGCAAGTCCAAAACCGGTGGAAGGCCATGGCAACCTATACATTTATGCAAGAGTGCTTAGTCAAGGAGGAGAGCTAGGTACAGTTCCCTTTCATGTCACGGAGACCAAAACCCGTATTGTATTCCCTCTGCCTTGTAACAGACTTCACCACCAGGCATAAGATGTTCTGCAGGAAGGTGCTTCCAGCCAAAACATCGAAGTGCTTCTACTTCAGACAGAAAAGCGAAGCATTTGTTGGTCCAGAGAAAAAGCCTCTCTACTGACCAGACATCACTGTGCCCTTTGGAAGGAGGCCTGGGTTCTCTTAGCCCTGCTCCAGTTTCATGGACAGGAGCAAAGCACGTGCTAGAGAGCAAATGGGATCCCTTTCTCCTCTCCCTCATGCGAATGCTTTTATCATTAGATTACAAGGTCCAAGTCATCTTTCCTTCTGATCTGACCTTGTCCCTGGAGCATGCAGATTAAAAGGCTCAAGCAGTCTTAACGCCCACATTTTTGGAAGGCCAGAGTCCTGCATCCTCCCCCCGGGTTCACACCTGCCGGCATGCATGCTGTTATGGGCTGTTGCTGCTTCTAACCAGATTTTTCTGATTTCAGCGCAAGCTGCTCAAATCCCAGCATAGAAGCTTATGGTTCAAAGAGTCCTGGCACTCTGCTGTATCAAATAAGGTTTTATGTGCAGGATCGTACATCACATGTTGGCAAAAGATTTATTAGTACGATCCAAACCCCCCTGAATGCTGGGTGGGGCTTGGAATGGAGAGGCTGCAGTCCAAGCATCCTCCAGCTTCTTTCTCGCTCCAGACTACGATCTTCTTTCCTGTCCTCACTCTGATGAACTGTGTCCTGCAGTCACACAGCTCCCCCTGATATTAATTTCAGAGAAATTGTGAATTCCTGATGGGAGCAGTTGCTTAGGCAGAAGAACCACCTTGATTGAATGCACCAAAGGAAATGGGGAGTTCTACTGAGTTGTTTCAAAGTTGCATTAGAAAAGACCTCGTTCTCATTTAAATAGGGATGTGTCCCCACCTGCTGTGGAAAACTATGGTGCTTAATTTCATCTTCACTGTTTCTTTTACTGTCTCATCTTTAAATCTGCTGAGCAAGTTGAGCTTGGGGAAGGCTCAATTACTTTGATGTGCGTTGGCAATATCAAGACCAGCTTCTCGTATGATAAGCTGCAAGGGGCCTGGCACATGCCACTTTATTGTAAGACCACTTCCCCCCCACCCCATCCCGCACCCCCCTTGCAGACACACATGCACAGAGACCCCTTTTTTACAAACCTTCCTTACTACTTACTTGTGTGCTCTGATGACTGCTTGCACTGGAGAAGGCTGCCTTTGCAGGGATGGGGCCCATCACCCTGTTCCCTGTTGGCCTGCTGCATCTCTGCCTAAGCAGACTCTGGGGTGTGGGTGTAACCTCACTCCTTGTGTTACAGCCAGGTTCTGATGTCTTCAAGTGCCCTTCTGTGTCCAGACCACGCAGACAAGAGCGGCTCACAGCGCTGGCCGCCCTCACAGATGCACTGGGCACCTCTACATGGGTTACACTCACATTGCCAAGGGCGGCGCTCCCCAGTGATACACCATTAGACACTTTTTCCGAGCGTGGGCTGGAAGCCCCATGTTCTCATGTGACTCCAGGGGCTGAGGCAATGGACACGTGTCTCTGTGTTAATCCAGCCCTGGAGACCGGCCCCACCCCAGGAGCTCAGAGCACAGCCAAGCACCCTTCAGTTTCAGGCTCCAAATCTCGGAGGATCAGACTTACATTACTAGCTCTGAGGACTGCAATACCGGAGACTTTATTGACTGGGTCCTTTATCAGCCCACAAGCTACCACTGATACTAATCACTACCCACAGAGCTGGGGGTGAAGATTGCAGCCAGGCTAAGCTGGACTGCAGCCTGGGTTGCCAGGCCCGCTGCCAGACAGGGCTGCAGATGCGATGCTTGCAGAGCATGTTAGCTGTGATGGTAGTGCTCATCTCTCTCTCTCCATCTGCTAAAACCAATTGGCAAAGGAGAGAAAGAATTTAGCACTGCACAGAGTGTGGCTATCCAGAAAGGCAAGAAGGGAAAAACCAGATATAAATAAAGGGTCATCAGTAATCATGCCTTTAATAACTTGTAAATATTTTTTTTTTTTATTCCAGGCAACTAAGATGTACATTGGTTGTGTATATCTGACATCTGAAAAAAAACCACCCACCCTATGAGTCCACAATCTGTTCCATTTAATCTCTTTTCTAAAGCACATAAATTAAAGTATCAGTCACCCCAATATACAACAGTTTAATGAAGGAAAAGGTCTTGTTCTGTTTTTACAATTCAGTGTCACCTTTTCATCTGAAGCATTAGCTAGAGTTTTAGCTAGATAACTGTCTTACAACAAATAGAAAAACTCAGAACGTAGGCTGTCCAGAAAAATTCAAGAAATTTCCACTCCCTGCTTTCAAACTCCACTTCCTAATAAAGCATCAGAGTAACATTTTCATTTCCTGCTGGGAAACTAAAGACCCCAAAACCTCTTCAGACACACCTGGGAAACACTGTTTGGACCACAGAGCTTATTAAACTTAAAACATTAACAGTGCAATGATTTCCCCTACTAAAACTTCGATGCAGAATCTGAGCTGACATTGGGATGCACAAGGGCAGAGAGCACCAGGCTACAAGTAGCCTTTTGTGCCTGGGGTTGCTACATGCCCTCCCACACTTGGTTTAGCTATCCAATAAATGCTCTCAGCTTTGAGAGCACCTGCAGGCTCACGGACCCCAGGCCACTCACCGGTTCTTTTCTTTTCAGCACCCCCTTGCTGAACTCAGCTCAACCCTGCCTTGCACAACGGGGATTTGAATCTGGATGGGAAGATGCTGAGGACCCTCCTCTCGCACTGGTGCTGGGGCTCAGCGCTTGGCACAATTCAGCCGCATAGCTCTGGCCACCACCCAGTATTATTCCCAGTGAAACTGGGGACAGAATTCTTGCTGATCTTAGTAGGTGCAGGACCACTTTATTAGTAATACAGCATGGGCCTTGATAGAGCAGAGTTGCTCTTACCTTCTTCCCATTGCGGGGTTCATGGTCATCACGTACCTGGGACTGTTCCTCATCAGACTGCTTGGGAGCTGGTGGGAACAGCCTGGGCTCTAGCCCAAGGTAGATCACGTACAGGAAAATGGGAGGCAGGCTAAAACAGCTCATCTGGCTGATGTCTTCATCCATTCCCTAGCACTGAATAGAAAACCTCTGATCTAGGGGAAAAGAGAACTTAAAGATGAAGGAACACAAAAATAAAGCAAAAACGTGACCTTTACTGCTTTTTCATCTCCCACTGCTTTGACTAAAGAACCTGATCTATAAGTGCAGCTAACTCCAGAGACAAAAGTACTCTTTCACAGTCGTGTGTGTGCAGCACTAGAACAAAGTCACAATTATAGGTGCAAAGGAACGTTACACTCCTCAGAAACCTACTCTGTGCACTCACCAACAGCTTCAATTTGCTGATAAAGTTAAGCAAAGAGGTTCATTCTTCTTGAGCACAAATGGAAATCTGTCAAATCAGCTTCTATTACAGAGATTCTAAACTGACATAAATAATTATAGTCTTGATTAAAAATAATATATTATTCTAGATTTTTGGTTTTTTAGTTTTCATGTAAAACCCCTATACTCTTGACATCTAGGAAAAAAAACCAAAATAAAAACCAGGCACTTGCTGTGCCTTCTCAAGCACTACTGTGGTGTTTAAGGGACACAGGGGAACTTAACAAATGACATTAATGCCTACAGTTGAAAATGAGAGTTCTTCATGCCGTTGGCTTTTTCAAGTCTCGGATTTGCTTAATCAGGTAGTTCTTCTCATCAGTGAATTGTTCGTCATCCGTCCTCTCTTTCTGGAAATTGCTCAGAAACTCAATTAGCTTGGGTTGGTTTTTCAACAGGATCTCCACAATAGGCTGTGTTTTGTTTGGACTGGCCACAAAAACCTAACATGCAAACAAAACCAGGCACAGGAGAGAGAGAGAGAGAGGAACATCAGTCACAACATCCCCTTAAGTTATTTTCTGACAAGTCAGCTGCAGGCTGGCAGGCAGATACTCTGCTGCTACACACCTTGTCCCAAGGCAGAGAGAGAGGAATTACAAACATGTCGGTTCAACAGCAAAATGAGGCAAAACTACACCTATGTGTGTGGTATCACTTCCCTTTAATTTTGTTTTTTTGTTGATAAAAGCCTTTGATTGTAAACCCAGCTGTTGAAAGCAAGCTATCATTCTCAGCCTCTTCCATGTGCAAGACTTAAATACACAGATATTAATTATCAGGAGAATGGAAAAGCTTTGTGTCAGTATTGATATCATTTCCATACTAAACCAGGCCTAAAATTAGACTTGCCAGCTTTGTTCTGGTTTGGAAAAATATGTCAGAGTCTCCACTTCCCTCTGCCTAATCCATTCATGGGAGCATGGAAATCTCCAGCAGCAGGAGCATCATGGTGTGCCCAGCACCTTTGCTGCCCTTGCCAAGCAGAGGAGGGTGGCAATGCAGGGAGGTGACATGAAACTGATACTCATCTGGCACAGCCAGCCCAGCACTGTGGGCTTACTGGTCTCAAACAGTAGTTTTTAAAGATAAAACTAGCCATGATCCAGTTTTTCCTCCTGTAATGCCTAAAGCTGCAGAGTTTTCCATCTCCGAACATCACTCCCAACACCACAACACTGTTTCTTTAACATTTTCTCTACCGTATGTGCTGGCTGACAGGAAACTTATGGCTGGTTGTAAAGGCCAGCAGTGACGAGCTCTTCCCAGGGACCTCAGGATGCTGCGGAGATGCAGGCTCTGTGGATGTCAGTCAGGAGGGGCAGATGGGACCGGGGGCTGGCAGTAGGAGCAGATGCACAGCACACCCCTGGCCAGCCCGGGAGGAGCTCCCACATCTGGCTCCAACCGAGGTTGCCATGGCTGGTCAACAAAACACCACCCCAGTGCTTGTGCAACACCATAAATAACTTGAGTTATTCTCTACCCAATGAGAAGAAATTAAGGATGGACAGAACTGGAAAACATCCAGTTTCCCTCCAAGCCCGTCCAAACCAGAATGAAAACAAACATCTGCTGACAGTACAGAATGGCATGTTGTCCAGCCGAGCGCAGACGGCACCACCACTCGCGCGGCCCCAGAGCTGCTGGCTCCAGACCTGGGGCTCTCTTCTGCAGGTTCATTTATCCCTGCTGAGATTTGCCCACATGAAAACCTGGGCCACATCCAGCTGCACATGGAGGCACTGTGTTACATGATGGGAACACACACAGAGTCCTGGGGGGCTGCGTTACAGCCCCTTGCCCCCAGAAACAACACCTGATAAAGCCTGGGACAGGATTTGGACTGGACCCACCATTAGGCTTCATACTCGCCAATTAGGGGATGTTACAAGTGGTGTGGAAAATGCCACATGTGGGGAATGTGTGGAATTTTTTTACCCCTACTTGCCACCTAAAACTTCTCAACAGTAGCATCCACAGCCCCACCTCCCAAGGATCCATTCAGAGCAGCCACTCTAAAATAACAGCTTTCCTGCACGATGTTCCAAGCACTCAAAGTACAACATCTTACCAGGGACGCATGTACCAGCAGGTCGGACAGCCAGCTCACAGCTCTCACTATACAGGATGGACTGTCAACAGCTGATCGTTCTGCTGCTGCCTGCAGCATCTGAAAGCAGTATCTCCTCCTTTGCAAATAACGATATGCTACTATTGATGCATTGGTTCCCCTTGGACTAGGAAATAATGGGTTTGGGGATGTAAATGACTAATGAACGTACTTCACAGCTTTCTAGTCTGTGCCTTATCTAGGGAGCACGAATCTTGAAAGCTTGTGGGTATAAATGTTTGGCTCTGGCAGTTCATGCTCTCAGCTTGAGCAGCCCCATGATGCAGCTCCCCATGTGCTGACCTATAGCAGGTCACCACGTTGATGGAGGCTGGATACTTCCAGGATTCAGACTGTGATAAGCCCCCAGTCATCAGGACAAGCTTCTTTTGAGAAAAGCATTATGTAAGCCTAGGGAGAGGGATGAGGAAAGTAACCATTACGATCTTCATTAAAGGTTTTTGATTTTGGAGATCAGTTCCCCCTTTGTGACCAGAAGAAAACCATCAAGTACATTGGCAGGACCCAAATTTTCAGAAATAATCTGATTACGATGCAAATGGAATCCATTAAAGAAGGCCTGACCTCGAAGTGCTGAACATCTTCCTTCAATGAATATTAGGCACCCTTATAAAGATAGGTGAAGGCTGACTCTGAAAATGAAGAAATCTAAGTAATTCTTCTTGTAAAAGCTATTGGTCATCAAACAGAACTGGAAGGTTTCAGTGGCAAACCTAGTAAACACTAGCATTTCGTATTGGCCTACAACTGGTATTACCATAGCAAATAATTAAAGAACTTAGTTTAATAGAAGACATCACATCCTGTTTATCTTCCTGCTCAATTATTTATAGATGATAATCTTCCCCTTGCAAAACTGTCAAATTGACATTCAAACAAAGATCATCCTGACTGCCGGTCTTGCTCAGTGTCAACAGGGACTCGTAAAGAGAGAATGTTAAAGGACCAGAAAATTCCTGAAATGTTATTCAATACTTCGGCTAAGCAAACAACATCAATTCTGCCAGTATCAACTAATCAGCTTTACAAAGCCCAGGATTAGGACCACCATGAGACTTTACTTTTAAAAGACCCCCCCTCGTTCAGAACTCTGTATTGTCATACAGGACAAGATAAATCCCTGACAACAGAAATAATTATTAATGCTATCTGGAACATTTCTACCAAAATTAAATTTAACTGAAGCTAAAACACTTCACAGAGAGCTTTGTTTCATGTATGGTTTTATTATAAAAGGTTGCATGTCCTAGAGCACTTAATTCAGACAGATGAGAGAGAGAGACCCAAATAAAGAGAGTACTCATATTAAAATTCCAACTCTAAAAATAGCTGTTTCAGCACAGTTCCATTTTGTGGATGTTTGAAAAAGGCCTGGAATGAAAATCAACCCTGAAGCTTCAAAAGTTGTCTGAAGTGGAACTGTTGCTCTCTTCTCCATTAAAGTCATACACTGTATTTCTTCAAACAAATACCAAAATCACTTGATTAGAGAATCTGACCTTCTTTCCTTACAATAAATAACCAGGCATCACCACCCTCTAGGACTACAGCACAGCAAAAGTGATTACAGAGGTTGGATACTCCGGATCGGATATTTTAAGATTTATTCTGGTGTCATGCACAATCTTACTGTGTCAGGAAACTGCACACAGAAGGGCCTTATGTTCCATGTTGCTTATAGCACAATGCTTCACGTAATGCTTCTTGCCCTTTAAACTCTCCAGCTAAGAAACAGAGAGGATGCATCCACACAAACGTGGTTTCAGCTTTGTACCAAGAGGAAACTGTCAGTACAGTCAAATTATGTGAGAGCATTTGCAGAGCAAGCTGCAGGAGGTAGCTCTGTAATGTGCATGAAAGAGAATGGAAAAATGAAACTAAGGTCACAAACACAGTGTACTCATTCTATTTTTAGATTTAAACAGTAAAATGTATCTTGCTAAATTTCTGCTTAAGAACAAGAAAGTTGCATAATCCAAATTCACCCAGTTCAGGGTGTTTCCCTCAAAAAAATCTATTTTTTTACATGAAAACCAAAAGAGCTTGTTATTAGCCTTTATTTGTGAATGTGTAAGGTCAAAGGAATACCTGCACCGTGTTCACATACGTCTGAAAGATTTGGTCTCCCCTACAGGCGAACTCAAAGCAAGCTCCGCTACTAAGTGTCACAAATCTGTCACAGGAGCTGGAGAGCCCTTCCCGATATTTGGTCCTCAAAGTGTGCATGCTCAAGACTGAGACCCCTCCACTGAGATCCACGCAGAGAAGAACCAGTGACTGGTGAACCTACAACTCTAGGCAACCCCTTTGGATTATTTATGGAGGAGAAGGAAGAAAGGGGTGACCTGTGTTAGCTTTTCCTGAGGATTAAATACTGGCTAATCCTCATGCACATATTGTCTGGGACACCCAGCTTTACAAAGCAGTCACAGGCCTTTAGGGTGGTGCCACAAGGCAGAAGCTCCATTTCGCTCAGGCAAGAAGAAGAGAAGGAGCTGGAGCTAGGAGAAAGATCAAGCATCACCTCAACAGAGAATGGAAGGAGGCACTCCATGTGGGTACTCTGTCTTCAATTTCCTACCCAAAGCATCCTGGATGAGTGAAATGTTCTCAGAGCTTGAAGGGGTACTGTCATTTTTAGCCACGGCGTGTTCCTGCAAAATACTTTTGCACTAGAGGTGCTTACCATTTTCATCTCTATCTAGCCAGATTCTAGTGTTGAATCTTCAATAATCAGAAATGGCCTCAGGGAAGTAAGAGTCATAGGCCTTTTTTGGGGTCAGCTGGGGCATGGGAGTGTTGGAATCTGGATGCTTCCAAAACAAGCACTTTTTCATTTCCACTGTGTCTAACTGGTGAAACATCTAAATCAGGTAATTTAAACCCAAATCTTTTGGCAGCTCAGACAGAGCAGCAAGTATCCACTTCTCAGCAGACCTTTGATTTCAAATCACTGTGGTTAGTCTACTGTAATTTCAACCAGGGCTGCACACAGGTATTTTGCAAGCATAGTTTAAAAATGCAGGCACAGTTTAAAATTTATGAGATTAAAAGCGGCGGACAAGATTCCTCTCCCAGTTACATCAGCATGGAATTATTACAGCTGACAAGAGAACCAGGCTGAGGGACACTAACCCAGAAACAGGAGGCAGGGACACTGCAGAACAGGGCACAACCAGCCAGCAGTATTTCCCCCCATTCTCTTAGATATTTAAGGATTTCCTTTGGTAGTTCTCAAGAAGTTAGAATTCAATTTAAGAAGTGAAATCAGAGGAAAACAATCTTCTCTGACCTGCTTCACAAAGCTAATTCACAACGCAATTGTCTCTAACATACCCTGTAACTACCTTGCCCACAGGGGAGAAGCTAAATGCTTCTACATCCAGCTAACCCAGATCCTCACTGAGGACCTAAAGAGGAAGCTCTGCTGCACCTCTAGAGTTACTCCAGTGTGCTGCTGTGGTTATAAATGAGCAGTTTCCAGCTGATCAGGTTCTGCTCTGGGTCTGCAATTTCCCCACAACGAGCACTATGCGTGTGAGATAGCGTGAGGAATGCCATGGCACCGCTTAAATGCTGCTGACTGGTACCACTGGAAAAAACCAACAGCATCCCATGGAAGTTAGTATCTGAGGACAGAGTTTGGCCCTTTGAACTGAAGAGACAGAACATTACACCGCACCCTGTTTTGCTGGGCATCCCAAGGCCTCAACATTATGTCCACGTGGTAGTGATTGCAAGTGGTCAAGCAAGGCTGAGGCTACAATATCTCCAGTCTTAACTGGGAATGGGACACAACGTACTGGAAAAGGAAAGGGAGGGAGGAATGGGAAGGCAGAATGGGAGCAACAGCAATGTGTGACATGGTTGCACACTGAAATCCTTTCAAGTTATTCCAAACCCTTTCAAACGTCCCTTATAATAAGCGAAATCAGCTGTTGCCAAGGCCTGGGCCATGCCTATCTTTAATTCAGGAACAGCAACTCATGTGTTTCATACAAAAAAAAATCTGGCATTTACTCAGAGTGGCTAAGAGAGCCCAGTCTTCCAATCCCTTCCCTCCATAGGCATCTCAAAGGCTGCAAGTGTTTGGAGCTTGACTGCTTGATTATCTTGTAGCCACATACCTCCTGATAAGGAGGAGGAGTAGAAGTTACTTACAGTGGTTCAGCTGACTACAGAGGAAGTCAGCAAGGGAGCAGCTTACCAAGCTGCTTATTTCAGGAAGGGATTTTTTTTATTTTTTTTTTTAATCCTCCTTGAAGGTTTGGGGTTTTTTTGAAACAAAAAGCTTTTTGGAGAAGCTACACATCCTGTAAGCCTCCACACTGAAGATGTGAAAGCTTTTTTCCAAATCAGAAATGGCAGAAGTACAAAGCTCAGCAAGTCATCCTGAATTTGTGGAGGGTGATGTAACCTTTTTCCAATTGCATGCCTTTTGGTGTGATCTGGTATCTTTCTTAACCATCTTGGGGAAGGATATCCTTACAGGCTCAATGTTCCTCTTCTGAAAATCATTAACTCTATTTACATAGTTTGAAATTAATGTGTTCATTCCCAACTAAAGGTAGTTTTGCATAATAACAATCCAATTCACCCTCTGTCACAGAGCAAAGAACTTTTTTGATAGGAAAATGGTAAACTTTTCACTTATTAACATTAGTCATCATGAAAAATGGGACGCTGGCTGGGTGTGGTAATTGTTTAAGACTGCATTAATGATCACTGCAAAAGGAAGGAAGGATTAAATTTATTTCAAGATCAGATTTACCGAATCTTTTTAATACCTTTAAAAGCAAATTGTGTTTGCACTGATGCACAGTGCCAGCACCATCTACTTTTAGTCTTAATTTAGAGTTTTAAGACCTTTTTTTTTTCTTCTTTACCCGAAATCACATGGTAAAATGACCTGAGTTCGGGGAAGGTACCCTGGATACTGCCTGGAAGCTGTGTATTTTGTTACCTGTAGCATCCACCTCATTGCTATTTGACTGACTACCCTCAGCCCAAACCAAAATGATGATGCTTTAGATCTCACCTGAAGGAAGACAAACAGAAATCAGAGCCTGAGTGATAGAAAGGTTTTCAATTAAGACATTCTCTAATGCTGGAAGTGACTGTAGTAAACCCCAGCCTTGGCCTTAATTTTCTGGGCTTTCTCTTGCCCACCTTGAAAGACATTTTTATGAGAAGAGAAAGTCTGCCACCTCTACAGTTCATACTAGCTCACCTTGAACACGTGGAATGCTTCAAACTGAATGTTGGGGCTTTTATCTCGCAGCAAGTTCATCATCAGCTTCAGATTTTCTGGTTTGCTGATGTATTTTGTCATGATGGCAAAGTTGTGTCGGTCCAGAATCAATTCACCCAGCAGCTATAGGCACAATTACAAAAAAAAAAAACAAACAACCCAGTTTTTTCAGTTTACCCTGTGATTTTTGAATGCAAAGAAAGCAGCAACATATTTTAATGCTTGCCTAAGAGGTTTCAATGTTACTACCTTTAAAAAAAAGGTAACTAGACTTGTTATCATGCAGTGAGTTACTTAATGCCCAGTAATGCCCATCTTCTAAATACTACAGAGAGGGATCCCACATATGGGCTGGGTATAATAGGAGCTGGCGTGAGTCAATTAGGACAGAAGGAAGTGTAGTTCAGCTGTCCCACAAAGACACCTTCATTTCATTTGGATGTTACATTAACACACCTATCTGGTCCCATCTGCAGGTCATGTCAGACTTGGTGCTGTAGTGGCAAGCAGCACCAGACAAACCGAGACTATCACATTACTCTCAAGTTCATTTTAACCTACGTTCTGAACCAAAGTAGATTTGAGGTCAGAGAAAAATGATAGTGTTTGTTCCATAGAGATGGCCCAATGCTTCACCAGAGCTCCAAAAAGAAAAGACACAGCGAGCTCTTGTGCGTTGCAAGAAGAGCATCCCAAGCACTTATTTCTTTTTTGTTAGAAAGTACGTGGCTGCTTCATTGCCATACATGCATCCTGATATTCTGCATAATGTGGAATTCAAACGTAGAAGGGAAGTGCTGAGAGACTTTACCTTCAGAGACTGTCTCTTTGTTACGTAATTCTCAGAATGAAGGAGCTTTTCATAATCCTCAAAGATCTAGAGTAACAAGGAAACAAAAATGCATCCAATTCATATCCATCCTTCTAACTCCTGCTCCTTCCCACCCCAGAGGAGCAGCAGAGGCTGCAGCAGTGCCACCCTCTAACCCTTCACTGCAATGCCAGGCCCAGCTCATGGCCCTTTTTTCTTGGCTGGTTATCATGCAGTGAATTAATGCCCAGGAAGACTCCTCTTCCAAAGCCTGCAGAGGGGAATACCACATATGGACTGGATGTAACAGGAGCTGGTTTGAGCCAACTAGGACAGAAGTAAGCCAGTGCCTGTACAGCCTTCTCTTACGGGAGGGTGAATCTGCTGCCAGGACACGTGGGTCCAGCACATAACATCAACTCACTCGTATCATGGTCGTGACTTGCTGTGCAATTTAATACAATACCCCAACCTGGTGACGGTGCATCCCATACTGGCATATACCAAAAGCTCCTGTTGTGAGGTGCCACCTCACCTGCCTTCAGCACCCTCGCTTGTTAAAGTCGTTTGCCCAGCGAGGGTCACTAGGAGCCGAGCACATGCTGGCTTTTGCAGGATTGGGCCAACGGAACCTTGTGGTCAAGGAGACGGAGAAAGGCGGCTATGTGCAGACCATCTACCAAACAAGCAAAAAAACCCTAACACTGCTATCCAAGAATCACCTAAAAAAATGCTCGCTTCCACAATTTATACTTACAAATTTTAAATGTTAAATAAATGTAGAATGGGGACTGTTCCTGTGCAGTACTCCAGTATTAAGAGAAAAGATTAGCAGAGACACTAATTTTGCTCCAGTTAAGCTGCATTTGTGACTCAGCAATAATAAGCCTGATCTTTATTTAACCGTCTTGGTAACTAGAATAAAAGAAATAGTCTTTGGCCTTTTTACTTTGGCAATGAAATAAAGAATACCTCAGGTAGCATGAGAACATAACCTGGAGTCTAATTCCACGATCCGTATCAGTTCAGTTTCAGTTGATTCCAATGGAATTTTTTTGACCCACATTTGGTTCAAAACTAAGCCAAAAAAATCAAAGTGAAAAATGGCAGCTAACCAAGGATCTAATTGCCTTAGCATGGTAAGAGGTATACTCACACCTCAGTCCCCCATTTAAGTATATGAAATTTCCTGTAATGCTAAAATTTCATCTAGTGACTCTTCTCCTCTGTCCCAAAGTACTATATACGGGCCAGTACGGCCCTATCGGTGCTGGAGTATCACAAAACTGTTTAAAAACGTGCACTGTTTCCTCACAATCTATTTACAAAGTCCACAGTTCCACTCACAGGAGATACGATGCACACAGAGAGGAACAGAACTTGCTTTTAAACTATGAGTTCTCGTGAAACCTTGGCAGGTGTCCCCAGGTGCATGCAGAGGGGGTACCTGTATTTCAAATGCCTTGTGGGGATTCTACTTAAGTAAAAGCCAGGCTTAGTTTTGCAGTCCTATGTGATCATTTTATGCGGAGGATGAAACCCTCTGCTATTGAAAGTGCACTTTTCCCAGGTAAGCACAAACAAAACAAAAAAAACCAAAAAAACAAAAAAAAAAATTAAAAAAATTTCTAGCATTTATACTTACCACATCATAATTTTGTTCCAGAAATTCTGCTACCAACAATTTGTGTCGTGTTAACAGGTCCTGGAGAAGAACAGAAAAAGGTTACCTGAGAAAGTGTGCTTATTTGATTGTCCCATGATTCTCAAATGCATTTTAGCATTTTTTGACCAGGCCATCTTTTAGAAGGTATTTACAACATGATTTCTATAGACGGAAAGCATTTAAAAACAATAGTGCATTGTGAGTTTAGTAGGATTTTAAGGAGAACTAAGTTAATGCTAACACAATCAATATAAAACTATTCTAACACTCCTTATATTCCTTTTCCCTCTCACTTTTTCTTATGGTTATCGGTCCTAGTGCACAGTACTTAAAATAAACTGGGGTAGGGGAAAGGAAGAGAGGAAATTAACCCTTTATGGAGGAGTCAACTACAGTCCCAAAGCCAAATGTGGTCTACATGCTACCCCACAGCTGGAAATGGTGCTAAGCTGGATCAACTGCTATGGCTCATCTCCAAGAATACAACAAGGAAGACTCAAATTCAGTCACTGTGTGTATATATATATATACATTTATTCATTTAAAGCTTGAAAGTTAGGCACCAATCTAAGCTAGCTATCCAGGCTTCCTCCACAGCCACTCCCTACCCAGAAAGGGGTCTCGGGTAGGTGGGATGAACCCCTTTCTCAGCTCTTTTTCTGCCCAAGGTGGGCTTAGGGACACAAGCAGTAGCAGACCTTCTAGACTGCTGGATGGGATGCCTCCTATGCTAAAAGGCCAACTAATTCAAAATTAAATTAAAGCAACCTCTCCCATTGAATGGGAATGCTAGAACTCAGCGACAGAAACGCAAATGTTCAGTTCCAGAAGAAATCAAGTCTCTTTACTGGATGAATAGCTATGAAATGAAGTGGGCAGTTTGAGGCATTTAAGTTTAATTTTTATCTTATTGCCTCTTTTGAAACATAACATTGATCACAATAAAAGCCTGATGAAGTCCATTCAAGTTGATATTTTTTTGGTGAATCAGATTCTGCTATCTTTTTCATCATCTTTTCCTTGGTTTTCCTACCCAGTCAGAGACTGAAGCTGATGAGTAGCTGAAGCAGATGCACAGACACATCCTCTACAGCATCACAAAGAAAAGAAATCCTTTAGATACTAATCCTTTAATTTATTTTTACCATCAGTTATAAGAGGAAAGCAGAGCGCTGTAAAATCCAGTACATATTTTTAATACATTCCTTTATTTAGCAGGATTGCAATGATAGCAGTTTAAAAGGCTGAGTGCAACAAACACGATTCACGAGCTTTTACGCAGGGCACTTAGGAGGCAAGTACAACATTTTTCAATAGGGGGCACAAATGGAATATAATCCAAAATGAGTTTTTCACAGAAAATCACGAAAGAGCATGGAGCGGCAATATTCAGTCAGGACTCTTTCCATCTGCTGCCTTTACCCTCCACAGCCAACTATACCTCCAAATACAAGCCATTTTCCTCTGCATTTTTAACAGCCGTTTCCTCTCTTCAGTGCACCTGGCTGAATTTAATTAAGTAGTACATCTCCAGATCATCAAAAATTCCAATACTTCTGTACTATAAATATCCTCAGACTTTAATGCACATTTAATTAAGCCCTCCTGTGGTGCATAGACTATCCAAGGCTTTCAGCTCTGAACCAGACACCCTGGTGGCAACACTACAAACCCAACATGGGGCAACAGAACTGAAAACGTGAGTTCAGTAATCCAGCCAGCGAGAAATCATTGCACTATTTTTACAGTATTAGAAATGAGGTAGCTCCATATTTCATGATTCAATCGCTTCCACATCACTACTTTCTATTCCAGCTATTCAGAGTAACAGACATAATAGGAGATGAGATGAGCCGCTGGTTTATTTCCAGGACTGACCATGCTAACGGGCAATTTAAAAAATAAAAATAAAAATGCAGTTTACGGATTTCCCCCATGCATTTTAAAAGGTGATTTCTGACCTATGTCTGAGGATGAACTCCTCATACTCCTCTCTTTCCAGTGCATGTAAGGATGTAGAATCCTATTTTTAAATCCTGCTAAAAATACACTTGGTTCACAGGGGACAGAAGTAAGTTCCACAGCTGTAGATCCACAAACAACATCAATCTCTCTTCTTCGGGGGAGAGTTGCAGCAGTCTGTGGTCCTTGCCACAGCTTAACTGACCCTTGTCCCCATCCTGCCTCCTGTTTGGGGTGAAGTCTGTCCATCACCAACAACACATTCTGCTGTCATGCGCAAAGCAGGACCTGGTGAAAAGATGCAAATCTCTTCTGTCAAGGTAGGAACAGAGTCCAGGAGCACTTTTTTTGACCAGAGACAAATACTCTTCTGAGCATAGGGTAAAATGCCAGGGACAGAAGATTTAAATATCTGTTACGTTGCATTTTTATACAGTCCCACACTGTACTTTTACTTGTCTGTGTTTCTGTGCTACTTCCACTTTCATAACATTTACCTAATGAACACCATGACAGCACAACTTAAAAGAATTGAAAGATGCTGCTATTGATTAACGGGTAGTCTGAATTGGTAATCCTGCTCAACTCATTACTGAAGAATGCAACGTTATCTCCATTATGCAAATCTTTACCCCATTCAGTAGGTTAGTAAAAACTGAGGCCAGGTTTCAGTATGTGTTGAATCACTGAGCTGAACATTCCTTACGGTTATTCCTAAGGTCTATCTAAACATGTTTCTAATTAGCTTTGAGACAAAAGAATAAACAATGCCTTTCTATGACAACAAGAAACCCAATGAGTGGGAAAGGAAAAAAAAAAGGAGTTATGTTTATATTTAGAAGAGTCTTTACCTGAAAAGACTTTTCCCCAGCTTTCTTAAATTATTTTTCAGAAATTAATTATCTTCCCTGTACATTAAGCTCATAGGCACCAAATTTTGCTCAAAGACTATACTAGCACCTTGTGGTAAAGATAATGGTCGCATACAAACTCCAAGAAATTTGGCAGGCTTCACCCAACTTCATTTTTAATACAACATAGACTCTATACAGAGTCTACGCAGTGCTTCCACCTACCTAGCTTGTAGCACTGTGGTCCTTACACTGAACCATGGGTCACAAAAGTAAGCATATGAATACATTGTAAAATAAGCAGTGGGCGTGGCACTAATCTAAACTTGACTGCAGAATTCATAAGGGACAGCAAAAATTACAAGGATTTCAAAAGTGGGTTTTAAATGATTGCTTTATTCTGGTTGTGGTCATGATGGGTAGTGGTTTTTCTCCAGGGGAAAACAGGGAGAGAAAAAGATTATGCATTTTACAAGAACTGTATGTAATATGTGATTAATTTGAGTTTTAAATGGTTGCATAAAAGATCTTGGGTTATCAAGATGAAGAACATTACTGAAATGTAAATCTGTATTGAATTAAAGATTCTTTGCAGACTTGACCACCGTTGTGAATCCTGTTACAATCAGACCAAGGATTAATTATATCCTTTACTGAACAATAAAAAAGCCACCCAGTTTAAAGGCAACACAACATTTAGTGATGACTACTGATGAAGGACCATTTTTGACACAACACTGTGATGCACTTTATATAAATAATTTACCTTGAATGTAGCAAAGGCATCAGAAGCTATATCAAATGTTGACATTTCCACATATTTAAAAAAGTCTCTGAACTGTTCCGAAAAAAGTATGATTTTGGCCAAGGGTTCATGCCGGATACACTCTCTCAGCATAATTCCACAGCGTAAGGCAATATTTGGGGATTCATATCTGAAGAATGAAAAGAAACAGAAAAGATCACAACATAGAAGAACAAAGATAAACTGGCACTTTTCTAACAATGGGGAACTTTTTAACACGGGGAACTTGTGTGCTAGAGAGGACACAACACACGGAGGACAGCTCCCAGCCACAGCACTGTACCCAGCTTCAGGATCCCAGCCCAAAGCTGAGGAGCAGATGCACAGATAAGGCTGCCAGTGTTTTCCATTGCAATCCTCTGTCTTCCCGAGCCAAAACACTCAGTGTAAGTGTGCATTACACCTCCTCTCTGCAGAAAGACTATGGGGAATGCATGACGTTTCAACAATGCTCCTTTACCCTTTTAGATTTATGAGAAAGCAAAGCCCATACAATATAACAATCTCCCTTTTCAGATTTAATTCTGAGCTCCTCAGTTTACCCAAGAAAAATATTAACACCTCATGACCATCCATCACCTCCCACTCCTCTTCTAGAGAAAGTTTCTCTAGAATATTAATGTCTAATGAGGATGGTAGGAAAAGTCTATCCAGGCAGCCTACACAGGATTAAGCTTTCTGTAGCTCTGAAGATCTTTTTGGCAGTTTAGGAGGAATTCTGCTCAATCCCTCCTCTGCAGAGGCCACAACTTTGATCAGGAGACAAATATTCATTCCTCAAGTTACAATCCTGTGATGGCACACGCAGTGCAATAGCCAGAAGCCAGCACGCTTCTCAGTCTTGGAGAGGGAGGAAAGGGGGAGGCAATTCAGATCATCTTCTACTTCTATAAAGTTTAGATTTCTTTAAAGCTGAAATTAATCTGAAACAAACCTGCTAGAAACACAATTTAGAGGGGGGGGGGGGACGAA
>JAVJGI010000014.1:30168412-30192834 GCA_035590275.1 Ibycter americanus | reverse complement strand
CAAGAAGGACTTAAAATGAACTTCTTCCAGCGATTTTCAGTCATGTGAATTGCTGAAATCCAAGGGGACAGAAAGTATGCTTTGTTTCAATAAGCTGGTTATACTATATCAGAACTGTGTATTATCACCCAGAGCTTACCAGCATCATTTTTCCTTTGCACAATTAATTCCTATCACTAGGCCAAAAGAGAAAAGAAAAAAGAAAAAAAAAGAAATAAGAAAAACACAAAATGCCATCTGTGCTGTAAGTGAGTGGGCCCTCAATTCTACCACCAGCTTGCAATTTAATAGAATGGTAGTGTTTTGTGAGCATACCAGAGCCGCATACTTCAACCTGATGTCAACAATAGTTGGCTTAATGAAAAATGAATTACTATTCCAAACAGGCAAATGAAACTTCCCACCCTCAAGGAAATGCAGGCACTCAAGCCTCTATTTGTTTCCTTTTGGGAAACATTTGCAAGCGTGAATTTATAAGTCTTTAGACAACGGAAATTCACTGATGTTTCCCACTGAGGCATACCTCTCCTAAACTCCATTAACAGGAATACTAATTTTCAGGGAAAAAGAGGCGGAGTTGCTCCTAGGAGTGCAGCCAGGAAAATATTTAATAGTTAGTTGGCTGAGGAGTATTTTGGTTGGAATAAAAGCAAATTACATTGTTTCCAGTACAATAACTTTTTAAAACATAAGTATCAACAGAATCATTCTTAGTCAAATGCTCCATTATTTGGAAGTGGGTTATGGACCTTTGGCTGTTCACATCAGCAAGGGAAGTTGGTTCTGGCTCCTGGAATATGCCTGGAAGAAGTTTACAGGCTACCCAGTTATAACTGGCATGTTCTTTGCACCCACACTTCAATGCAAAGCCACCAGGCAGGAATGATAGAAATGTCTTTCCAAATCACTTCTAATGAGCAATTAGTGCTCTATGCTGACGTATTCCTGGAGCAGAAAAAAATAGAGTTCTTCTCTGTTAGATGAGCTTACAGCCTAAAGAAACCCCCACGTACTGACTACTGGGGGCAACCAGAATATGAAATAACAGACTTGAAATATTTCAAAATGCTTATTGTGAAGGCTGAAAGAGGCAAGACTGAGAGCAGGGGTGCATCTCTGCAAAACGAATCATACTTGCATGGCTAGTGCAGAAGATGGTACAAGGTAAGGAGCTCAGGCAGGAGAGCAGGAAACCATCGAGCCTCAGAGACACAAGGTCTTGACAGACAGCTGTATTCTGATCTGATTTTACACTAACTTCCATACCCTGAGTTTATCCTTGGATAAACTCAAAGGGAATTCTGCAACTTCAGCCAACATACCATTAAAGCTTTAACTGCACCGTGATATGAGGACATCATTACAAAACAGGTCGGGGCAGTGACTAAGTACATCAGAGACAGTATGTGGCATGATACAGACTCACAAAAGACCTTAGAAATTTGTCACTTGTGAGAAACAATGCAAGTGCCACAAACTTCAAGTCCCCTACAGTCACTGTACTAGAGGGAAAATAATATAAATTATAAAGAACCAGAGTTACTTCTGGACTAAGGCAATATGCTGACACTAAAAAAAGAAAAAATCTGGCCCAAATATATCCGTTACTCTATATATACCAAACATTGCATTCATCTGAAATCCTGCTCATACACAAAGCCTGCACACACACACAAAATAAGATACTATTAAAGCAAGTCCTCAGGCACCACAAAGGTCAACTAACCTACCAAAAAAAAAAAGTAAAAAAAAGTAGTGAACTATGTGCTGCATGTTTTTCTGAAGCTGAGAAGCTGGAAGGAAGTAGCCAACAAGTAAAATGAAGGCTAGAAGCTAAGAACAGTTATCTCAAGCTGGCAGTGCCGCTGGAGTATTAGGCAGGAAACACTGGGCGGGAGCCCTGATTCAGGATCCTTCCCACTTGAGAGCTCACGTTATGCAATGAAAAGGCAACCTTTTGTTGATGTTGGGAGCTGACTGTCAGGGGGCAGAGGAAATTTTGCATCCAACACAACTGAAACAATGACAAGCCTTCACAATAGTCCTGGGCTCTTTCTTTTTAGACATGGCAGAAATATTTTTGGGGGGTTTTTTGCTCCAGATAATGTCATATAACAAACACGGAATGGTACAAGCCAGCCAAATCCACTTTCCTTTAGGCAGATTTTGATTTCACATATTTAATTTAGCATTAAATAACTATGAAAACGTGTCCTCAAATCACATTTTGAAGTGGTGGTGTCTAACATGAAGCACATGCTCCACAGTCTCACAGCTGATTGCGGACAAGTACCGCACGCTGCCTGCATGCAGCAAGCGGTATTCAGGGCTTCAGTAAAGTATTCAGTAAAGGTGCCTCCCTTTGCTGTAGGCACGTATTTTAAGTATTGTTTTTAGACAATGTCAGCAGCAGGACATGGGCAGGTAAGGCAGCATCGCATTTGACATCATTATGCTGTTCTGCAGCAGCTGCTCAGACACCAACAGGGCTGGATAGGACTGTCTTCTGGACTACTGCTGATGAATTCGACAGCACTTTCTAACCAAAAACCTCCACAAATGGCAATTCTGATACAGTGCAGTGCTGTGGAGAGAGAGCCAAGAAATCAAGAAACCAAGAACAAGGAGCCTGAGGACCAAACTAACATGGACATGCTGCCGCACGCAGCAGGAATCTCCAAAAAACCACCTTCAAATGCCATTTAAATACATCCATTGGCTCAGGTCACCTACAGTAAAATGTCTGTCAGCAGTACATATACATAAAATAAAATCTTTACTGTTGTCTTAATATTCTTGGTTGTTACAGATGCCAAAGAATATCTGGGACATGATCCAAAAATAATTTTTAGCTTTAAATAAAGCCCAGACATATGGTAGCAATAACATGCACAATGTGCAAAACCAAAATGAGTGAAAAATCGAAAAAGCAAAGACAGAGAAAAGGGAAGAAAATTATTATATCTATGTATGATACTGAAAACAGTTGTACAATTTAACGACTGAGAGAATTATCATCACCGTCCTGAAACTACCGGTTTGAGGTTTACATAAATGGTGAATTTTAATGAACAAATGAAACCAAAGTCCATTTAACTAACTTACTGATTTCCTTTCTGAGGAAGCTGGTGTCTAGTAACACAAAACAAGTCAAGAGTTTCAAAATTAAACCTAAACCACAACAAATCACTGTACTTGTGAGAGCAAGACCTAGCTCAGCCCATCACCCTGCCCAGGCTCCCCACTGCCCTGCCTGCAAGGAAGGCAGCAGGTCCACATCTCCTATCGCAGCAGCCAAGAGCTTTGCCACCACGTTCAACCAC
This sequence comes from Ibycter americanus, assembly GCA_035590275.1. Lineage (NCBI taxonomy): Eukaryota > Metazoa > Chordata > Aves > Falconiformes > Falconidae > Ibycter > Ibycter americanus. The sequence continues at coordinate 30,189,511 of JAVJGI010000014.1, read as the reverse complement.
AAGCTCACAGTTCTTGCAATTCCTGGTACTGACTAGTTCTCTTGATTACTTTTTTCCCTACTCAGCTGTGTTGGAATGAGGCCAGTTTTGAAGGAAATAACTGTTTTAGAGGACTCACATGGCCATCCCTCTCTTGGCGGGGGTCTGCCCCTGGGAGAGGGGGGAGGCTGGCTGAAGGGAATTTTACCCTTGGGGCTGCAGCCTTGTCATGCACAAACCTTAGGTGGTGCTTAAGTACTTTCCTGACTCTGGCTGTGGAGTAAATAGTAAAAATGCAGATCTTCAACCTCAAGAGCAAGACAGACACTTAAAAAACATTTCATTCTCTTAAGAGCCTTTAGTTTAAAAGGCTCACATCACGTTTTTGAATGGCTGTTACTAATGTAACCATAAAACTACTATGAGAGTCCACTTGTTTCATACCAATTGGCTAATAAATGCACTTATTTCTACATCAGTTATTTATTCCCAATCACAAATACTCTCCTTTCCTTAGGGGAAAAGTAAACAAAATCCTAAAGCCAAAAAAAACCTGAGCAGAAAACAGTAGACTTCACGGGCTGGAAAAGCAAAGCTTCCCACTGAATGGAAGGTGCTTTTAGTCAAAAGTAAAGGGGACAGAAACCTCAAAGAGTTTTAGGCCAACACTTGTGCACACTCGAATGCAACTATAGTTGATGTCCTCTCCACACAGTAGCCTATTCCCCCTCCTTGGCCAACTTACCTTGGGAACCACGGGGTTACAGCTGAGCACTGACTCCTTCAAAGGTTAAAAGACCCAAAAAAAATGCTGGAAGTTGTGGAGTTCATTACAGAATTAATTTAAAGTTGAAGTTCACATGTGGCTACAAGCATTGAAGAAGTCTGTCCCACAAACACAACTATTCTTTTATGCATTTTTGCTTCTCTGTTCTACCGTATAGGGGGCCAGTTTGACTCCAGTTATTTACAGACACCACTATAAGACACTCCTGCAATGCAAAAAGGTCTAAATGAAACTTGGCAGTCATCAACAATGCTACCCAAGAGTTTAGGGCAAGAACTGAAGTACACATCATGTGGGGAGCAGTCAAAAACAATCAGCACATAGTTATTCCAGCACCAGGTTTGATGAAGAAATAATGGCCAAATAAAATAATCCAGTCATTAAAAAGTATACAGTTAAGTAGAAAGTCAATATGAAAGAAACAAAATAACTAATCTGGAACGCAATCTGAAAATCCTTTTTTTTTTTTTTTTTTTTTGAAACTAAGAGCGAGAAGAGATCAACTACAATGCCAGTGTGTTCCAGGTAATGCTCTTTAACGAAAATCAGATTAAAGCACCCACCCTTTTAGAAGCATGAATAGGATATGCGGATGGGCACTAATGTATTCCACAGTAGGGCTGCGTGTACCGATTTGTCTTCTCAAGATGTTGTTAAATATCTGGGAAACGTCCTTTTTGCCCTGTTAAAGAAGCAAAATATATCTTAAATTAGAAAAACATGAACAAATGACCATTTACTAAAAGCTCTATTTAAAGTAGAAATGAAATTGAAAACAAAACAAGTCAGTCTCTTTTCTTGGGCTCTCTACAGTCCCACCACCTCACACTTGCTGCTTCTTCAAGAAGGCTTCTTCTGTTGGTTGGCTCTGAAGACTACCAATGATCCCCCCACTCCCACTTCCACCTTTCTTTGTCTAAATGAAGATGTGCATCCCCCTTATTCTGTCAAGCAAGTCCCTGGCTATCTCAAATAGCAACATTAAAACACACGAAAAAGCAAGCCACTACCCTGAGACAAACATGCTTTTGCAGTGTGCACTGCTGCTCTCGCAGCCTCCAAACTTGAAGCTGTCAAGCTACCACCAAGCACACCGCCCCACAGCCTAAACTTACAAAGCTAAAGCTTTTCATTACTCAAATGCAATCAAAGCCAGTGTGATTGCATTTTTGAAAATCAGGATTAAATTTAAAACTGCACCCATTATTTCACCATGAAGAATGAATTACTACTGACAAAATGGCTGCATCACGTCTCTGATGTAGTCACAAGAGGATCCTTCACTTTGTCCTCATTTTCTCCTGTATACAGGTATCTATCCATCTTTAATGCTTCTCTGCATTTCATGTTTTATCTTTGAATGCTTCCCTGTGCAAAAAGCTTTTCAGAAGGTCTTTCCAGAGTATGTTCTATTCAGCCACAGGGTTTGCCAGTACATCTTGAATTAGAAGTCCTTTTCCTCCCCCACCGCTTTCTGCCTTGGCCACAGGAGACAAATTGATGTGTGAAATTAATGGAAGGGGGGAGACTGCTGCACTAACGAGCAGTAACCAAGGCACCGAGTCTACAGCGGGTCACTATGCACAGGGCAAGCTAAAGCAAAAGGTTACTTATAAACTGTACATGCTCATTGATCTGTCTCGAGAGGGCAAACATTCCTTGGTGGAGAACTTATCGAATGTTTGAAGCCAAGGAGCAGATAGTTTCACACAGAGGGAAATTCCCTGGTTTCACCTCTACAAATAAATCACTGCTGAGAAACAAAAAATATTCTGCTTTCCTACTCGTTCCAATCCAGCTGGTTTGGAGACATGGGGAATTAAATAGGAGAATCATGTCAGAGCAGGCCAGTCCATCTGCCTTTGTCTGCAACACTTTTGACCCTTGGTCATTCTCTTAATTAGGCTAATTCTTTACAAAGTCATCCCATTCTCCCCTGTCTTTACAACACCCATAATGTACGCCTGGAATCCTGTGATCCCCGGCGGCTGCAGCAGTTACTCCAAGACAAAAACAATCCGGACAGAGAAGAGCTGTTGAAAGGGCAAGGTGAAAATGGCCAAAAATTAAGTGATCCTCTCTGCTATGCCAAATCTTATGTTAGTTACTTAATATTAGGTGCACTGCAGCATTATATCCAATAGCAGAGAAGAGATACATATATATATGTATTTATTTACCTCAGAGAGGAGATATCCAATATAATTGGATATGTCCAATTATATTCAATTTTGTAGAGACCAGCAATAGTGAAAGCCAGAGAAGTCAGTCTCTCTGGATTCTCCTGGAGGGAATGGAAACAGATAGGAGGGAGCCAAGGCAGACTTCCCTTACCACCTGACATCTATAAAAATTGTAGGAATACTCTTGCAACACTTCTTATTTGGATCTGCGGTTCAATTTTGCGTTATAATGAAATACATATGGCCACTGAAGCACAAAATAAAGCAGCACTTAAGGAGAGAAAGTGGTTAGACAAGGACAAAAAACTGCAAAGGATGCTATTATGTAAATAACAAGTTGCATGATACCTATATTGTAATTTAGCTCCTGTTTCAAGACAAAGTAAGGGAAAGCTGCTGGTGTCACCAGTCCTGGGCTCGTAGGTATTTACTGCTTCTTTTAGTGGCTTTACAGCTTGTGAACCTTTAGGCTTACAGGCAGTTAGTAACAGTTAGTAACATCTATTTTTTTAGTTGACTTTTTCTGTATACACACTTTCCTCAGTTCTTCAAAGTTCAACAATAAATTTCATATTTTAAATTTCAAAAATTCCACTCTGATCTTGATTCTGGGCTCCTGCCCAAACTCAGCTTAAGTGCTTCATAACAACATTATCACCAAAATTGTATCTTGTTTCTTGAGTGGCAGAAGCAATAAACCTGTGCTTTGTACAGCTGTGCGATGAATGTGTGCAAGTCTCCCCAACACACCCGCTCGCCCCCAGCCACACATGCTGCAAGTGTACTGGCAGATTGAGCACAAACGAGACAGGACTTGAGTCTGTGTTTCTGCCTTTTTCTCAGTGGGGACATCAGCTCTGGCCTCACTCCTCTGAACAGCCATCAAGTTCCAAGAAGTCTTTGAAAATACATCTTCAATGGGAAGTACAGCTGTGCAAAACTGGGATCAAAGTGGGAAGCAGGGTTGGTGAGGAGGAGACAGGGAGTCAGGACAGAACAAAAGTAACCTACATAAACATTAAAATAATTTTTTTAAGTAATTTGTGATCATTGCATACAGATCAAAAAATTAATTTGCATATTATAAAGTATGACACGGCTTGTACAACCAAGAAACCTAAATGCCAGCTGTGGCCACCAATGTAACAAAATAGAAGCAGAAAAGCTGATAAACTGAAAAAGTCAATGAGAGTATGAAGGCAAAGCAGCACAGGCTCTTACTATCCTCTTGTTCAATGATATTTTGTTTCTACTGTTTTGCCAAAAGAGTATGTATAACAGCTCTCCTAAAGACTGAAAAGGTTTTACCATGGAGAAATCTGTGTTGCAATACAAGTTATTAGAATTGTTTGCAAGAACAGTAATTCAGCAACAGATTAGGTATTTCTTTCACTGCTTGCATTTGAAGACTGTGGGTTCAATATGTCCATACAGAATTTTTTGTCTGACAAAAGAAATAGAGTGTCATATAATGAAAAAAAAAAAAAAAAAAGGCAGTAGTTTCCCTTCTGTGGTGTATTTGCTAACAGTATCTTCTCTTCCTCCCTCTCCTTTTGTCTTAAAAACAAATAAATTACTGGATTTTTAGGGTTTGGGGTTGGGGTTTTTTTGGTTGGTTGGTTGGGTTTTTTTGTTTTGTGTTTTTTGGTTGGTTGGGTTTTGTAAAAAAAAAACCCAAACATTTAACAATAACCAGGGGTGGCAGGGAGAAGACAAATGAAAGGATCTCAATAAATTCTAGCATTTTAAAAAAAAATAAAATCTCCTGAACTTAAGACCGGAGGAAGAGTGAGAAAACTCCACTAACAACGTTTTCAAAAATTAATACAAAATAAATAAATCGGTCCCTTGAATTCTGGCTTTACTGAGGCAGGGGAAGAGAGGGAAGAGGGGGAAGGGGGAGGGAAAGAAAACATAAATCTCCCATCATTCCTCCCTCTCATTCATTTACAAAATGGAAAGAAAAGCAAATTAACAATAACTTCAATAAGGGGAGAAAACTTCCACAAGAAAGTAACTCCCACAAAAGGTGGCTCTGAGAGCATCAGACAATCTTGCTGGGGAACTGATTTTTAAATTCAGCGGCCACCCAGCCCTATATGTTGGGTACCACTCCTGCTCCAGACCTCAGCAGTGGAGTTTTGGTTCCGGGGAACTGGCGTTTTCTCACTGCTCGGAGATGCTCATACACTTGTGACGATCCACCAGCGCCCAGGAGCCATAGGAATCATAGGACTCCTAACAACGGTCCCCAAGGACCACTATCCTGGCTGGCCGTAGACCACAGGAATAATATAACGACCTGCCAGTGACAAAGTTTCTTCCCAGTCCCTACCAATCAAAGGTCAGTTAAAAGAGTTTATATTTATTCTGACTTATTGCAATCTTTTCTACCATAACTCTTCTTATTTATATGCAAGTTCAGTTGTCTTAGTAGTTGTCTACTAAGTTTTTGGCTTTAACAACAGAACTGGCAAGGAGTTCCATGGAATATATGATTTTATATATAAATATACAAAATTAAACAATAAATATACACATATATATTCATAATAATCTTTCTGCTGGCAAAAAAGTTATATTCCTTTTTTCTTTAAATCCAAAGAATTAAGCAGGGGCAACCCAATTTACCTTGCTACCTGCTGCCAGTTTTAAACACCTTTTTCTTTAAACACCTTTTTCAACTCCTTTCCTCTCAACTAAACCATGCCAATGTTTTTCAGTCTTTCTTGCATGAGATTTTCCCATGCTTCCAAGTATTTTTCTTCCGTGTCCCTGGACCCCTTCTAAATTGGACAACCCCTTCAGAGACAGTGGTCAGCTCTAGTTGTACTATCCCAAAGAGGTTCGCCCCTGCAGCTTACAAGATTGGTCATAAACAGTATTCTCAGCATCATTTCCTATCTTGTTTGGATACACATGGCAATACCTCTTTATTGTTTTTATTTTACTTAAAAAAATATCATCAGATGCATTGCATTTACTTCCAGTATATAAGCACACCTATCAGGACACTGACCACTCTACAGCAGCTACTTTCTTCAGCATGTGAAAAACAGCTTTGAATGCAATAAAATTATTTAGACTTCAGAAAAATACAGCTTTACTTACTGACAGCACTGAGACCAAGGAGATTAAAAGGTTTATGGATGCTGACTTACCTCAAAATCTATCAGTTGCAGGTTGGCAATAAGTGTCACTAGAAGGCCACTGTTGTATAGCTCTTGCGCCAGCTGAGCCACAATCTCTGTAGGTGGCTCCTTGTCTGTGGTCCCACACAGAATTTCCTTCATTGCTTGCAGAGATTTTGACACTTCCTCCGATGCCTGTTCGCCAACAGATACAGGTTTTGTTTAAAAAAAGAGAGAAAAAAAAAAAAGAAAAAAGCAGTCTATTTTAAAGACAAGCTGTTCAAAACAAAAGCTTCTAACCATACTTACAGTGATCTATTGTAAAGTGGTTTAATAATTTTATGTAAATCACCAAGGCTGGAGCATCCACACTGGATCTTGCAGGTCCTACACAAGCATACTCAATTTAAACACAGCATGCCACCACTTACAGACCACAGGCATAAAATAGGGGCAGGAGCGTAATTACCAACTGGCATCAGCAAGATCTTTTATGGGTTTGGAGACAGACACTGACCTGCAGCAGCAGCATCACTTTCACCATTGCTCCCCTCGTCCTCCCCAGTGGGTTCCATCGACACACGTGGGGCAGGAGGTACCAGACGGAGGTACCACCAGCAAGGTGGCTGCTGGGCGGATTTCCCATCAACTGCTTGTTGATGGAGTGTCCCAGCTCCTTTACTGGTAACCCAAATAAATCCTTACACCCCTGTGCCATGGTTTAACCTGGCAGGCAGCTAAACACCACACAGCTGCTCGCTCACCCTCCAGCCCACAGTGGGATGGGGGAGAGAATTGCAGGGGGGAAGTAAAATTTGTGGGGTGAGTTAAAGACAGTTTAATAGGACAGAAAAGGAAGGGGGGAAAATAAAATAACGATAAAAAAAGAATTGAATATACAAACCAAGTGATGCACAATGCAATTGCTCACCACCCGCTGACCGATGCCCAGCCAGTTCCTGAGCAGCGGCCCCCGGCCAGCTTTCCCCCTGGTTTATATGCTGAGCATGACGCCGTATGGTATGGAATAGCCCTTGGGCCAGCTGGGGTCAGCTGTCCTGGCTGTGTCCCCTCCCAACTTCTTGTGCCCCCCATCCTGCTCGCTGGTGGGGTGGGGTGAGGTGAGAAGCTGAAAATTCCCTGACTTAGTACAAACACTGCTTAGCAACAACTAAAACATCAGTGTGTTACCAACACTATTCTCATCCTAAATCCAAAATGCAGCACTATACCAGCTACTAGGAAGAAAATTAACACTATCCCAGCCAAAACCAGGACACCCTGCCAGCTTTGCATTGCCACCACCTATGTCTCCTCATCATGTGTGGTTTGAGCCAGCGTCTTCCGCAAAGGATTTGCCTACTGAGCGCACAGGCACTTCAGTCTCAGGTTGGGAAATTAATTAAATTAAACAATTTGCTGTAGTAAGGCTCCACAGCTGCCACCAAGCAAAGTAAAGTTAGTCCTTCAGCTTTTGCTCCCACCTAGCCCATACTAATTCTGTGCAATGCTTCAAGTACCTAATGTAGAGGACAAATCAGGAATTACCTGACAAAGTATCTTGACCAGAAATCTTACAACAGGAAAATGAAAGAGAAACACATATAAACAGGTAACAGCCTAGTGTCTGTGGCATTCAGCAGGTTTAAATCAGACATGAACGATAACGTTCCAATTCCCAAGGGAAATAACCGCTGGCCACAGCATGGCAGCTCTGGCTCACGCTCTCCTCCCAGATTTGCTCCACTTTGTATAAATGAAGACTCCGTGGAGCAAAGGTGTTATTTTTTCCCATATTTGTGTGTGCTTTAAATCCCACCTGCTCTAGCCATGGGGCTATGGAGGCAATGGTTCTTTCTGGGTCGGGGTATGTTTAATACACACATGACCCGCAGCAAGGCTGGTTCGGTTTTTTGGCAGCGAGTGGGAAGGAAGCAAGGGAGAGGTTTGAAAGCAAAGCTGAGGATGGCTAAAGATGCTGAAGATAGGACAGCATTTCACATCTACATTGCAAAACCTTTACTTGAAATTAGCACTTCATTAGCTTAGCGGGGCAGGGGAGAAATCGCGACACGCAGAGAAAAACCCAAGATTCATTTGTAAAAGCTAACTGGACATTAATGGATGTTCAAAGCCAGATCAGTAATTTCAGTCTCTCTCTCACACAAACTGAAAGGAAAAATGTCATGTTCTCAAATACCAGCCCATCAATCTGCATAAAATAACTGCTTTAGAGAGGCATCTCTCAACTGCTGCTGATCTCCCAACACTTCCAATACTGATTTACATCACAGATTTTATTCACAGTAGTGAATAAAAAATGTAGAAAAAGCCTAGAAATCCTAAAAAGCCATTAAAATCCTAAAAACCCAATAAAAAGCCACTTTCACATTGCATCTGCCTTTAAGATTCAAGCATTGATTTTGCATGACAAAGAAATGTTCTCCCCCAATCTGTTTGTATCTACTCCCAGTTTGCTGCTGGTTGAGATAGGTCAGCATGAGCAGCATGTAAATGAGTATGACTATGTGATAACTTTAACCACAGCAGAAGTCTTGTTGTTCCTTACCATCGCTCAGCAAAAGAGCCTATTTTTACCTCAAATGTTAGTGGTATGTCACTAGAGATATCCCACAGAGTACAGATGGGATTAACAACAGGGGTGCTATCTTGGAAACTAAAGCTCTAAATCTTTAAAAGAGCTGTGCAAATATTTTCATATCAAAGGAAAAACCCATATATTTTTGGCTTTTCACCCATTCTGCTGGGCAGGGTGCGAATATCTCTGGTTTAAAAAAAAAATTAATACCTTTCCTTTCAAGTATAAGTAGTCCTTTCTGATATGTAGAAAAATGTCTGCAAGACTCCGTTTAGGTTTAATTCTCAAAAAGTAAAGCACTGCAGGAGAAAATAAAACTACGGAACACCGCAGTGTTGATGGGCACAACTGGGGACCACAGCTGTGTTTCTCCAATCATCTGCCATCCCATCCGCTCATCTTCTCTGCTTTTCTACATGCAATTTACATTTCATGTTCAACCTCCTCCCCCCTTCATATCCTCTGAATAGTCTGTGGTTTGACATTCGACCTGCCACCAAAAGCTATTCCCAGTCAAATCTAAGGACTGCTTTTCTGTGCCTATCCCTCATAATCTATCTGGAGGAAAACCATAATCCTGAACACAGATTCTTAAATTAACAGCCAATTTTAGCCTCCGCTTTGACATTTCCACTTAATCTTACAGCATTTTTAGAATAATACCCTAAGTACATAAGCACTGTTTCTGGGATGGAAACTTGCTCAAGACACAGAAAAAAAAAAAAAAGAAAAAAAAAAGACATTCCAAGATCCAAAGACCCAAGATGTGTCCAAAACAAACAACAAAGCAAATACATTAACTCAAATACATGGAAAATACAAAATGACAGAAATGTAGCTATAGAACAGCTTGTTGTCAGAAGCCAGACTGGTCCTGAGCCTCTTCAGGAAAATTTGAAAAAAACCAATCAAAACCTCAGCAAGACACCCTACCCTCCAATGATGCCACAAACAGAATTTCAGTGACACCAAAAAAAAGCATTAAAAAAAAAATCTGCTAGAAGCTCCAAAGTCTACTATGAATTCTGTAATACTATTTATTTTCCATCATTGGCAACAGCAACAATAGCAAAGTGCTGCAACTGTCACTTCAGCAGAAGTTATAGAGCAAAAGAAAAGGTTTTATGAAATATCTAAGCACTTTAAGCCATTTACCTCGTTCTTGCAATTAAGCACAACCTTATTTCCAGCAGATTTTCCTTTTACCTTCGCAGTTCGAGTCCTTTACACCATGACTGAATTTATGCCATTATATTTAGAAGAAGAGGGGAAAAAAGGCGGGGGGAGTTAGAAAACTAAACACAGAATCCTAAACAGAACAGCTTATACATATTACATACAAATGTTAAAAGCAGGATATGCTGAATTTTGGGCAGTTAAAGTTGCAGACAGGGACAGCAAAGCACAAGATGTAAGCTGATCCCCAGCACACACATTAATTTAGCGTTCGTGTTGCTGTCACTGCACAGACATCAGGATCTTGACTTCCAAAAGCAACTTGCAGGTTTCTAGTCTACAGGCATCTCAATTCACAACGTCCAAACTTGGGAGGATCCAATTCCACCACAGAACACTAAAATTCAGGGTGGGTACATGCGTAAGTCTCAAATGAGCTACAAGGTTGATGTGCAATAGCCGTGTAAGGGAGGGAAGGTGAGCAGAGCCCATACCCCCCCTGCGCAATGAAAGGCAGTTTTTGCAATGATGGCCATTTCTCCTCTACTTTCAACCAACACAGCTATTTCCAACAAGAAATAACTCTTTATCCACAGAGCATGGTTTACAGTGCCCAGCAACCCACAAGAGGTTTCTGGGTCCATTCTGAAATACAGGATTTTGTGTAAATGTTGAAATCTAACAAACCTGGGATTATTCTGCTAACCCTACTGGACTAGATGATGAACAATAGCCTTGGAGCTGGAAAACTGACAAGTTAGATAAGACTATATAACTTCTCTAAGTTAAATTATAAACGTGTTCAACCTCTCCTGCTTATAAAGTTGATTTTTTGTCAGCATTGATGTGTCTTTCCAAACCTACCAACAGACTGAGTTGAAGATACTTGTCTCAAGCTTATTTTACTTGTAGATCAAAGTCTTGTCATTCTTGACTTAATGGGATCTTAACACAAAGAAAGGAGTTTATGAAGGAATTGTTCCTTGAAATTCTGTATGAAAAGAAATCTCCCCTGAAAGACCTCAAGGCTCTCCTCTCCGCAGTCTAACACACACGTGGAGACCAGCCGATTTTGATGCAAAGGTCTAGTCTTTATTACAGAACGGATAACATTACTATGCCTATATTGAAATATCATTATACAGCAGTGTTGATATTCCTTTCCCACAGCGCTAATATTGGGTTCCTTAGTTTAACTTGCTTTGCCAGGTCTAGAAGACAATTTCTAAGTTTTATCTACTTTTTTTTGACTGATGTTTACAGGAGGGCCAAAGTGCAAGACCATGTTCTTAGGGCAGTAATTTAGCATTATTAAGAAACGCTGCAAAACAGTTAATTTTTTCTCTATATTCCACAACTATGCAAGACAGTTCAATAAGGAGTTTCTTGGTTTTTTCATCAAGGGATTACAAAGAAATCTTCCAAGTTTTAAATTTTTTCTGTTCTTCTAAAATCTTTCAGAGAGATTTTAAAGAGTAGCATGGAAGGGTAAAACAAAGGACTTATCTGGTGTTCACACAGAAAGCTGAATTTTTATTTCCATAATTACATGGGTTGGGACTTTACATATTCAAAGGCTAAGCTGTTTCATTTGCAACACTGCCTGTGCATGATATAGCAAAACAAACAAAGCAGATCCGCTGCTTCAGAAATCAAAACTTCACACGGGCAGTTTTTTAAAAAGCTCCATAGCACACTACAGAGATACTTTACCAAGGCTGCCCAACTTCAGCAAATTACATTTCTAGCTGTTCCAAGTGGCTTAATAAAAACTACCTCTCTACTTACTAACCCTGCGTTCCCCTCTCCTTAGCTACTTATAGCAATTTCACATTTATCTTAGAAGTGCCTGTTAAGTGCTCGTGATCCAGACCTATTTGCACCTGTCAGAGATAGAGACAAAGAGGGATCTCCTGTTACGCAATGTAGATCCATTGCATCTTTTTACTCCTCTCCAAGGGAGATTACAAAAACCGTAAGGGGAAAAGTATCAGGCCTTGAATAATCAACAGTCCAAGCTCCTACATCTGAACTACAGCTTTTCAAAGTTCAAAAGCTGTTTGTGTACCTAGCATATTTCCAGGGCAAAAATTTCTTTCTAAACTGTTGCTCTCTTGCACAGCAGCAGACAGTAATACACACAGATGCCTGCCAGTGTGATGTTAAATACTCCAACGTGTGAGTCAGTGAACTGCCAGTACTCCATACTATATATTACAACCAAAAGCATAAAGCTCCTTGCTTTGGCTTTATCTTGTTTAAAAATATTCTGTGTGATTCAAACCAATTTTTCTCCTAGAAGAACAGCGCCAACGCAACTCACTCTACATGCAACTGCAAGGAGTCCCAAGAAGAGCCATTTAGCAGAATCTGAATCCAACATCTGTGTAGCTTCAGGAACATCCCAGCTGACTTACTCTTGGTTCAATTTCATGCTGAATGGATATATAGGAACAATTTGTGGACATTTCGGATCAGGAGGCGTGAACTCTGTCATTTAGCAAAATATTATGGCCTAGTACTCAAGGAAGCTGGCAAAGACAATTTGGTCAAGCAGGCACAACAGGGAAACGCCTTTTGAAAGGACACATGATTAAATGGAAGAGACAAGTTTGCCCCACCTGAACATAAATTCCTTTCCCACTGTTAATCCTGCACTTCAGACAGAACTAAAAGTTGTAAGGTCCTTAAAAATAATAATAAAAAAAAGCAACCAGAAGACACAGGTTTTAAACTCTTGGCACCAGCACCTGACAGTATCTGGAGTTTCTCCCATCTCTAGGGCAATAAGGGGCCTTAGCAGAATGGGGAAGCTGAAACATTAAACACTCCACAAAAACCCATGAGATGTAGAGCTAGAAGAAAGGGGTGCCAAGCCCTTCTTATCTCATTCCCTCCATTTCAATGTGTAGCAATGAAGTCAAAGGCAATTTTGCAACTGACTTTGGCAGCTGCAGAATCACACCCATGGGTATTCACGTTCACAGTAATCACGCAACCATCCTTCCATGCAAATGTACATGACATCCTCCGCAAGCACCTCATCTCACACACCAGTTCACAGCCGCTTTATCAACACACCAGTGAGCAAGGTGGACAGGAGCATTGTTGCTATGTAAAAAAAGTAGGATCTATTGATACTAATATTTGTTCCAGAAGTCTTGAAGTCTTTTAACTGTAGCCTTAATGAAATGCTGCTCTCCTGACCCTTCTGAACAGTACCAAATTTGTTACAGTACATGGCGATGAAACAGAGGACAGATTACAGTGACCTACCCAAACAAGCTGTCTCGTTAGATATATTTAAGTGAAAGGGCAGAAGCTAGACACTCAGGTTATTTTACGTCTAGCTTCACTGTTTCTGAACACTGACGAAAGGTGCTGCAGCCTGCAGTTCTGCTTGCCAGGAAAACACACAGCTCTAATTCACTTGGGTTCATCTTCTGCAATAAACCCAAGTCTTGGACCAGCTACACCAGGAACTGCAAATCTTTCAGTCCATCTAGGTCAAGTGCAAAGATGAGGCCAAGTTTCAACCATCCCCAGATCCATTTTCTATACTAAATTAAGAACCTGTGACAGTCTGAAGGCTTTTGCTGCAGGGTGGATTTAGAAAATGTTACCAAACCTGTAGGCATCGCAGATGGCACTGAGTCACTGGTGCCGCAACCAAAGGTGTTCAGTTAGCAGCGAGAGGGTGACGTGTTCAAGGACATCCTTCAGTGACACACTGGATGCCACCTGCACTGCTTTGTCCTGACCAGACTCAGTGGCTGAACATAAGACTTTGAGAAGTTGAGATGTCAGCCCCCCTTTTTTGTGAGATGGGTCAGGTATCCTTCCTATTAACGTTCTTTTACAACACCCATCAGCAAAAGCCATGGCAGCGTATCAGTAATAAATGAAGCAGTATGACCAGTGTGTCACGTGCTGTCTGTTCCTCCTCAGGTTCAACAGATACGTCCACTTGATATCAGGGTTTCTCCTCTCTTGCTCCCTACCTACATGCATCCTCCAAACGCTACAGGAGTTTGTGCCAGAAAGAAGGAAGAGAGTCTAAGCTCTTAAGTCTTTATTTCCTAGGTATTAAAATACTCCCCTGCTTTTCTAGTTAATTCCAGAATGGTATTTCTCATTAAATCCAAGCACAGTTTGATTCTACATGACTGAGATTAACTTTTTGTGGCATTTATAGAATTCTGTAATAAAATGTAATTAATTGTTCTTCACCATATCAGAGCCTGAACAGGATGTCAGCAATTTTATGTGCCACAAGAACACCTTATTTATTTCAGATGTTGGAAGAGAGGAGGATGGTTGATAAAGAAGGCTTTAGTCCACTTCCGCAGCTCTGATTAACCTTACTTAATCTCCCAGTTGTTACACTAGATTTGCAGTGCTGAAATACCTTCTTTAAAATAGATGTTATTTTTTTTTTTAAATTAAGAATAAGGTAATAGGAAGAGCACTTGAGAGGAAGAGGAGCCACATGTGGTGACACTTCTCAATCTGTGGTCTATTAACCATCAGAATGTAGCTGAGAAAATGGCAAAACTTTAAGCACGCATACATCTATACAAGCAAACAAACAAAAAATTCCACCCATAAAATAAGAATCAAACATTCAAACTTAGCCTGTTTTTCAGTTGAGAGTGCTTAAAAAGCATTATGACAACAGTACACACATTAATAGTTTAAAAAAAAAAAAAAGACACATGGAGGAACTGGGTCACATTCAATCCTTATCTAAGACGACAGATGCTAGCGCAGTCAGCAGAGTTCAGTCAAAGTCTGAATGGGTCCTATTCTAAGACTAACAAAAAGCATCATTAAGAAAGAGTGCAAACTTTATATATTATGTGTGTACATGAAAATCTGTCTCAGAAAAGATGTATAATTGCCTCTTTACTTACAAGTGGCTTCTCTGCATCCTATCTACCAAGTTGTTTCCTCCCTCCTCCTCCCATCACTCATAAAGTCTTAACTGATCTGCTGTAAAATTCCCTCTACATGTATACTGCATAGCTTGGTAGGAACCATCATTTCTGCATTATTTAAAAACAGCCCCTCTGAGGCACAGATGGTTCCTGCTGAAAGTTGCACAAAGTTGTATTAGAAGCATCAAGCCTCTCCCTGTCCGACCTTGCACCCCCGCAGCTGCCCAGGGCATCTTCATCTCATACTTAAAATTTCTCAACTGGGAAAGGAAACGAGGAGGTTCTCTGCTAGCCCTGGAGTTAATTTAGGTTTTGCCACACTTCTCTGCCAATTCTGGCTGTACTAGCAGCTTTTAGCTGTCTCAGCCCACATACCACATTGGCTGTACTACAATAACAGCTCAATTGTCACAGGATAAATCTCGTTTAAGAATCTGAGGCAAGTCCTAGTTGGAAGCTATTCTGCATGCAGCAAAACCAGGGATGGTGTGGAGTCATATCCTAGAAGACCTGGGAACCTCAGGTTTACGGTGAGGCACAACGGTACCCCTCCAGTTCTCGCAGCAGCCAAGAAGCCAGAAATGTGAAAAACCAGAGAGCCCTGACTCCCAAACGTCTGTGTTCACAGGCCCACAGGGTCCAAAACCAGCTCTGGGGTACCCAGGGTCTCTGGCTCTTGCAGAAGCCAGACCTCTGGGCCCTTTTATGAAAGTCTGACACATTTCACCCCACTCTGGAAATTAAATCAGAGGTAAATTTTAAAACCTCACCAGGTTTTGAAGAGCACAGAGTACAGCACTGCACTTCGTTTTTCTTTGCTTTTGTTTTCAGTTAAATCTCTCTAATCATACCCAGGAAAAAAAACAAGATGTTATTCATTAGTATTACTAAGTCAGTAATTTTTGAAGACCTGTGTGCCACTGAAAGTCTCCCCATCGTCTTTTCTCCAATTCAAAATCCAAACAACGCTTAAAAATGGTTTTACTAAGCCCACAAACCTGTATGGAGAGTAAGAGATGGGGATGGGGTTTTTGCAAGAGTTATTTTTCCTGCCATTTTTTGAAGTTTATCATTGTCACAGTACTAAAGATATTCCTTATGATTTATTCCCTAAACTCAGGAGAATGAATACAGCTATTTCTTTAATAGGTATTTATTTCAGGACAGCTCAGTACACACTTTAGATGAAAGGCAGCATTACTGAGTAGCCTCGCATCTTCCCTTCTGAAGAGACAAAGGCCCTATGTGTTTCCCCTACACTGCAGCGCAAAGTCCTGAGTCAACAAGCCACGTAAAGTGTATGTGTAAATACCGTTCAAAAAAAGGCTGCTTTCTCCACTTTCCGCATTGCTGCTAAAGTGACTGCCTTGTCCTGCCTCCCTCCTCTCCCGCAGTCACCCACATTTACCCCAGCAACAGCCTCCATCCCACAGCAATAAAGTATGGCAGAAAATACCGAAAACCAACCACCTCCTGTAAAATAAGCATCACCATTAAAATTGTGAGCTGCTTCCATCCGAACATGCCGGGGGAACGGTCCTGTATCTTTTGCTTTGTGAGGAAAACAAACACCAGCTGGCTTTTATAAAAAATTTACATCAAGTCTTGATTTTCTAAGTAGTCTGAATTTCTCCTCCTCTGTTACTGACACCCAAATAAACAAATCAGGTCAAAGCCAAAAATCCTCCAAACCACAACCCAGAGGAGGCATGCTGCAAAGCAAATTGAAAAGAAACCCAAGTCTAGAGCTTCTGCTCTGAATGCCTTCTTTAATCAGGCTCCGAAGGATGAATTCAGCAGGGGAGGGCAGATTCTGCTGGTTTATTTTGTTACTTATTTTAAGTTTTAGTTCAGAGTCAAATTCTCTCAGTGCTTTTCAGTTAACTGAAGGTATTTCAGCATGAGACATCAAATACCAGAGGCCTCCCTGAAATCCGGGTGACTGATCTTACATAATTAATGCACTCTGACCTACTTGCTTTGAACCAAAAAGTTTCAAGAGGATTTCACTAAGGGCACAATGGCTCCATGCCTACCTTCTGGGTTGGGTTTGTTTTAATACAGGCTCCTGCACAAGGTGGGGGAAGCACAACATGCACACGCAAACATCAGCTGCATGAAAACTGTGTTGATGTGACTTATCAGCTATTTCTGTTTCCGCTGACATTCAGTTTTAACCTAAAATTAGTTTGTTAATTACAATAATATAATTCTACTACAGTAATAATATAGGGGGCCAGTCTCAGATGAAAAAAAATAATAATTTGATTTTATGTAAGCACAAATTCCTAATTGGGAGCATTTTGTACGCTGGGGTGCATCATCTCAACTGGTCACTGGAAAAGTGGCAGAAGTAACTCAGGTCTGTGTCACAGAGTTAGAGGGGAGCAACAGTATTAGCAAAAACATAGCACTAGAATTAGAACACGAGTAGCGCAGCTCATTTAGGAAGCACTAGCACCCAGAAAATTGTAAAGGATCGATACAGGGAGATCTCATTTATATACATTTGAATACACAGAGGTTTGCTGTTTTATGCAAACAATGTTCAGCAGAAGTAAGTTTTGCTCTGTAGGTACCTACACATTAATTGTCAGTCTCATTTGGTAGCCTGCTAAAACAATTAACTGTATAAGAGTTTTCAAACAGCCTTCCAAGCTGTTTCGTTAGATGCATTACTATTTGAAGCAGTAGATCACCCCTCGTTTTGGTTGAGGCTCCTGGATCTCAACATTTTCTGTTTGACCCCCAGTTCTCCTGCAAAAGCCCCCCTATTTCAGCAGAACCATTCAAACACAAAGCTACTTACATGTGCAAGCGCTTGCAGAATCAGGGCAGTAAGCAAATACAATTTTATTCCCTTTATTCTACTCTTTCCCCAACATAAAAACATTACTGGTCTTCTACAACATTACCTCATACCTTGTCTGTCTTTTTTTCTTGTTTTTCCAATATGGCCATGTTTTCTTTCAGAATTTTCACAATCTCAGCAGGATTTTTGTGCGATTTACTAAACAAAGGCATGGTTTTTCTTCACCTGGATTTCTTCCTTCAGGAGAGAAGAGGACTGCCTTAAATCAAACAAGAAACAAAAATAGATTTTAAGGTTTATATGAAAATGCAATAAAAACACACAAAGATGTTATGAACAAGAAAAAGTTATGCCTCAGGCATTGTATTTTGCTTCAGCTGCTCTGTACAGCAGTAAAAGTTCTCACGTACAGTTACTGTAAGTTCATCCAAGATTCGCAAGCCACCATTAGCACGTGGAAAGCAACTACTCAGCACCTGCGCAGGAGCTGGATTTTTCCTAAATCCCCTGACCTACAGGTCAATGCTCCAGCAAGTCTATGATTATGTCCAACACTTTTGGACACTACATATCTGGCAGGCTCCACCGGATTTCTGATAGGGGTTTCTGCCAAACTTCACTGGCTTCATCATGATGCAGATAACTGTAGACGTCAGCATACCAGAAGTGTCCTTTGTTTAGAGCACCGCAAGATAAGGTCCCAGCTTCTCTGGCATCACTCCTTCTTCTTCAGCTGCTTTTCCTTTCCAGTCTAAAGCTTCTCAAGAGGAAGCAGTACATGCTATCCCCTAAGTCAGACAGACTTCAAGAATCTGTGGGTCAGATCTCACTTGTGTAAAACATTGCCTGAATTACATAAGGAACAGAGGATCAGGCCCAAATAGGGACACAAATGTTTTCATGACATTTAAAAGAAAGACTGAACATTTTAATGAAAATGGTTTTGTTTGTTTAATTTAAAACATTCTTCCTCTGTATGGTCAGAAAGGCAAATACCACCATCACTGTATTTATACATGAAAGAAACCAAGTAGCTTAGTTTCTGATCCTACATAATACTAAGTTGTGAATTCCCTGGGTTTTGCTGAGGATCTGATACAAAGATCTACTGAAGTCAATAGACAGACTACAGATGGGAATATGCTCTGGTTAAGGCAGTACCACTTTCCAGGAGGGGACCACAGCACCATTCTGGAAGGCATTCCAGTTTGTATGATAACAAAGAAGAGATAAAAAAAAAAGAAAAAACAAAGGCAAAAATAATCTCAAACTTTCATCCCTTTCCACAAGATACAACCATCACCATCCCTCCCCACACATTTGCAAGATCAGTTGTGAAAATAAACATATACACAAACCACTCCAATCTTTCTTCTTCAACTATTACAACTTACAAAAAAGAAGCTTTATACAAGAGGTTTTAAAGGAGAGAATTAAACAAGCACAATACACACCGTATAAACAAGAAAATCCAGTGGTCCCAAAGAACCCACTTCTCTCCTGCATTGTTGTTACTACTGACATGCTACAGAATCCATCAGGAAGTATGACCCCATTTGTGCCATACATCCATGTGTTACTAATCCCCAAATATCCTACGGAATTAATACCCAGATTAGAGAACTATTCTATTACAACTTTAAATAGCAACCATATAAACCAGCCAAGTACAAAATTCAAACCATAGAGGAATACTTTAAAATAATAATAATCATAAATCTATACAGACTCTGTCCTAATGTCTTATTAAAAACATTTCAAAATACTTCTGCAGATTATCTTTAAAAGACCAGTTTCTATGACACACAGGAAATATTTTCAAATGCCTTATTTAAACCAAAAGTTCCTTTATTGTGTCCAGAGTAGGTGAATTTGTATGTAGCCTCTCATTTATTGCTCGGTCAGTTTTATGGGAATATTTTCAAGTTCAGCATCTGAAAGTTCACCACTTTCAGACTTCCATTTTCAGGCTCCTCATGGTTCGGTTCAAACTCATTTTTATTTCTGCAGTTTTGGCTACGTAACCTTCACTCCTTGGCTGAGCTCTCAACTGCAGAGTCCTGCTCCCATGGAGCTCACAACTGCAAGCTTTGGCAGCACCATCCAACTAGCAACAGAGCAGATTCACACCTCAGCCTGACAACGTGCAAGACTGAAGACTGGGTATACTAACAACTCCCTCATTTGGGCACATTCAGCTACATACAAGCACTAGAAAAGACTGGGATGGCAGTGTCACACAATAAATTTACACTGTAAACTTGCACATGTCGCAATTAGTAGATTAATAATTCATAACACACTTTGAGAAGGACCTGATTCTGCATGTTTTTATTATCCTGTGAAGAGATGGCATGAGGATGTGAAGATGCAAGAGAGAGAGAGAGAGTCTCAGAGCAGGAGCTTAACAGACATGTTGCATTTCAGAAAAGAAGTATTTTTATCCAAGGCAGGGTGTATTTATTCAGATTGCTGAAGCCATGCCTTTATTTTCCCCTTTTAGAAGTCTCCACACAAGGAAAAGCAAAGGAAGAGATAATTTGATTTTTAAATGGAAGTACTCTTGAGCTAGAGGTTCTGAGACTTTTTAAAAATGAAGCCCACATTTCTAACTGAAATGTTGACTATAAATTATAAACACATTTTCCTCCCAAAAAGTAACGTACATAGCTGTCCAGAGTATGAGGTTTGTATTTAAATAACACATAAAACTCCAAAAACCAGGCGAGCACTTTTCCACTGTATAGTTACAGTCTCACCAACAAGCCACCACAGCACTGCTCAGTGACAAAATACCATTTCTGTTCACTTCATACCCTGGCAGTACCCTAATCGCAACAGTAGAATCACCGATAATAGGGCAGGAAGGGGCCCAAGAGAATGTTTAGTTCATCCCCCCAGTGAACATAACCAAGTCTCTGCTTCACTTCATTTATGGGTCTTGCATACAAAGCAAAGCAACCTGCTGCATGCAAGAGGAGGGAGACAGAGAGAAAAAGGGGAAGAGCCCCAGATGTGCATCAAAGCACGTTTTTGGATTTACCCCTTTTCAGGACACAGCTTTCAACCCATCAGCATCTGGCAAAAGATGATCCATCACTCCAGAAAATACATACTGCTAGCTGCAGGTTACTCCATGCAAGAACCTTCTAGGAGGTACATGCTATTCAGCAAACAGTTAAAGTCACTTTACTGAGCTTTGGGAGTCGTACTCCTTTGTCTTACGGCTGGCTGTTCCACAGAGCACATGGCAAACAAGGACTCCTCCAACTCTGCTCCTCATGACTGGGTTCTCCAGCATCAAAGAAAGCTTGCTAGAGCTTTTAACACAGCTGGGCATTTCTGCCCTGTCCTCCTCCTTGTATCAGCTCCCTGCTCTCTAAGCTTTACTTGAAAGGTATTCTCTTCAGCAGAGGCACTAATTTGGTTTAAATTCCCTATTGCTTTAATCACTTATTTTCAGTCTTTTTTTTTTTTTTTTTTTTTTTTAAAGTC
>JAVJGI010000014.1:30149366-30168312 GCA_035590275.1 Ibycter americanus | reverse complement strand
TTTTTTTTTTTTTTTTTTTTTTTTTTTTTTTTTTTTTGTTAAACTCAGGATTTTACACGCATCTAGCCCTCTGTCAAGGTTGCTTGAAATTGGCCAGTAAGTTCAAAAGTTACCATGGGAAGAAAAGTAGGATGAGGTGGACAGTGTGACCACTTAAGCTTAATTTTCTTAAGAAACCAGTCTAAAAATAACTGAAATATAAAGATAAATGACAGCTGAAAAGGCAGCAACACAGGCTTACCAAAGGTAACTCCTACTACAATCCCTTATTTTCAGACAGAGAAAACACAGTAGAACCCATGCATCTAACATGGAAATGCACTACACCGAATATAGTAGAAAATAAACCAGTTGAAGGAAAATTATCATGTAAAGGAAGACTGATTGAGAAGATAAGAGCAATCTGAGGAGAGGATTGTATTTACGGAGGCATAGGAATTAAGAGTCTACCCAAAAACTGTGCTGACTCAAAATAGGAAGATATTATCAACACAGAAGAGGACTGAAATATCATTACCTGAGCAACTGGATTGCCTCAAGGACTGAGATAAGAAAAATGGGATAAAATGTAGAAGTATAAAGTATCAGATAATGTTAAATGGCAGAAGAGACAGAGAGTTTGTAGATGCCCCATCCCTGGAAACATTCAAGGTCAGGTTGGACGGGGCTCTGAGCACCCTGATCTACTAGAAGATGTCCTTGCCCATGGCAGGGGGTTGGACTAGATGACCTTTAAAGGTCCCTTCCAACCCAAACCAGTCTAGGATTCTATGAATACCTTCTTCAAGCTGAGCATTTACCATGAGAAATGACAGACACCTGTTGACTACACCCATATTTTACAGACAGGAGAGACAGACACAAATCTGTGATGAATTAAGAAAGTAACTGCCAGTAGAAATACAAAAGTGTTCATGTCTTTGTACGAGACGTCTTGATGGAACTTCAAATGGAACATGGTACACAATCCTGAACACGTGCAGTCAAGTAAAACCAACAGAGATTAGAGTGGGTGCGAAGAAGGGCCCTCGGCTGGCCAGAAAAACAGAAGACCAGCATGTTCAGGAGGGTAACAGTGCTTGTCTTGGGAAGCTTAGAATAAAAATACAGGGAAGCCATAGAAGTTATTTCAGATCAAATGACAATAATGTTTTATTTATGCAGAAGCAAATGGTTATAAACTGCTGATGAATAAACTTAAGCTGAAAACGTAAAGGTTCCTAACCATTGGAGCTCTGAGATCTTGAAACTACCTGCTCTACCAGATGCACTACAAAGCATCTGTTCATAAATTTTTGACAGTACTGTCTGGCAGCAAGGAACAGGGCTGAATGAGCCCCTTTCTTTCCTACTTTTTAGGAAAACTTTTTCCACCTAATGGTTATTCAACATACATTTTTATAACATCAGAAACGCATTGTGGACACTCCTGAATTCGTAATGGGGGACCAGACAACTTCTGAAACATTTAGTCGTGATGATGTTATTTCAGCAGTGCTCTTGTGAGGAGCTTATGAGACCAAGGAAAGAAACAGCTGTATCTCAGCGGACCGACTCTTCCAGCCTCGGAGGTTGTCTCCCCCCGTCATGGGGAAAATGCCCTGACAGTGCTGCAGGAGGAATGGTGGTTTCCAAAGCCTGCTGTTGCCATCAGTATGAACAGGACATTTCAGCTGCCACAGCTGGAGAGCCCAGCACATTTATTGAGCCCTACTTTTACAAAAATACTTTCAGGGAATATAATTCTGTGTTTGTCAAGAATGAAAAAAAATGGCACTGACTTTATTTTAGGTAAGTGACAGAAACACAAATAGGCGATTTTAAAGCATCACTTTCTAAATGTTTGGCTGCTTCTGTTTCAGTCAGAAAAAGAAAAAAATACGTATCTCACAGACCAGAGCAGTGAGTTGAATGATGTTTACAAGACATGAGTTTTAGGGTATTCAGTAGCCTGTCAAAGTTAACATAACACCCTTTCATACTCAGGGTGTGCCTTCCCTCAAAGGCCTCCAGCTCTGCAAACATTTAACCAAGATGGAAAACACACTTCCAAAAACCTTTATACCTGCTATTACTCTGCCCCCCTCTGCAATGGGAGAAGGTAAAGCACAGAAAGATTAGAAGACTCATCCAAGGCCACAAAAAAAAAAAAAGAGAAAAAAAAAAAAACAGTCAGTGGCTCTGTCAGGAATGAAACCGAGATCATTTGACACCAAACCCTGCACTTTACCAGTCTTCAAAATATCTCTTCTACCAGTTTATCTGCTCATAAAGGGAATGCAATAAAAAAAAACAGTGCAACTTGAGCTCTTTAATACAGCTACAAAGTACAGTGAGAGATCTAGTTCTGTTTATAGGCACTCTCCCCAATTTATTTGCTCTTAATCATACACTTTCTCAAAAGATTACAGCACATTTGAGCTTGTAAGCATGATGAAGAAAAAACACCGACAACAACATGACTCTACCCACTGGCCCATCCCACTATGAAGTGACTCAGTTAAGCAGCCCGGCAACAAACACCTCCTCCTGCCCAGGAAGGCACGAATGGGAGAGAGCACGTGAGCCCACCCATGCACTCTTCACAGATGTTCCTCTGGACAAGCCATTTGGTTTTCAAAAATGAATGAGCAAAAAAAACGCCTTCCCTTCAAGTATCAGACATCCGTCTTGTCTTAGTTCCAAACCTTCATCGACTTATTAATTGGAATCAAAACATTTCAATACCTCATATTGGGCGAGAGCTTCTTGAATGGAAAAGACCTTCATTCACCCCAGCGTGCCTAAGACGACCCATATATCTGGGGCCTGAATTAGCAAACTTTATTCATAATTTTACCTAATTCAGTCCCTACATAATAGAAGAGACATTTTATTCCCTCCTCATTTCTCCCTCCTGCCACACTTGGGAAAGTTGTTGCAATTGCAGAGTCATGAATTCAAACGAGGGGATGGAAGCCGCCATGTGTGATGATCACCTAGAGAAGCCCAATCCACCCTCGCCCACGCAGTCCCCTCACAACCCATGTTCCATTCGATAGGCACAAGGAATCAGGCTACACAACAAGTAACTTTTCTGCAAATCCACAAGTTGCCTATTTTGAAAGGTACATTGCAAATGAGACAGAAGATTAACAGAAGAGAGGACAGCATTATGGTTAGGGTGAACAAATGCTATCTCTGCTTGGCAACAAAATTATTCAAAAAACTCAAGAATTTACTCATAAGCCTTGCTGTTGGCTACTTGTTGCATTACCTGGAATGAAGGTAGATATTGGCTGAAACTTCGCCTGAACACACAAAATATTGCAGTAATGCCTACCATCACCACAAACACCATTTTTTTTAGCAGATGGTAAGCATCCTGAAGATCAGACATGGAAAATAAGGAGGCAGCTTTGCCCTTAATCTGATCACTTCTACAGAATGAGAATAATATCACACAGTTGTTCAACACTGTCATGAAACTGAAGGCATTTAGGGTGATGCTCCACTCAGGTGTTGTGGTGTAGCTCTATGGAAGCACTCAAAAGAAATTAGCAATTCTCTTTTTAACTGAGTGCTTGAATGCCCATTCAATAAAAAACAAAAAGCTTACACAGTCTCTCAGCAAACACAGGATATAAAATGAAACACCGAATAGCGATCTGGTCACTGAGGCAACAGTTTGATAAACGTTTTGTTCCGTGATGGTGACACTCTGCTCCACATTATTCACATCCCTACAGCCTCTGTTGGAGTGGCACAGCTGTTTGCAGGGCCATGTGGTGAGCCAGGTCAGGGAACTGACCCAGGTTAACAAAAAATAGCCCGGTGGGGGGAAAAAACGTCACACGGGTTTCCAATCCCACAGGCTTACAAAAAGCTGTACCAACGCAATAGGGCAAGAAGGGGATGGAAAGAGGGTAGAAAGATGGGGCTGCTGGAGCAGATGCTACAGCTCAGGTGTTCACCAACCAAACCCAGAATGAGGCAGTGATGATGAGAAAGGGGGTATAAATGTGTGAGGATACAAACTTAATGAAAGTATCTTGAGTACAGAGAACACACTACACTGACACAGATACATGCCAGAATTAAAGCTAGAAACTCTTTCAGTGTTTGACTTTGCTGCCTAGTGTCCTTTTATTGCAGCAAGTCCTCTGCTACCACATCTACTATTATTATTATTATAAAATATTTATTACAAAACAGCATTTGCGCACTGCAATGCCAGGTAACATTCAGACTCAAAGCCCGTGCAGAAGCGGCGTCCTGTAGCACCATATTCACACCAGCATCAATCACCTCTGTACCACAGGATTAGACAGGCTCTCCCACTCACGCTAATGAACTGGCTAGAAGTAGTAGGTTATTATTTCATGTTGAATAAAACAAGAAAGATAAGAATTGAGCAGTTTTACAGCCACCAAATTTTCAGGATTGATGAGTTAAGAATATTTGGGATCCCTATTTCCATTTGTCACCATGGAGGTCTTTCACATCTAAAAGATTAAGAATTCAATTCCATGCCTAACTGTAGTCCACAGCAAAACTCCCACAAACTCAGTCATGCAGAAAGAGGTCTCTTAACTAATACCTCTGAAGTACACACAATTCTAACAGAACAGCCCTTAACAGCTTTTCATTTACTTAAGTAAAAGGGAAACCAAGTCAAATTTCCATTTCTAGTAGTAATAATAACTGTAGAAATAGTGGAAACTGGTAATAAAATTTAAATAACATAGGCAGCACCCAAGAGGGAACAGGACTTCCTCCCTATATAATAGGACCCATTAGCGAGGAAGGTGAATACTATTTTCACTTTTTGTTCAATATTACTGAAAGTTACCTCTCTACACAGCATTCACCTGACCATGTTCTTACCAAGCCTGCTGTGTTACCTCCAATAGCTTCATAACACATTAAGATAATTTTCTACAGCAGTAATTTCACTTTACTACTAACATTAGCCCAAGAAAGACTCTTTGCTCAGAAAAACAACTTTCCTTAAGCTCAATGAAAGTTCTGCCTGATAACGACTTCGTGAAGAGCCCACTGCTATTAGCATTTCAGGTTGATAAGACCTATTGACTATAAATAACGAGACGGTTCATTTACATACGCCGTTTCTTGTGACAGATCACACGCACGCTCGTCTTCCCTTCATCCCTAACCGTTCCGCACTGCCTTATGCAAGTGGCCACGCTCTCATTCCTCTGTATCTCAAGAGCCAGCCCGCAGCTGCAGGCAGTCAGCGGAGAGGAGCGAGAGAAATGATATATTGCAGATATTTTATTTTTGGAAACCACACTGTAAATAAAGCCATTTCCAGAGATATTTCGTGGACGCGGAGCGCTTGGTCGCGGAGCCAGTGCCTTATGTAACAGGAGGAGCATTGTTTAGGGTTGCCTGCTTTAAAAAGCCACTCCTGGTAACACAGTTTACAAAGCTATAAAAAGCAAACAGCGGAACTACCGAGAACAAGCAGGCAAGCGGTTTATTACAGAAAGGCTAGTGCTAACGGGAAAAAGAAAAGTTTCATTAAATCACTTAACTTTCCATCACTTCGAGGGCATCATCTCGGCTGACACTTACTGTGTGAGGAGAGGTGGGGGCTCCTAGGCAGCCCTGCGCAGCCCCATGGCCAGGTGCTGAAGACAGCTCTGCCGCCTGCCCGCAGCTCAGCCGCCAGCAGCCGCCTTCAGTTATCTTCCATTTAATTCCACTTTATTCCCCCCCTGCCAGGTTCCTGACACGTGGCAGAGACAAGGGACCCCACTATTCGGCCTCCTGCTCTTCTTCTGCCGAGCGACTGTCAACCTCTGGAAAAGCGTTCGCAGAAAGGATCGCTTGAACATGCACAGGCGCTCACAAGCAGCTGTAAATTTCCACTCCCTGCTGCCTGTGACCGGGCTCCCGGTTTCGCTCCGGTTCCTCACCGTTCCCGATCCGACTAGCTCCGTGGCTGGGTGTGCATTTCCCCCCGCTGCTCTCCCCGCTTCCCACTCCCTCGCTCGTCTTGCTCACAGGCTCACACACACGCATACACACACCCCCCAAACTCCACGTCAGAGGAACGCCTGGAAAAGCAAAGGAAGAAGCGATCGCTCGGCCGAGAGAGATTCCTCCAGGGTTAAGGGAGAAGATGCGATGATTTCGCATCACTTCTGTAAGTTTCCATTCCCGTCCGAAGTCTGTCAGTGCAGGGGAGGCATCGCCGACGGGTCCTCGCACCATCACGTGGCAGAGGCTGCTGGAATTAAATTATTCACCTTGCCATCCTGCTGAGAATGCAAATCAGGGAGCCCAACAGCGGGCTGTTGTTACAAGATAACAGTAAAATCAACATGCTCACGCACCAAATCTTTCAGTGGAGTCCTGCCCAGAGAAGCTGAAGTTAAGCTGCTTCCTGCCTGACTATATATTATAATATAAAAACCTGAATACTTCTCTACAATGCTGAGGGGAAAAAATCCTGCAGCATACTCTAAGCAAAATTTAAATTCCACCAAAGAAAAGCATTAGCCTGAAGTATTTTTTCAAAAGCTGATGTGATGGGGAAAATAATCATACAATTAAAGTATTCTGAAACAAGTACTACCAGCTATCATCAAGCACACAAATACAGCAAAATGCAATTAAAAGAAATTTTTAATGCTTTTCTCTCTCAGCAGCTATTGCTCAGCAAGCGCCACATGTTCCCAAAGGGAATGGCGAGTGCCTTCCCCCCCACCCTCCCCCCTCCCTGCCCCCAGTGTCTAACAGGCATTGAGAGCAGGGGAAGGAGGATGCTTTACCAGCCACGGAGGGCATTGCAGGATGGGATTTAAATCTCATCCTCACCCACATCTCAACTGAAAGCCCAGCATGTATTTCTGATGAGCTCACCTGCCTGGCGGGTGGGGTGGGATTTCACCTCCTTTCCCCTCTTCCTCAGGGCAAAGCCTAGCCAAAGTCCTACGTTATTAAAAATAATTTTGTATGCTGCATTTGCTTGGGGAACTAAATTCAGCCCCCATCACATACCAGCACTACAGTTGCATCAGGTTTTGATTTAGGGCTCACCTGCAGCAGCGATTCACAGCCCTACATTAAAGGCAACAAAAAAAAAAGCACGAGAAACCTCATTTCTGAGGAATACAGACGAAACGGCCGCCTTTTAAAGGGCTAACATCCTTTGTCAGCAATCCCAGTGCCTAACTGAGGCAAACAGGAGCATCCCAAATCCTCACTTTGAAGAGCCAAAAACCAACAACTTGCCCATCCCTCCCGGGCTCGGAGAGGCAGAAGCCATCCCTGCTCCCTGAACCTTCCTGCACATGCACGGGAGGTGCCAAGCAGATCTCAGATCAGCAGATCTGTGCTCTCAGCTTCGCTGTGAAGTGCACCACCCTTCATGCTTACACTTAACAGATCACCATCATACCTCAGCCCCATGTTTTTGGACCGCCCTGGACAGTACTGGGAATAGGCACTAGTGCTGCTCCCGCTGCACCCAAAAGCCCTGCAACAAGTGACACCAAGTGGCAATTTCTGCTTGAAACCCGTAGTGAAATATTCCTGCGGTGTGGAATGAAAAGTCCATTCACATCACACACCCCTGGCCAGGTTTCCTTCCTAGGCCACCTCCAGCAAGAGCTCAGCGAGGGATGCTGTGGATGCCAAGCTCGGGACGGGACAAGCCACCCTCCAAAGTGGCATCTTTCTCTACAAAGCTTAACAGGCACGGGGACAACCAGCACAGGCTGACGTTTTGTCACATGAAGGACCTGGAGGGGAAAAACTGGTGCTAGACATCACTTCAGGGGCACCTTGCTCTGCCCCAGCTCAGTGGGGACAGGGAAGGGGCACCGCGCCCTGCAGCACCTTACACCCACTCTGGGCGTTGGCCCGTTCTTTTTTTATCAGATACTGCAGCCTTTGGGTAAATGTCATACCGAAATACAAACAATAAAAACACTGCCCTTGGGCTACTACTGAAGGTATCCGCTTTTCCTAAGGTAACACAGAAATCTGAGTACACCATGTCATTAATTTCCACTGTGTGTTTTTAAGGGAATAACATTTTTCCCTCTCCTGAGGGAAATAGCCTTTCCATAGTGCATCCACCACCACTTCAACAGGTGAAAAGTCACCCCTCTGTTGCCCCGTAGAATTCAACATTGGGGGGTGCTACCCTGCAGTTGAATAATCACAAAAAAAGCTGTTTTAATTGCACATTAAGGGGCCCCACTGGATAATCTGTGTATCACTGAGCTCCCTGAAGTATTCCTGGACCGTTCCAAGTAAGCAGCCCTTTGGAAGCATAAGAAATTTATTTAGAAAAATTACTATCCTCTGCTTTGAACTAAACATACCTGTTTTCCTGGTTCTAAGGAATAAACTGAATATGCGCTCAATTTGCTGTTCAACTCTGCCAGTCTTCTACCTGAGGAAATACTTCTGGGCTTTAATAGGAGCCCTCTACTCACCAGGAGAGTCAGAAACACGCCTGCCCTCATCCCTGCATTGCAGCAGGAAAAACACTCCAAAGCAGAGTAGCTAAACGGGCAGGAAAGAAAAAATCCTGTTATTCCAAGACTCTGTTTCATCTTCACTGCAGTTAATTCTCAGATGACAGCAAAAGGCCCTGAACCATCCAACAGAAAGTACGCCGTAATTACTTAGTGCTCTTACCTGTTTGGGTTTGGTTTTTTGGTTTTTTTTTTTGTTGCAGAGAGGTTATTAAATATTTCAAAAGAAATGTATTCTTCAATTCTTAATTTGTAGCCATCTCAAATCTGGAATGAGGTAATTATAAATAGTCAACAATTCTTTATAGTCTCAAAGTATACTGAAAATAAAAACCTCTGTGCACTGCTAAAGGACTCCAGCCTCCACATAATTAAATTCCATTATATTTGTTTCCTTTAAAGTGAGCAGACTCCTCAGGCTAAAGCATGGTTGGAGTACTTCTGAGAAATGTTTGTCCTCGCTTTCATAACTTAAAATCATTCCATCTAATAAAGACCAAAGGAAGAAAACGCCAGTCCATTATTTCTGCCCTTTCCATTTATCTTCTAAAGTGGAAAAGAGAAATTAGGGAGCTTGACCAATGAGTGTGGTAGCAAGAAACTACAGCAGCAGACAATAAACACACAGTACATACATATTAATTCTGCTCCTTTAATCACCTATTTCCAGTCTACATCCTCCAAGATTACTTCCAGCATTCCAAAGCCATAGTAACAACAACAATAATAATAATAATCCATCCTTCCTTTCCCAAAAATCGCTCAATGCCAAGGCCCCAGGCCATCAAAATTCACCACACCACCGCGACAGGTTTAGTTGTGTAATGATGGATATCAAGAGGAGAAACTTTAGAATACTTAAAAGATTTCCTCATCCTCCAAAACCTGAAAACTAAAGAACCCTCACCCCCCCTCCCAGGATTTCATCCTAATCTTACAGATTCCAAGATATCAAAATTACAGCAATTTATCGGGGTGGAGAGGAGCTAAAAAGAAATTACTTATCTGCATCGTAAAGCTGTTAAACTTAAACTCAAGGCGTTTAGCTTTATGACAAAGCAATATAAGAAGTGTGCCCAACAACCTGAGGTTCTAAAACCTCATAAAATAAGAGAGACTTTACACTAACTTCGTGCTTCTATTTTATTCTACAAGCTCGCAAATACTCACTTTCCTCAGATCCCCTGCAAGAGCAATGTGGCCACTCCAAATTAACGCCATTAAAACCCTTCTTCATGTAATCAATCCCCAACACAGACAGGTGCCAACACACCTACTTTTTCCTCTTTCTCCCCCATATAATCTCTGAGGGAGACAAGATCAGAACTGAGCCTAAACACCAATCCCCCTCAAACAGCCACCAGCACCAAAAGGCAAATTAACATTTGACTGCTCATCCAAATACAAAACAAGGCTAAAAAAAGGGATATAGTCTAAGGAGGGGCAGGTAGTTTTCCCTACGGCTATTTAAAAAGCAGCAAAGCTTCTAGCTTCTCTCCGGACTAGAAAATTGAAATTTCTTTAGTGAAGCGTGGGGAGCAGAGAGCAGCCACAGGCAGCAACCGACCTGTAGCTGCATTTTAGCTGGAGTATGGGGGAGGATTTAAATAGATGCTTTGTAAAAGCTATTCCTAAAAATGCAAACATGTCTTCAGTGGTTTTCCCCTCTTCTTCCTCGTGGCTCCCTCTAGTGCTTTTAAGCACATATTGCCTTTTCCTTCATGTTTTATTTCACGCAAACAGTTGCTAAGATGATTTTTTTTTTCCTCTTTTCAAGAGACGACCTAACTCTTATAAACTGCTCTTGAGTTTTTACTGAACATATTATTCACATGTACATCACTCCAGCAATCACATACCGACACTGGCCTTTCTACCAGAAATCTTTATGTATTAAATAATTCATGTTCAGGCCAGCATATTTAAAATTTTACTCATTTTAAAGGCATCCATCAACTCCATCCTTAGAGAAAGTCAGCTAATATGAATCCCTCTCCTTGCACATTCCCACTCCTGAACAGGAATTACATCTAAACAGGAGGTTACTAAAGGCCAACAGCTGAAAAATGAAACAGATTAAAATTTTATGCCTGCTCTGAAGAGTCACTTATAAAAAGTTAATCGCATCCCTTATCTACTATGTCCTAACATAAAACACAATTAAGAACCATACCCGCACTCCCATTTTTACGAGTGGAGGAACAGTGAACTCATGACAACATCATGCTTTTTATCCGTGGACGTATGCAAACAGGAACTAGTCCTCCAAAATCAGTAACTCCCTGAAGAGCTGACCAGGTCTTTTTAATATAATTAAAGCCTTCATCTCTCCAAACTGCTTCTATCACAGCTCTGTACAGTCAGCCACTTCAGTGGCCATGTTTGCTTAAGGTCCATTCACAGAATTGAAAATGTGAAAAGGAAAGCTCACTTCAGAAGGAACAACAAAAAGAGCTTTGCTGAAGATCTAAAATATAACCACTCAACACATATGTACCATGGGAGGCCCAATCTTACAGTTCGCATTGCAGCACACTGAAAAGAAAAAAGTTATTTATAGTAGCAACAAACAAAAGTTATACAGGGCCAAATAAGCCCTCACTGTCTATTATGCTGGAAGATAGTCCTTGCATCACTGCTAACACTTTTCCTCATTATATTGCGAACTTCTTTCATGTGTGTGAGAGTATTTATCTGCCATCTCCCATTTCTGAAATATTCAAACAATATTAATACCGTTTAGTCTTATTGCAAATACTGAATTTAGCTGTTGGTTTCCATGTAACTTCAGCAAACAATTTTCTTAATATTAAGCATGAATTAGTAAGACAGCACAGGGTACCGCACATTAAGACATCCCCTTCCAACACGCTCACGTATGCAAAAAAACCCTATATATGTTCCTTACAACTTCCCTGGTGGTGAAAGACAATGGAGCATCCCAAACCAAAACCTTAAACTTCCTAACAGTGCCCGAAGCTGAAAGCTGTATTAGTGCATATTCATCTCACTAATGGTGATGTGCAATGAAAACACCAGGCAGATCAACTGCCTTTTGATGACAGTAATTTCTTTATACATAACGTGTGGCTCTGTTTCTGACAAGGTGCAAGGCAGTTTGAGATTAAGACTTTTCCTCTACTGACCACTACTATAGAAGTCTAAAGCATCAGGTGCTCTCCAGACGACTTGCAAAAGAACAAAAATCAAGCTTAATTTGAAACACAAATTAAACATTCCTGTGAGACACTTACCATAACACCCATTTTCATATGAGGAAACTGAGATGGCACCAAGCAAACACCCAAAGATGTGCACCCTAAAATGTACAGTTAAAGAATGACAGTAGATAGGAACCATAATTCCAGATCAGACAAATCTCCATCAAATCCCACCTCCAAGAGCATCTGACACCAAGTACAAAGCAGAAGAAGAAATATATACCAGAAGAAGGACCACTCTGTTCTTCTGCTTCTGGCAATTAGCACCTTTGAGGTTTCCAGAAGCGTCATCCAAAATCACCATGCTAAATAGCTCCACACCTGTTTGCTTTAAAGATCTTAAAAGACCAACTATTCCTCTTCTTGGGGGACTTTGAAATTCTATCTGCAATACTTAGATACAACAGATTGCTCCAGGTTGCTTCTGACACTCAAGACTGAGCAGCCAAGAGAGCTCAGAGACTATTTTCTCCAGATGAGGGATCAAACAAGAAATCAAGCACTATCAATGATTTACTGCAATCCAGTTAGTTTCTTCTTCTGGGCAGCAAAGGCCAGGATTTACCCACAGAACCATTGTATTTTTCAAGTGATTACCCCAGACAAGAGAACGACTACTACCAGAAAGTCCCACGCAGAGGTAGGGTGTTGTACCAATGAAGAAATTAGTTCAGACCAAAGAAATCAAGAGTCAGTTCCTATTTGTGTCATACATTTCTATCTGATCTTGGAAAAGCCACTTAAGTCTTCCTGTGGGAAAATGAATGCATTCAAAACCATAAGGTGCTTTGACACTATAGTGATGGAACCCGAACACACCAGGCAGCACCCAGTTTGCTGTGTCCTTTTCTTGCAGACTGGAGTAACAATCTTGCAGTTTGAGTGATGTACATCTTCAGAAACTATACCCACAGACAGAACAAACTTCTGAGTCTCTTCATGTGCAAGTTAAGAATCCTACTAAAGCAGAATGGGTGAACCAAAACCTGAATAATACTAGGCTAAAAGGGTTCAAAGCACTGCTTTCAGATGAAGAATTACAAATTTTTCCAGTGTCCAATAATGAAGCCTAAGCATTATTATAATTAATGAAAAATGGCTGTTATATTTAAGCAAGTGTTGCTCTAAACTGACTTGCCCAAAGTCACACAAGAAATCTCTGGCAGTCAACACTGCTCCCCTGGAGAAAGAGAACCCAGGTCTTCTCACATTTTGCTCTTTGCCAGTTTTTGTCCTGCAACAATGTTAGTTTAACGTACTGGATTAGGATAGGGAACCTTCAGAATTGATCAAGCTCAAGTTGCACACAGAGACATTGCTTTCACAAGTACCACAAGTACCTCCTGACAAACAATTAAGTATATTCATCACTTGTCAGATTGCAAATCTACTTGCCTTCACATGACAGACAGACGGTCAGTCAGTGCAAGACTGGATGCTTGCACTTTTGGTCCCACGATAAGGATCATAACACGACTTTAATGTGATCATCCAACCTGTTAGGTGATGAATGGTCCCTGTTGTCACAAATCCCCTATCACAGATTTTAGTCACATATTCTTCTGGTCCCAGAGTGGAGCCTCCAGTGCCTCCCTAAAGCGCTACTTAGTCCATCCTGGCTAAAAGTTGACTACATTGAGCCAATTAACCGTTATGGTATTCTATGAAGTCCAATACTGTTACTCCCTGATGGGGAAAACCTAACTATGCACATTCCCACCCTACTAAAAAGCCATCCGCTGTTCTCCTCATCTGTGCTGCCCAACAGCTGACATTCTAAATTAATTATGTCAGACACATACAACCACAAAGTGTCCAATTAAAGGCTGAGTTCCTTTTGTTTTAATTAATAAACCAGGGTCATTCTTTGAATGCTTTAAATGGCAGCAGGCACGCTGCAGGTTGGCATTTTTTAGTGCAGAAAGCCTGTCCTAAAGGAGGACCAACATGCAGCAGTGTGCTTGCCTTCAGGACAGTCTCTGTTTTGGAGGGAGAGCAGCTGAGGTACCTCTGGGTGTGCTTTGATTCAACTCTGCTCCTGGGTAGCCTCTACAGTCAAGATCCCCTACAGGCTCTGGATACCTAGAAGAAAATAACTCACCACATGACATAAATGGCAAGCTCTGGATACGTAGGTTCTATTAGGTCAAATATACTGATTAAAGTCTTGGCAAACATCACTCCTCTATATATCTCTCAATGAAATTTGACAGCTCCTTTATTACACAGCACACAGATCTATACTTACAAACATTGTCACACCCTCCAGAAACAGTTCAAGAAATGACAGTTTTCTCACGCTAATAGTAGTTTACATATCTCCTCTCTTTCTACAGAAGCAACTGATAATTTTTCTCTGATGTGTGTGTTTTTGCAGCATGCATTCACAAAATAACTTTATCTGCCCTCAAAATCTACACTTCTGAAGGGTAAAAGACTGCTACTGTCCAATAAAAAGAAGAAAAAGTCATGATTAGCACTGAAAGTGAGGTGTACCCCCTCACAAATGAAAAAAAAAGTCTCAAGCTGTATCAGCCCAGACTTAAGAAGTTATCTAGTATCTTTGGGGGGAAAAAAACAAACAAACAAACAAAACCAAACCCCAACGACCTTGTATCATAATCAGAACTTACTCTGAGTCTGAACACCTGCAGAACACATTGTCTAAAATTACATATGCATTCAGGACCTCAGTTCTCTCCTTCTCATATGACATTCCTCAATGTCATGTCCAAGCCTAACGTCACAAGGAGACAAAATTTCCTATCTACTAAATCAAGCAGAGATTCCCAAACCCAAGGAGTCAGAGCTGTAGGTCCGATAGCAGAATTGAGAAAGAAAAGTCCCAAAACCATTTCTTTCAAAACAACAGTGCTTTCTGAAGCAAATTATTGCCAATTTTGGACTTTCTACCCAGGTACCAGTGAGAAGAAAGGGCTAGTTTTCTGAAAGCAGGCAGAATCCCGTGAGAAGGTCACCTAGCAAGAGTCATGCCAGTTCAACTTTCCATGACAGTCTAGCAAGACAGTCTATACTAGCTGTCATCATGGGATGAAATTACTTTTACAAGCACGAGAACTTCAATTGAAAGATTTCCGCACACAAAGACCTGTATCCAAACAGCTGTGTATCAGCCAAGTAAAGACATAAAACCTAGAGCTGTTTAATACCTTGTTATTTAACCCAAAACCCACATACCTATTTTTACTATTTTATTTTAAATAAAGCATAGATGACATGGTTAGGAAGTTTAAAAGTAGCAAGTAATAAGAATCTGTGACGATTTACACAGAACTTGCTTTTCTTTAAAATTGAAGACAGATTCTATATGCTTCCTATAGACTTCTGAAATAAGACCTCATTTGGAAAAAAAATTTGAAAGATTTTTGCCTCTCCTCTAAACAAGAAACGAATGTTGGTACTGCCAACAAGGGTATTTAAAAATTGAAAGATCTACTCTGGCTCTCACACAAAAAATGAATTATTGTCTGATGTAGCTCAACAGCTCCTTGAACAAGAGCAGTTTTTTAAAAGATCTTGGATCTTGACATTAATTTCAAGTGCTGGGGCACCTATGAAGTCCATCAATAAGCTAGTACAATAGTTAACTAGTTACCACTTTAAATATTTTTTGCTTTTACACAAGTTTGTATCATTTTTTACTTTCTGCTTCCTGCCACCGTGACTCCTGTATTTGCAAATGGATGCTCTTTGAAGGCTCCCTATTTTGTTCGTGCATAGGTACATAATCAAATAACTTCAAACTCAGAGTTTACTTCTTCATTGCTATCAAGTGTATAGATACATTTTTCCAAAACCTACAACACGTACTGACTTGAATTTAAAAATACGTCTTGAGGTGAATCAATCAAACTTGATTATATTCCAGAAGTGAGGTCAGTAATATTGGAAAGGAAATCTCCTGCTCTGCATTCAGTGTATTCAACTACTGTCAGGCTCCTGGCTGCCACTTTCTACGGGGAGTGTCTTGTCCACTGCCTGTTGCCTGCCACTCTCAATACCTTGCAGTACTGTTTTTTCGAATACTGTTCCTCATCCTTAAGGTGCACCCAGCCTTTTTTCATGGTGATTAACTTCCAAAGCTTGGAGTCCATCTTTCGAAAGAGTCAGCCAACGTGCTCTTTAATTCAATCAAATACACGAGGCTCTGCCATCATGTCATTTTCTACTCTACGTGGCCTAAATAAAACTGTCAGGATTTTGCATTTGCTTCCAACTGTGTGTTCATTTGGGGTTGGGTTTGTTTTGCAAACATCCAATGACTGAACATAACAAAAATACATCTTAATTCAATGATTCTTCTGTCTGAGTGTAACATTTTCAGGAGCCAGATTCCTAGACAGACTAGAACAAACCCTTACTGATATACAAATCTAATTGATATACTAGACATAATACCTGTTTTCTATTCACCATCTTGAATAGTATTTGCTACATGACAATCCTTAAAATTTTGGACAGTTTTACATTAGCCATTTAAAAAAAATAATTCCTCAGTCTCCACAAATTTCTAACACAAATTTTCAGAAGTGTTCTTTCAGTCTTTATTTACTGCTGTAATATGATGGATTTGTTCATAGTTACATGATTATTTGTAATATTCAGCTTCATTCTCACTACAGATGTACATAACAGTTCTGTCTTTTCAGCATTGTTGCTGACAACTTTAGCACAGCCATCAAACATACGTTGCTGTTCTTTTTGTTCCCAGTATTTTTGGAATGTTTCCTTATTAGCCTTAGATCCTAAAGAAAATCTGGAGAGTTTTCTTTTAGCATCTTTATAAAAAAATACTTATTCCTATATATTGGCTGCTGCCCTTGAACCACTTCTAAATCAAGACAGGACCCCTCCTTTGCTTAAACTATCTTTTCACATTTGGCTCTGCACATTCTAGACAGCCACATGTTCTCACATGTTTTCCTCTCCAACTTTGAGAGGCACTCCTGTAAGCAATGTTAGAAGTATATTAGTGATGTAACAGCATATCACATCATGCAGAACAGAAAATTTGCTTAGTCCCTCATGGTTTTCATCTTCAAAGATGGAAGCATCACGTAGTTTTGCAGCCATCTTCTCCCATGACCTTATGAACTGCAATGAGACTTTATGAACCATGATGAGGAGATACTCAGTTTACAGGGTGGGGAGAGTTCAGTGAGAGAGGAAAAACAACGGGTAACATCTCTGTGAATGTTTTCTTAGTATTTAACTGCTGCCCAAGAAACTAGAATAGCATGAGGGTATCTTGGGAAATCCTCTGGCAACATCTTCCTTTCCTTGACAAAAGGGTGGAACACAGATGAATTGCAGGGGCATCTATCTCCTTACGTTAATGTTGGGTTTTTGAAGGGAAAAACCTTCTCCAAACAACACACAACCTAAAGACTACCAAGCCAACTTGACCTCAGATTCATCCAACCTGTCTTCACTCAAACTGCCTTTGACCAAAAGCACTTTGTCTTTTACTTTCCTGTTTTGCCCGAGGCTGTGTGCGATGCTTGCAACAGAGCAGTACAGATGTCCCAGGCAGTTACAAACCTGAACATGGACTGCAATGTAAAAGACAAGACCTATTAATGACCAGCAGACGAGGAGGAGGACGACCAAAGGTCAGCACAATTTCTATGTAATAAGCTTGCATTTAGAAGGTTCAGTCTTACTTAGCTCATTTGCTTAAACCAATTTGTCAAAAAAAACCCCAAACCCCAACCAAACCAAACAAAAATTATTAAAAAAAACCCCATCCCAAACCCACAGACTTTTCCCAGGCATTATGTGATATACAAAATATTTGCCTTAACAGAAGGCTATAACCACCCTGCAACTCTGCCCTCACCCTACAAAGTTCAGTTTGATGTCTTATTTCTAACAACAAATAAACCATATATTGCAGACAGCTTCTCCTGTATCCAAAAGCAACAGCTAGTGAATGACCGCCATGAACTGGCAATCTTTTCCTTAGTTGCAGAAGAGAAGTTAGCTGTCTGACTGCCAATGCACTGCAGAAAGTGAGAGTATACAATTAAAAGGTATACTTGAGGGAAAGCCGATACAGTCATGCCTCCCTGCACAACAAAGAGCTGAATGTTATGTGCTGCTTGGAACACTACGGCTGCTGGAAATGAACTCTCTTTCCACGTAATTTTAGTATCTCCGTACTCAGGAATCTCCAGTGACCTTAATTAAAAAGCCCCACACAACTTCTTTCCCACACTCAAGGGCAAGTGAACAGTATTCCTTGCTGCAATAAATCTGTATGTATAAATCTGTACAAGTGCCTTTGTGCTAGATTGACATGGGGTCTTTAACAAAGACCACCCAATCCAGTAGCTGTCACTCAACTGTCCTCACGTTTCAAAGTCCAGTTATGCAGCAGTACTTTATTCCATCATAAGTACAGTCTCTTGCAACAGAAAACACAAGGCACAAACATTACTGAGCTATAAGAAGTTTTCTTTTTAACTTATGCTGTAAAATAATTTAAAGATGTTGTTTCACAACTGAGTTGTTTTAAGTTTACATTGCTGCCAAAAAGGGAATAATAGAATAGAATCATAGAAACACTTAGGTTGGAAAAGACCTTTAAGATCATGAAGTCCAACCATTAACCCAGCACTGCCAAATCCATCACTAAGCCATGTCCCTAAACATCGTATCTACACATTTTTTAAACACCTTCAGGAATGGTGGTTCCACCACGTCCCTGGGCAGCCTGTTCCAATGCTTGATCACCCTTTCAGTGAAGAAATTTTTCCTAATATCCCATCTAAACCTCCCCTGGTGTAACTTGAGGCCATTTCCTCTCATCCTATCACTTCTTACTCAGGAAAAGAGACCAACCCCCACCTGCCTACACCCTCCTTTCAGGCAGCTGTAGAGAACAATAAGGTCCCCCTAAGCCTCCTTTTCTCCAGGCTGAACAGCCCCAGTTCCCTCAGCCACTCCTCATCAGACTTGTGCTCCAGACCCTTCACCAGCTTCGTTGCCCTTCTCTGGGCACTCTCCAGCACCTCAATGTCCCTCTTGCAGTGAGGGGCCCAAAACTGAACACAGTGTTCAAGATGCAGCCTCACCAGTGCCAAGTACAGAGGGACGATAGTTTCCCTAGTGCTGCTGGCCACACCGTTCGTGATACAAGCCAGGATGCTACTGGCCTTCCTGGCCACCTGGGCACACTGCCAGCTCATGTTCAGCCGGCTGTCGACC
>JAVJGI010000014.1:30116509-30140353 GCA_035590275.1 Ibycter americanus | reverse complement strand
CCCCGGCCCGGCCCGCAGGCCCCTGGCGCTGACCCCGCGGCCCTGTCACAGCACAGCGAGACCAACGCGCCGCCCCCTACCTGAGCTGAGCTTGGTGCTGGCCGTACCCCAACCGGCCTAACAGCCCTCCATGCGGCCGCCCCGGAAGATGGAACAGAACAGAAGTAAGCCTAAAAATAAATAAATAAATAAATAAATAAAAAATATATATATATATGTTTTGAGCAGTCGTTAGTCAGGTCTTGCGATAACCTTTTCTAGGCATTGCCAGTCTTCCCTTAAGCTCTTTTCCCAGCCAACCAAATAAGAATTTCTGTGCCAGAACGCATGGAAATGCGTTTTCTCAGTTACAGCATAGAAAAGATTAAGTAGCTGATTTGTAAGTCAGGTATGTTTTATGTTCTCTGGGTCATTAGTGCTGATGGTCAGAAAATTTGGTAGCTTCAATGTGGTCAAAGAATGCTGCTGCCTTACTTCTCCTTAGTGTTATTAAAGTAGAGCTATCTTGCTTTATCTTGCATCTGTTGAGAAACAGAATCAGTAATTTTACCTAAAAAAGCCTTCATTTTTTCCTAAATAAGTTAGTTTAGCTGCAGTACTGCTGTACTGACAGCATTAATTTAAAAAATAAGGGAGAAATGTGAGCTAATAGGAAGTGGGGATTATGTAGGCTCCACTGAATATGCTGGAAATTCTGGGTCATCTCATGACAGCTTCACGCTTGAAGAACAGTAAGAAATTATGTGTGTAAAAAAATTTCCTCACATTGCTTGTTTCATTTGTGTGTTCTTCAGTTAGGTCTTGATAAGACACGGGATGGCTATTTTACTGCAATGCTTTCTTACAGTGCTCCCACTAATACCCGCTATAGGGTTTACTTGTATAAATTTTGAAAAACTAGGTAGCTACAACCATTTTAATTTCTCACCTCATCTTTTACTTGTCCATTCTGCAGCTCTGCGTGCTGTGCAACTGCTTTGGAGAACCTTGCCAATTTGAGGGAGGAGAGGACTCAGGGTAGCATAGTTTGGATTTGTGGAGGGAAATGAGAAGGTAGTATATATTTGGCACTCCTTCTGGTCTGAAAATGATAACTGGAAGACAATAGTTTTGCCTTTTATGGTGCATGTGTAAGATGTTAGTCAGCAGCTCTAGAGGTCCTTTATAAGAAACGTGCACCCAAGGATTTTTTCCAGTAGCTGGCATAAGTAGCCCTGGCCTTGGCTGCTTGCTGTTTCTTGCTCTAGCATCATTCTCCTGTGCAGTGCTGAAAAAAGAGATACATGGCCACAAGGATTCTATACAGGGAAAAGAAAATCCCTCCAGGGGTCATGGCCTTGGCCAGGTTTAAAGCTATTGCCACGAAATGCCGGTCCATCAGCTGGTGAGGTCATTTTGAATGCTGACAAGGTGGGTGCCCTGTTCTCCTGGCTAGGGTTGACGATAGCAGTGTTAACACTGGAGGGATTAGTGATGTGGACATCTGCCTTTTTTGAAATGAAAATTAGAATATGAACTTCATATGCAATCTTTGGTTCTCCACGCAAAACCAAGTTTTTGCTGCTAGAGTTTTTGGGGCACTGCAGCATGAGAATTGGGGAAGCATTTGCAAGGTGAGTGAGTGGTCTGAGCACTGCACAGAGTAGTATACGTTTTACTGCCTTTTGGCCTGCACAACATTATAACTGATGACCCAGAAATAAAAACTGTGTTCTGTCACCCATCCTGTGAAGTAATCTATCCAGGCTCAGTAAATGTATTGAGATATCTGAAATCAGGTAAGAAATAAGCACAGCAGTTTTAATCTGCAGCGGTGGAATTTCTTATTAGAATTTCTGAATATGTATTTTTAAACACAGTTGTTAAATATACTTATTTCTCCATATTTTAAATTTGTGATACTGTCACGCAGAGCAAAGGATGGGAAAGGCACAGGGCACATGTTGTCTCTCAGAGCAGTAGTGTAGGTTTCCAGAAAGTAGTGTGGGCATTTTTTGTAACGAGACTTTGACCTTTCCACATTTTTTTAAACATTTCTGTGAATATAAAAGCTCATGAAGTGATGTTGAGAGTTAGTGCTAAATCAGTCATTTTACAAGATAAAGTACTTTCAACATTGCCTGTTGATACTAAGTGTTATGCTTTTAGCTGCTGGTGACATAAGCAGTGGAGTTGTGGTGGCAAAAGATTATTACTTTTTTCACTGCTGTCACGATGCTTTTGAGAGTAACCATAGGCTCTGTACTGCCATAGCATCACTTAGCTTCTGGTGTCTTGGGCAATCGAAGTAATTCTCTGCTAAGTCAAAAATTAAGGAAATATTTTTTTACTAGCCTTACAAGAACACTGTATTGACTGCTGAGGAGGTATCACCCTAGCTCGTTTGCCAACCAAGGTTTGCCGTCTGAAAGTGAAATGTAAACCGAGTGTGGTGACAGTGGACTCTACCTCTGGAAATAGAGTAGGAAGACAGATTTACTTGTTCTTTTGTGCATGGTCATTGAAGAAGAAAAATGTTAACCGTGAGAGAGAGCCTCTTCTTTTTTCTGGCATCATCTGTTGACACACTGAACCATATTTCTGTTTCAGAGTCCGTGCCAAAGATGCTAATGTTTTAACTGCTAATGTTTTAACAGGAGCTTTCATGAATGGACTTAGTACCTCAAAGGTACCTACTCTTGGAAGAAAAGATGTTCTGAATCAGCAGCTTAAAAAACATTTATTTAAACAAAATGTTCTTTATAATATTTCTAGTGGAGGAAGGAGGCACAATGTAAGGAGTGTATTAATTACTGCAACTGATAACATTTGGTGAACAAAATTTATCAAAATGCTTTTATCTGAGAATATTTTGAACACTTTTTTCCCTAGAAAACATACCAAAAATATTGATGAGATGGCATAGTCAGCTTGGGTAGCTGAGAGAGGTTACGGCTATAAAAATATTTTTAAAAATCTTTTGGTTAATAATATGTTCAGTTCATTCAGTTGAAAGTTCTCCTGTGTCACTTCTATGAGTTTCAGTGGTGATTAATTTATAGTGGGACTAATTGCTGGTGTTTGGAGAAAGGATTCCACAGCACTCTGTAGACATGCTTGAGAAGTTACTTGAAGGAGCATCATGAACCAGTTCGTCACTTGACTTCTGTTTCACTTGCATGATCAGGTTTAGGAATAGATTTCTGAAGGTTTAAGCTTACAAAAGAAGACAACAGTCCTGGCTGGTTTTTCAGAAGTGCCTCCCAATGAAATGAGTGGGAGCCTTTGAAAATTCTACTAGGAACTACTTGGAATTTTAGACTTCCTGGGAGCTGTACAGACTTGTAAATGGAAATTTGCATTTCAGCTGATTTGAAGACCTTTTGGGCACAATTGGGAGGTAGAAGAGTGGACGTCATATTTGAGCAGATGGAAAATGTGCTGCTGTTGCTAAAGCAAAAGATCAAGAATGGAACTGCGACAGATAAAGGTTTGAAATCCTTTTTACAGTTAAGCAGGACAGCAGGGGACCTGTGGCCTGCTTTGTGTAGGGCTGTGTGATATCTGCCACAAATCAGGTATCTCTGAATTGAAATTACTTTGTAGCTGGTGTTTTTAAGCACTTAAAAAAAAAAAAACTAACCATTTCAGGTGCCATTTTCTCATTTTGCCTGTATACTTTTTCAAACAATGTGTGGCTCTTAAGTACGTGGAACTGAAATGTTTATTCTTGAGAAGTAATGAAATACCTGCTGTTCTTGTTTATTGTTAGAAGTTTTAGCCTTTCAAGCTGATCTTGGTGAACTGAATGGTTTTGGGTGGGATTATAATCGTGTAAGTATTACTTCATGTCAGAGACACCATTATAGCTTGAAACATGAATAGAAAAATGTGACAGCAATGCATTTAAGATTGTTCCTGATTTTCATGGAAACAGGTTTCCTTTATCTACATCAAAATCAGAAATCTGATAAACCTGGAGCAGTACACAGGTTTCTTTTTACTAATTTGTTCAGAAAAATTACTTCTT
This sequence comes from Ibycter americanus, assembly GCA_035590275.1. Lineage (NCBI taxonomy): Eukaryota > Metazoa > Chordata > Aves > Falconiformes > Falconidae > Ibycter > Ibycter americanus. The sequence goes on along the minus strand of JAVJGI010000014.1, from coordinate 30,136,344 downwards.
TTTAATTGTCATGCATGTAAATGTAATCTGTGGATCTTACTGCTTTTTTGTGCAAAACAATGTACAGTAGTGTCAGATGCTTTTAAACAGGTATAGCCACACACTCTGCATTGTACTGCTTGCTCAGAATTGGTAGTGCAATTTTTCTATGTACGTGAGCTCCCACATCTTGATTTTTATGGCAGAATATTACAGTAGTGCGTAGATAAAAGTTGAACTTGAATCCCCAAATGACACAATGAATCTGTGACATAGTTAAATTTGATTTTTTCTATGCTTTGTTCTGTAAAGAGTTCAAACTAAAATGTTAACATGGATTTTCCTAATATTTGTCTCTACCTTGTAATGTTTATTGCATGGGGTAAGAGGTTGAGACAGAACTGCTCTCTTATTTGTGTTTTTACTAGCTGAAGGCCATTTCCACAAATTTAGGAGTACCATTAATTTGGTCTGCCAAGATCCAGCCCTTCTTAGCTGGAAGATGACTAGTCTGATGAGAAAGTACAGAGAGAAACTTAACTAAATTGTGTTTATGTAGACTACTGCCACTGGAGGCTACTGGTTTGTGTGTGTTTGGAACCATTCCAGCGGCTTTCCAAAAGCTGGAGGATATTCAGTGCTGATTCACAACTACTAATATGAGCTGTAATTTTATTGTAATTTGCAGATGTGTATATTAAGGACTGTGGTGCAAAAGGTTTCTAATAGTATCAGTCTTGCAATGCTCTAGATTAGCATAGTGAGGAAACTGGTGTCTCTGGGGGACTTGTTTTCCCTATTATCATTACTTAAATTAGACATCATACCTGTTTTATTTTGTTTTTTGCCTAGAATGCTGGCAGGCTTGGATACTGGTGAATGAAGCTAATCTAGGTGATCTCTTAACCTTGACAAATGGTATGTGCATGTGTATTGTCTTTATTTGGTATGCGGATTTAATTTGTCTTGTTTTACTCACCAGGAGCTTATTTCTCTTCATTAAAATCAGTAAAATGGATCTGAGAAGCCTCTTAGCATTACAAGGGAAAAACCATAGTTATTAGTTTCCTCAGGTACTGGACTGTGGACTCTCACCTGGGTTTGTACTTTTGTGGTTTGAGTGTATGTGTGTATGGCTTATACCAACTGAAGAGAGTTTGAACTAGTAAGCCCTGATGAACCTGAGCTGGCTGCAAGCAGAGTCATTTTGTGTGTGGCTTCACTAGCTGTGATACCCTGGCATCCTTTTACCTCAAATAATTAAGAGAAATCTATGTATGTGTTTCATATGCATGTTGTCTCCATACAATTTGAAAGCTACATGGAAGATTTTAATGTGCAAATCATCTGGTGGTCTGATAAAAGGATAAGTCTTAATTTCTGCCTCAAGTTTGTCAACGCACACCAAAGTTATTCACCCTTGGGGAAAGGGAAGGAGAGAAAGAGGGAGAGGAGAAGCAGGAGGGAAAGCGTGAGAGCATGTGTCAGCTGGTTACTCACTTGCACACCTATATACAAGCACATGGTTTTTGTATGTTACAAAAAGCAGCTTCCTTTTTTAGTAGGGCACTTGCTAGCATGTGCTTTGTTAGCTGTAGTTCATAGCAATGCATTGTTTTTAATGTATTTTGACAATTATCTCTTCAGTAACTGAAGTTTGATTATAAGTTGAAATGTGGATGGCTGGAGTTTTTGCTTGCGTTCAAATTTTTTTCCGTAGGTGGTGTATTTGATGGAGATGGCATACAGGAAACCAAACCCAAATGGCAACGTCTTCTTACAGATGACAACACTGCAAACTCTGTAGAAGGTTCTCACAGGTCAGTGTATTTAATAGTTTATTTCAGTTCTTCATTTGGCATACTCTTTAGTGCATTTGAGAGAGATATTAATATCTCTTTTGTATTTGTAAATTCAACATTTTAAACCCAGTTCTGAACCCTGCCAGTTTTCAAAGTGAAAATATTTCAAACTTGACCTACGCGGAAGACCTGGGGTTTTGAGTAGACTTGTCTAATTTACCACGCGAGAACATTGCAGAATAAAATAGGGCATTAGGTTATGAATAAAGATCCGTGAGTATCACCAGGATTATCAGGGTCAGGACTTAACGATTTTTTAGTTCAGTTTTGATTTAGTCTCTCTGTATTTAGCCTCAGGTACTGATTTGGAAGATGGGGGTAAAGATATTGTTCCTTTCTTCTCTCTTTGGTTTTTTTTGGGGTTTTTTGGTTTTTTTTGTTTTTTTTTTTAAATGTCCTTTCTGTGTTTTAGTATAAGTTCTTCCTGGGAAGAAGCTGTTGCCTCTTTTTTTTTTTTGATGCCACTGAGTATGTCTTCATATGACGTTAGGTCAGTAACACAATGCAAACAGTGATTCAGTGAAACCCTTGGTCTTCTAGCAACTGGCTGTTTCTTTCCTGTGCTAATAATATAGAACCAGTAAGAAACGGAGCATTTTACTGGTTATCTAAGATGCTGCTCTTTTTTCTTTTCTTTTTTCTTTTTTTTTTCCTTCCAAATAGCAAAAAGGAGGAGATGGCAAAAATAGGTTCAGGGAGTAAAGAAGCATCTCATAAAATTCAAGATTTACCTTTAAACCTGCAGTATCAGAACCATAAGTGCTCTAGTGCATGTCTTGCCAACAGAGCGCCAGGCTTCTACAAGGGTGAAAATCCTCTTAAGATACCAATCCTGTTTCACTTTCAAAGACGCCATGCAAAAGCAGACTGCCTTTCAAAATCACTGGATGTGAATTATAAAGCTCCTTGTGGTCGAAGTCTGAGAAGCTTTCAAGATGTGCAAAATTATTTGTTTGAAACAGAGTGCAATTTCTTATTTGTTGATCACTTCTCCTTCAACACATACGTACTGTTGGGCAGGAGTACTGTAAATCCTGAACCCCTCGTATTTGATTTTGATATCAGCAATGGAGCTGAGTCTGTGCCCATTTCCTTCCATAATGATCTTGACCACGCAAGATTACCTTATTTCAAATATCGGAGGGCATCGTGGCCACGTGGATATTATCTGAACAATTTCTCCAGCGTATTTGTTGATTCATGTGACTGCACAGATGGCTGCATTGATAGGTAGGTAGAAAAACCTAATGCCAGACAAGTGATGCATGATGCCTCAATAGCAGGGTGGTGGTGTAAGTGTGAAGGTGTGCAGTACCAAACAGTGCCAGATAATGAAGGACCAGCACAACTGGTAGTTGTCTTGTGCCATGTTCTGTGTTGACTGACACCACTGTGTCTTTGTCTTCTCCAAAACTTGGGTGCTCCTACCCATCCAGCCTGTGTTGTAGGGAAGGAAGCAATCAACAGGTGGATTGTTGTGTTCCTTTTCTTTCCCAAATTGGCAGTGCTTCTCCTCCAGGTGGAGCTGGCAAGCAGATCTCTGGGCTTTGGAAAAGGAGTGGGGAAGGGAGAGTCCTGTGCCAGCAAAGGAAGGCTCGTTTTCCTGGCAGGCGGGGAAGGATCCTGCATGACAACTTCTGCTGCAGCTCTTCCTGTTGGGATGGTATCCTGGAGATGGCATGGGACAGCATGGAGAGATCAGATCATTTGGAACTTAGGTTACAGAGGGCAGTGGAAGAAAGATCCCCCTTCACAATCTCTACATCCCATCCTTCCCCTTGTCTAAACAGAAACTATGAAACCCTGTGGTCACAGAACACATTTATTTTCTGAGCAGTTCAAATTATGTCACTCACTGCTGTCGGTTTCTAAAACACAGTAACTGAGCTGTATATTATTCTGTGGGAACCTGCCACAGTTGACATGGGCGACTTTGGTGATAATTATGTCTGCTTTCTTCGAGGGTGTTTTGTCTTTGACCTGATCTCTGCCTGTAGGTGTTACTTGGTATTGAACCCATTCTGTATTATTAATAGCTAGGGCAGTTGCATGTGCTGGTGTGCAGTATAATTGCCCATGACCCAACAGAAGCTTGAAATCACAGCCTAATCTAATGAAGCTTCATTAATTAAAGTTACTTAGTTTCAGCTGAGTGGTGGGCAACAGCAAGCACATAGCGTGTTGCTTCTTTGCACTGAACTCCCCCAAGAGTTGAGATGCTTTTGATGTGTGGTTTTGGGGTTCAGGATTTGGTCCATTGCTGTTTGTGCAAATGCTGTGAGTCTTTGGAGTTATTGTGACATAAGATGGTGAAGACCAGTTTTATTGCTTGATTTCTTCACTCCACAGTGTGAAATTCTTCGCTTCCTAGGGGCTAGAGTGGGAGTAAGGTAATGAAGTAGTGTCTAACAGGCTGGGATGCCAGAGCAGATGATTAGCATTCGTACATTCAATCCATTTGACAGCGTCTTGTTTACAATAAATTTCTGTTGTACTTCAGCTGTTTGCATGTGCCTTTACAGAGCTTGGCAGAAGAATGGGGTTGGGGTGGAGAGAACATGATTACTGTAAAGCACGCATAACCAGCCAAGAGACAGAGAGAAGGGCAGGTTGCCTGAAATGGCCTTGTGAAGTAAAAGGGCAGAGGGGTGGGTGTGTGTGTGTATAGTCAAGTACGTTTTAAATTATCTAGATATATGTTTTATTTATGCTGTCCCAAATACATTCTGAGATGTTTTACTGTTATTTTTTAGGTCAAAGTGTGCATGCCTACAGCTAACTGCAAGAGGCTGTAGTAAAACTTCTCAAAGTAGTGCAAGATCCCATGGATACAGTTACAAAAGGCTAGAGGGACCTGTTCCTAGTGGGTAAGAAACACTGAACTATTAGCTGCTTGTTTTATTTGTATACTCTTTATTTTTATCCTGTAGTGTAAGTGCTACAGGACTAAAATAACTGCAGTTTCTGGATTGCTGAAACCTTCCATTTTTGTCACAATTTTACTGACGGATCAGGATGTTAAAAAATAATTAATGTGACTTGAGTAATAGGAGGAAAAAACTACTTTTGTACTGCAGATACTGCAATTTCACAGCTTAGTTCAAGGTCCAAGAAGAGTGTGAAGAGTAATGTAGTATTAGTTGGTCCAGGAGCTCAGGCCGTATCTGGCCCATGCGCTGGTTCATTCAGGCATGCCAAGGAAACAAGGGAGAGGTGAAAGAAACCTGCCACAAGGGAAGGAGGTCTATCACAAGACCATCACAGCATGTATCAGCCAAAGAAGTGGGAAGCAGTTGCCACCCATGGGTTTTGCCCTGTATCTTGTCCACCCGTTTGCTCTGTAGGACCGGAGTCCTAAACAAATACCAGCCAGCTGCTGTTGTCAGACTTGGTTATGTGTGACTCTTCCAAGACTCCAAAGTTGTCCCAGTGCTGCAAGTGTTCACCCTTTCCCTTTCTCTTATTCAGCTCCTGTGGATTAATATGTGGCCTGGGGAAGGTGCCAGTAACCTCAGGTGTGTAGGAGAGGCATTGTGCAAGGTGGCTTTCTGCGATAGCCAAGGGCTGCACCCACAGGCTGAAGGAGCTCCTTTCAGTCCTTTGTTGATGTGTGATGTTAGTTTATGGCTGGCCTGCAAAATTAAAGCTGCCAGTGAACCCAGAAATAAATGCAAAACAAAAAAAGCACAATGGTGAATTCTTCTAGAAATGTTTTGTTAAATCCTAAAACTCATGACAGCTATGGTGAGGTCCAGGCAGACAGGTTGTCTTTGTAAAATCTGTTCCAGCATAGAATGAGGTGCTTCATATAGGGATTTCTGCTTCTGTGTCATTTACTCCTGTAAAATAAAAAAGGTATAATTTATTTTTATTGTCTACTTATACCAAAATCTGGCTGACAGGCTCTTAAAATTGATGAATCAGCAATCAAAAAAGTCATGGGCTTCAGAGCGCTGCTGCACAATCAGTTTTAGCCAGAATCTCTCTTTTCAGTCAGTGGCCTTATTAATGCTCAGGAGGGAAATTAATAATAGCAACTTTGTTTTGGTGATGCATTATTTTATATTGTGTTTTGTTTTGCTTCCTCTTGACAGAATTTATGAGTGTAGTGTGTTGTGCAGGTGTGACAAGATGATGTGTCAAAACAGAGTTGTACAGCATGGCATTCAAGTCAGGTTGCAAGTGTTCAACACGGAGAGGAAAGGCTGGGGCGTCCGCTGCCTAGATGATATCGACAAGGGGACGTTTGTTTGTACTTACTCAGGTAACAGAAGGTGACCTGTGGAAGATGTATAGCATAATTCTCCCTCTCCTGTGGCCTGTGCCCTGGAATTTTTTGGAGAACCAAACAGGGAAATACAGGGTTGGAAGAGAAGTGAGTCAATATAATCTTAACTTGCAAGATGATCAGATGGACAGAAGAACCTTGAAGAACGCTGCAATGCAATGGTGCCAGACAAACAAAACATTATGGAACAAAGCCTGTGTCAGACTGTTGATTTTTCCCTCACAGGTCTGTGTATCCTGTGCCAGGGCTAGTTTTCCTTCAGTATAAATGTGTTCATATTTTGCTTTCCCAAAAAATGTTCTTGTATTTTTTTTTAATAAAAGTTTGAGCTGTGGTACTGAGTGTGACCCATCTTAGCAAACAATTTTAAAAACCAACAACTTTTCTTCTTCCTCCAGGGAGATTAATGAGCAGAGCCGAAGTTCAAGTATTGGGAGATGATGAGGAGGAGCTGAGAGAGAAGAGTGCTGAGAGTGACAGAGTCCGTGGCTTTTTTTCCAAAAAGAGAAAACTTGACACTGATTGTTCAGAGACTGTGATTGAACGAGAGCACACTGGCGGAAGTTACATTCTTGAAAAGAAGGAATCTTTGTCTCAGACTGTAGATAATGAAAATAAATCAACCTTGTAAGTTTACTAAAGCAAACTTAAGCATGACAAAACTAATATTCTGCTATTATAGAAATTCCTTTGTAAAACTTAAAGTAGAACTGCATGTCCTCAGCTGAGGGTGTTTTTTTCCTTTCTCAACTTTTTTGTTAATTCTAGTGAGACAGAGTTTTTCCTCTATATTAATTTTATTTATTGTGTGTACTAATTGGCATTTTCTAGAAATCAAATTCATTTCCTGGGTGTACTTGATATGTTCAGAGTATTAATCATTATGCTAATCTGAAAGAATTAATATAAGGTACTTGAAATAAATGATTTAATGATACTTGACACCGAAGGGTCTGATAAACTAGCCACTAACTGTGCTGTCCTTTGCTCCTGGTCTCTAAACCTCTTGTTCTTTGTAACATAACCTTTCCTGCTAGGATTCTTAACCTTTCCCATTAAGATTCTGACAACACCTCACTTTTGCAGTGAAATATGCAAAAGTTCTGGTCCTGTTTTCATTTTACAGTCAGGGTCTCGTAGCCTATCAGGATTCCTAAAATAAAATTACTGCAAAATAACCATGTGGCTTTGTCAATAGTATGCTGTAGTCTTTTCAGAAGGAAGTTGGGAGATTGTTTTCTTAAACTATTCTTGCTCTGCCATACTACTTTGTAAACGCTTTCTTTGCACTAGTCATAAATTATTGCAAATTCTTGCTCATTTCATAGTAGAAGATTATTGTGGATCTTTGAGAAGCACTATGAAATTGCAAATGGAAACTTTAAAATACCTGCCCTATATTCTCACTTGCATTTCAGTGTCTTGGAAACCTAATGAATTCATAATTTTGTAAATTACATAATTATCAGCAATCAGCTAGATCTTGCTTCTACTAAGTGCTGTTGCTAAAAATTGCAGGGAAGCACAGTTTTAAAGTTGTGTTCACTGCACTGCTACCTCAAATGTCATAAATTTCATTTCCTGATAATAAATATGTTTCACGCATGGGCTGTGTGAAAAAAAAACAACAAACAAACTAATCGATCAATCAACCCCCCACCCAACCCCCCAAAAAAAAAAAAAAAGGCAGACAAAAAGACTTTGTTGTTCTGCTTCTTAAGAAATTACAATCCAGCTGAACTGAGAAACCTTTGACATTGGTGTGCTAAGCTTGACATGTCATTCATCCAGATTGCCTTTAAAAGGACAAACAATGTAGTCATGTAATAACGTCACAACTTCTTGTGGTTACTGCACCTTTTGAATTTACGAAGGGATTTAAATCTTAAGAAAGCCTTGAAGAGTAGCTTTTGTTGCCGTTACCGGTAGCCGAAAGAAGTGCCATAATGTTTCTTGTGGCAAGAAAAACACATATAAATGTTTTATGTTGAATGTTTTCTTGAATAAGAACTATTACTTATTGCTAGACATTGTACAGATATTAAGAGTAGTTTTGAAACTGGTGTTTTATACTGCACTTCGAATGTAATCCAAATGAATGTGATTTTAGATGTTTTAAATGTATATGCCTGATACTGCTTCCCATCCTTCCCCAGCCTTCTCTTGATACGGAGTGACATTCTTTTGTGGGAGAGTATTTTCTGTACTGCCATATATTGCTTGTCTTTCTTTCTATCCCTTGTCCCTGCAACATCTTTGCTATCCTGTTAGAAAGCTGCACTGTCAAAACTGTTGAAATTGGTAGCAGGAAAAAGGCAAAACTCTGTCTATGGTGCTCTATTTTGAGATGATCAGATATAACAATAGTAAAACAACAGAGATTTTGGTTCTCGGCAGGAGAACTGGGAAAGGATGTGAAAGCAGTTGCTGATCTCTCAAAAAAAGTATGAATAACTGGGTTTATTACAAATACTATTGAGAACCTAACCTTGGTTCTCAGTTCTTAAAGGCAAAATAGTCACAGAACTTGAGGCGAGGCCAGACTACAGGCTCTGGTGTAGTCTGTGCTTTGTGAACTAGAGACTGTTAGAGAAATGTGTGTTGTGAGAGTTACTTATGGGTCTTTTTGTCTTTTATAATTTCCTTTTGACCTTTCTGTACAGGGTTCATCCCAGGAATTTAAGTAATGCAACCGCGAGAATGCCTGGAACTAGAACAGTTGTTTTTCATAATCACCAGCTAAAAATGGTAATAATAATAAGTGGCTTTAATAGATTCATTTTTCACTGTGCCGAATACGTATGTTAATTTTGACCTTTCATCTTATACATTTAAATAGTTCTAATGATCTTTCTTCATGAGATTGTTTCACACTGTGAGCTAATCGGACATGCTGGAAGCTATACCCCATCCCTTCTCCATTATCAGTCCTTCAACATGTTCCCTGAGACCAGCGCTAACTACTCTCACAGCCTTCCCTTCTCCACCCTTCACTTACACTCCAGTCTTGAGAGTTTTAAGAAAACATTCTCCTGCTCCACCCCCTGTAGTAACTAACTGCAGGGTTAGGGGATCAGAGTGGTATTTTTGTGATGTCTTCTCAGAGAACTGAAATAGCAGGGACAGAAGAAAATCGCAGGAGTTGGACACAGTTTTTTCATGTAGTGGCACAGTTGGGAGAATTTGATCTGACCTGGGTGTGAGGTTTTGCCTGCAAATAGGTGCAAAGGAGGGGCACTGGGGTAAATGTACTCTGTAGGTTTCGTTGGTTTCATTGCACTTAAGAAATACACATGGTATTTTCATGCTAACATTTGGCAGTGCTGTCCGTTTTGGAGCTCCCATAGCTAATTGCCTTTTTGTGGTGGGAGAGGAGAAATCCTGCCACAATTGTTACTGAAACTGTGTAAAAAGCATGTTTGAGCTCTGGTTCAGCAAATTACACAAATATGCTTCAGTTCTGGTGAAATTGTTGGGGCTTACGCACTCAAATGTTTTATTGAGTGGGGAGCTTCTTTCAGATTATTCCTAAGGATAATTTGAAATTAAGATGAATGTTGCATTGCAGTAAACGTATGAACTTTTGAAACTCAGTCATAGCTGTGCATTACAGTAGGTTTGAAACTTCAATCCTGGAGTCCTAAAAGCCATTTGCTATCCTGTGTTGACCCAGAGTTGCATACAGCAACAATACATCACAGCCTTTTCATTATCTTTTATTCTGTTTAAAGGAAATTGATACACTGGCGCACATTGTGAGCTCAGATGAAGATAATAGTTCTCAGACTCATCAGTCAAGCAAAACAAAACTAACCAGTGGAACAAAGAAAGAAAAAGAAAGTAGGTTTTGAGAGCTATAAATACTGCACTGTTAGTACAATTGTGCCCCATCAGGTGATAGACATAAAATGTGGAAAGTGATCTTTGGATGTGGGAAGGCCTGTTCTCAGAGTAGAATGATGTTGTCCACATAATGCTTAGGCTGTCTTAAGAGAGCTGAGCAGTACAGAAGTTATTGCTGTCTTGTATAAGACAGTGATTAACTGGTACAGAGCAATCTTTTGCCTGAAAAGTTAATCTTGGGACATGTTGAATGGTCCTGACAGCAGTTTCTCAAATACAGTGCAATTGTGTGAAAGTCAGTACTGTAAATCTTACTGTATCCCATCCAATACATGTTCCAGTCAACAAAAATTGAACAGGATCTAATGCAGGGCTGGGGGGACCTCAGGCTGGAGAAGCAGTGGGAAAGTGATGCTATTTGCGTGTGTATCTTGTTTCTGTCTTAATTACAGAAATTTGTGATTCAGGAATTAAGGTGGATTAAGGTGATAAAATGCTATGTGGAAGAAATCAGTCAGGAGTGGGATTTTAGAAGAACAAGAGATTAGGTCACTCACAGGAGACTTGAGCAAGTGCTCTAGGCACCACAGCAGGAAACAGTCATTTGCGGAAGGACTAATGAGAGGGATGGAAAAGGGTAGTTGTATTATAGACTTGTAAATAGCAAGGAAGCTGCTTCGATTTTGGAGAACAAAGGGTGGGTGGATAAGAGTTCTGGGCCAAACAAGGGAAAGGCTTTGGCCTTAAACTGGCATTGAAAAATAACTTACGTGTCCATTGACAGAATCCACTCAGCAGCAGAAGGAAGAACATCCAACGGAAATTGGACAGACTGAGTCTGCTGACATGGACAGTGCAGAATGCAAAAGAAAGAGTCTGTCTCTGCAGGGTGTTGATTGTGGCAGGTCAGGTGTGCTGGATGACACATCTGTTACTAGGCCATCCAAAAATGTACCACTAAAAGGAGGAATGTACCACTGCAAAGAGGAAAAACGCAGGCAGTCAAAACACGACACATTTTGTCAGCAGGCTGATGATGACAGGATGCTTCTGAAGAATGCTAATGAAGAAAATACTTATGTACTGGATGCCACAAAAGAAGGAAATGTGGGTCGTTTTCTTAATGTAAGTAAAAAGTTGCATGTCTTCTCTTAGTTGTCTTAGCTTAAATAAATAAATTATATATTTGCATAAATTAGAAAGTTTTTGTGCATAAACCATATATTGGTAGGTGCATGACAAGGCAGGCTGCGTGGTGCTCCTTGCACTCTGAAGTGACAGAACAGCAGGTTGGGTCACACTGGCTGTCAGCGCCTCCATAGGATGATGCATGCTATGTACTAGCTGCAGGTTTTGGCACCACTAGGTTACCGAGTGAAATATTCCCCAGTAATAAATGACATCTTTCTCCTGAACTTTTGAACAGCCTTTTTTGGGGGGTCCAGAGAGCAAATGGCATATTTTGTTGAACCACAAGCCTTCTCCCAGCCTTGTGTTTTTTGTTCCCCAACTGTTTAAAATCTAGCTTGTGCTGATTTAGGATAAATGTTGTGATACTGTAGGAAATTTCTCTGACTGTTCAATCATAGGTTCAGAATGTGGTCTGTCATACTGTGTACATATCTGCTAAATAAGTCTCTCAGTCCTGACTTGCCAAGAAATAGTAATGAATTACCAAGTACCTCCAACTAAGAGGAATGATTCACAGACGTGTCTGCGTGTGCTCTGCAAGTAACATTGCTTTTCATTGGCAATGTGTCTTACAGCAAAATCCTTGCATATGTTTAAGCTGTTCTTGCTTGCAGAGGTAATACGGTGTTAAGACTAGTGCTGCATCTTGCTGAATCTTTTCTTCTGCATCCATGAGCATGAACTCATGAACACATGTTCCTACATGTACCTGAATGACCTTTCACATCTCTTATCTCTTTGCCAACATACACAATCATTTACTCTATTGCTTGCTCCCTGGCACTGCTCCCCTGGCTGATAGCGAGATACATCTGTCACATACTGATTATTTGTGGTGCATTCTGAATCTAAGATGAATTCTCACCATAAATTCTGGAGGAGCTTGATAAAAGAACTTGGTTTGCTTAGGCAAAAGTACTTTCATAATATGATGGAAATAATACTTTAAAGAGACATAGTTACTGCAAAAATAAGTGGCAGTGACATTGAGTAATACAGATTCTTTGTGGGCTGGAGAATGGAAGTTAAGAAACTATCTTTACTAGTGACAGATATCTGACAGAAAATAGGTTCTTCAGCCAACAATGGGGTGTTTCACTGTTTCTAATTAAAATATTCTGTTTCACAGCACAGCTGCTGCCCAAATCTCTTTGCACAGAGCGTGTTTGTAGAGACTCACAACAGAAATTTCCCATGGGTGGCGTTCTTCACAAACAGGTGAATTTTTTGAAATTTGATGTTACTCATTCAGCGTACTAGGGGGAAAAAACAGTGGTTTGTTATTAGGAAATAATTACGCTAAGGGAGCAAATGCTTAGGTCATGAAACCATAAAAGTACGTTCTTATTGTCGACTTCTTATTGTGCATTAGAGACTGAAGAAATACAGCTGTTGATTATCACTAATGAGTTTTTATTCAGTTTTTCACTGAAATGTAAAGTGGAGAAGCTTAATTTTTATGCGTCCATTTCAGTGATAATCTTCTTCAGTGGAAAAATGGGTTTAACTCAGCGTGGTCATTTTGAAAGCCCAGATTCACTGATCCCACTGTTGTGTCTCAAGGAATGGCCAGCAGATTTGGGTCCCATACAGCAAGATTGGACCCCAAAGGGTCTTAAGGCTGAGACACTTTGTGGGCCGAGCAAGCTGGTTGCAGGCCTTCTCCTTGCAGCTGCCAAGAGAAGCAGGAGCTTGTGTCCTGGGAGGTGGCACTCGGATACTCAGAGGTGAAAACTTTCTCTGAAAGCAAGAGATACGTGTCTTCCCTTAGTGGCTGACAGAAAGGGAGGTGCAGAGAGCTGGTGCCAGTGAGACACAAGAAGGTGGCAACTAAACCTGAGAGGGAAAAAAATTAATTGTATGAATGAAGCTAGCTGATGCATGTGACAGCGGGAGTACTAGGTGAGAACTTAACAATAGAGAGAATTCATTCCAAACAAACTGGCCTCAGGGAGCACTGATCCTCTGCAGAGCCCTGCAGCCCTGGTCCATACGGACACAGATGCTGTGGACTGTGCTGTGAGGAGGGCTTCCAAGAACTGTGATGACAATACTTTGAAGTATGTCAGAAAAAAGATTTTGTTTTAGTTAGAGTCTTTCTTGCTCAGGGACTTGGTAAAGAAGTGTGTAGTGGGAACTGAGGCCAGTGGAGAGAGGTAATAGTGATCAGCAGAAGACACTTAGGGAAGAAGATTGTTGAAGGGGAGTCTCCCTGGCTGTCCCTCCTGCTTTCTGGCAATCACCCTTTTACAACATTCCTACATTAAGGGCTGCATCTAGATCATCAAGATCAACTGTGTATCTTCCATGAACTTGCCCAGTCACCTTTTTATTTGTTTTACATTTCTTGCCTCCAGAACATCGTAAGGCAGCAAGTCCCAGGTTGCAATTATGTGCTGTTTGAAAAGTCTTTGTTGTTTCTTCTCAACCTGCTGCCTGGTAATTCACTAGTTGTCCTTTATATCATATCCAGTGAGAAATATCAAAGAATTAGTCTCTTCTTTGTAATACTCGTATTTTATTGTATTTTCCCTCTGTTACCCCTCAGCATCTTAGCTTAGGTATTTAATTTGGCATTTATTTTGGGCAATGAATTTCCTACCTTAGAAATTTCTTCTCTTTTGTGTGCTGTCAGAGTGGCTGGTTCATGAGGAGCATGTGTTTAATTCTGAGTCTTTGTGCATATAGGTAGTGCAATTGCATTAGAACGTCGCTTGTCAGACCAAAGATGATCTATTCAAACCTCAGTGATGCACTGTACATAGTAAAAATAACGAAACTGTTTTCATTTAGATGCGTTCACTTTGGTGGGTTTTTTTTCCTTTTTTGGTTTGATTTTTGTTTCCCAGAATTTGCCTCAAAGTTAGAGCAAGTTGTTTAGACTTTGAATCTATCGCACTGCTTGATAAATAATTTTCTCCTAGCTGTGGGTGTTTGTGCACTATAGCCCTGGTAGACAAAGCAGCATGCACGTGCCAGAGACTCCTTTTATCTCTTGGTTCTCTCCCAACAAGCTGTCTGTTCGATGCTCCCTGCCCTGACAATTTCGGGGTTTGCCTGTGAGTCGTTGATGATAAATTGTAAGCACAGTACTGTTTCACTTAGTTCCAACAAATTGACTGTTTTATTTCTTAGGCATGTGAAAGCTGGAACCGAACTTACATGGGATTACGGTTATGAAGCTGGAAGCATGCCAGAGACAGAGGTTTCCTGTCAGTGTGGAGTTCAGAAGTGCAGGAAAAAAACCTTATAGGCAAAGCTTTCCTATTGTCAACACATGATGTACCTGGAGGTGTATATGCTGGAAAGGACTACTACACAGCGAACAGTACACTTACATCTGTGTTGCTAATTAAATACAACTAAAATGCCTTTCACCTGATCATTTTTTTAAATTTACATTTAAATGTCACTTTTGTAGTTTACAGAATTAGAAAGGTTTGTCATAAGAACAGGCATCAAACTTCACCTAGATAATATCTGTGTTCCTAGTCTCCACCTCCACTGGCGCCCCTTTTCATTTGCAAGCAAAGTTCACAGTGCACTGGAAGAACTCAAGCTTCTGTGCCATCTCCAGCAGAGACATGACTGATGCAGAGCATTGCTTAGTTGATGTTTTCTGTGCCCTTCTGCAGTGCTGAGTTAGCAAAACTCTGTTTTCTGAAACTCGTTATGAATGCAAGTCTGCCTGTTTGGAGGCTAAGAATTATTAGAATATACCCAAGCCTAATGGATGCAGTGGGACAGATAGTCTTGAACAGAGATGAGATTAATCAAAATAGTTTTGCAGAGCTGTGTTTGTGCTACAAATTGAGCTGGGCAAGTCCTGCTGCTGCAGGAGAGAAATGACTGGTTTTTGTTGGGTTGCGTCCCTCTCCCATGTTTGTGACACACAGAGAAATCCTTGAGAAATCTGGTATCCTTCATTTCAGTGCCATATTGTGTAGTGTGGGACAGGAGGGCTGCAGAAGTCCTTGCCCTGTGGTTTGTTGGTAAGAGAGAAACAAGCTATATTAGGTGACACTGAGTGCAGGTGCAGGAGGCAGCTCTGAAATGGAGCAAGTGAAGGGTGTGCAGGTGTGTGGCTTTTGAATGTGTTGGAGCTTTGTGCAAAGAAGATGGTGTCGCAGATGGGCAGTTTAGACCGCTTGAAGAACCGCTGCCAAAGGTATCAGCAAAAGTGGTTTTATTGAAGTAAGGTGTTGTAAAAGTGAGACTCACAAGTTCATTGGCAAAGTTCACTGTATTACTTATTGCAGAGGATATAGCAATGATTCAAAGTTACCAGTACAAAACCTAATGCACTACAGTACAAGGTTATGTGCGATATCAGTCACTTACCAATGTTCTGCAGTTGGTAAGAGGTGTCTCAGCCTTGAGGAGTAACCTTGAGAGGTGTCCATGCTCAAGGGGAGATCACCACTGTGCAGCCAGCTGCTTAGCAGGGAGAGCTCAAAGGCGGCTCCCTCAGGCTGTCATGTTTATGGAATAAAGTGCTTGGCTTGTAGTCAAATTGCATGCAGTGGAAAAGGTAAATATGAGACTCCTTGTACTCACAACTTTCTTTGTTCCTTGATAAATGAGTCTTGGAAGAACCACCTTCTATTCATGTGTTAATCGCATGGTCGGTGTTCCGGTTTCCAAGCCCATATGCATTGATGTTCACCATGTCACCCTGTTCCTGTATGGGTTTTCAAAGAACAGGTTGAAACTAGAGAAGGTTTTGACCCACTTACGGCCAAGGCCATTGCTTCTCAAAACTGAACCAAACTACTGCAAGTTTGGTCAAGGAGTCGAGTGCATCTGTCACAGGTAGATTGAAAGCTGGCCCTGCAGTTCACCTTATCTTTACTTCCTGAATTTGTGGGAAGCTGTGCGTGGCAGATCATGCAGGATTGTCTGTTGGTATTTGCTCAGCCATTAGTAGGTTTTGTCACTAGATTTCCTGTTTTACAGAGCAGAGAGAAGGTAGTATTTGCAAGATTTAGTAGTGATTTAGGCAGTTTTGTATGGGCATGAAACATGCCTGTGAGAGACTGCCATGGCCACGGAGTAAAGATTTCAAGCCTACGGCTATACTGCAAAATGGAAGAGAAGCAGGAACCTGTTCTGCGCCCTGAGGCCGAGGGCCAATGGATGACTTATGTCCACATGGCTTAGGGTTAGCCCTCTTTTAATTGGGCGGCATCTGTGCTGTGTAACTGTGGACAAATGTGGTACCTGTGGCCCTAAGCTGGTTTTTGAGTTTGCTTTGGATGCTTCAAGCTTAAAAAACACAGGTTTGTGCTGCAACACACAATGCTGTCTAATTTCTTAGTAGTCTCAGCATGTGTGAGGAGTTTAAGCCTGTTAAAAATGGACAATTAATGGAGATAACAGGCCTGTGAACCATTCTGCTCACAACAAAACCTCAGCTCTTCTCTCACACAGCCCTGTTTGAGAGCTTGACACACCCATCAAGCAAAGCCCTCCTCAGCTTTTGTCCCAGTCATTGCACTATGGGTTTGTGTGCGGTTTCATCACGCATCTTCAGGCCTAAATGTAGAAAAGCGGAGTTACCGCCAGTGTTGGTGCAGTACCCCTTCAAAGGCTCAGAGCCACCCACTCGTGTCTTGATCAGTGCCCTTCCACCCCTCTGTCACTGAGGAGCACCACCCTGTTAGCAGCAGTCAGCATTCAGCTCAGTTGCTTGTTACTTCATTGAAGATCTCTCTGTACTCAAAAGGGAATACGCCTTAGGGTAACATTGTGCAATGTAAAAACCTCCAGACACATGCCAAACTGCATGGCAAGCCCACTGGTAACCCAGCACTGCTGTAAGCCTTTTAAACAAGTGAGGATGCAGAAAATACCTGTCTCTGAGCTTGATTTGAATGTGGAAAAGCAGATGAGAATGTCATTAAAGCATTGGAGCGGGGGGACACGACACACATGACACGACACGGGAGATGGGGCATTTTACTGCTGTTGATTATATTTCCCAGATCAGTTATAGGAATTATGGTACTGGACTCACAAGAAAAAGCTCTTTCTTCCTGCAGAAAACAGACCTGATGTTTCAAAAGATAAAGCACTTACTTGCTCTGTGTGATCTGCAACAATCAAGAGCCTGCGGTCAGCTTGGATTTTGCAGTAGGTATGTGTATGAGATGGGGGAGGCTTTTTGGCTAGCTGTGCTAGCTGTGTTTATCAGGTCTGTCTTCAGGCTCGTGCTTCTTCATTCTTCTTCTCCATGTAAGGATACACTAGATACAGTGGTTACAACCCAGCTTCTAGTCCCCTTGTAGTCTGATGCTTTCACTATTTGCAAATCCGATGTACCAGACCAGAGATCATAAACAACCCTCTTGTAAGCTTACCTTACAAGGTATGTTTTCTGCCTATTTTTGTAATTTTATTAGAATGGATTCTGCTGAAGGTGCCTCGCAAGTACGCTTTGCAGATAATGGCTGTGCCAGTTCAACAGGTGTTGCAAACGTGCTCATGTGAACTTGCTCTCTGCTCAGCTATCAGTTCCTCTGCTTGTGCTTACATAGCTCAGAGATGGGTGTATTTCTAAACGTAACCCCTTGTGCCACGCATGCTACAGCAGGGTATCATGTAAAAGCACCGAGCACAAGCACTGATGGAAGAGTAGGTGGAAATGTTCCAAGTGAAACACTCAAAAGTACCTGTGGAAGGACACATTTGGGACTTCTTGTCAGCCTGTCAGGGGTATCAAAAGAGGAGTGCCTGATGGGGAATTAGTCACATTGAGACATGAAGCAGAGCTTGGGAGGTGCCCTGAAATCACAGTTTCTGTTGACCTGAGCGTAGGTTTTACAACACTGAAGGAGGACCAGCAGAGGGGAATTCTGAAACCAATTTAGGCTTTTTCAGGGTGGTACCTTGTTCCTGTGAAATGCTGTCATCCAGCCACAGTGTGGAAGTTGTCGACTTTCTTCTGGTGAGCAGGACGGTGCCAACAGAAGGACAGTAGGGATGTGAGGACGTGTAAGGTCTCCGTGACCTACAGGGAAATAAACATTAGCGCCCAAGGTGAGCATACAAATGCAATGACAGCTGAAGATCACCTATTGGCATAGGTATAAAAGAACTGGACTGGAGCGCATTACACTGATAACTTTTTTTTTTTTTTTTTTTTTGCCAAAAGGTTACTGAGCACTAACTTCCAGCTCCACCTATTTCAGCAGAACTATATAGCTCTGTAGAGCAGGGCTTGGAAGAAGAGATCACGAGGGATTTACTGTTGGTTTTTCTCCACAGAGAATTATTTTCCTGTATTGAAGAACATACTTGCGTTAGGAAAATTTCCCTAGTTTAAGACTTAGGCACCTTTGAGGGTGCTTGCATCCAGTTGACTCATTTGAGTACCATCTAGATAATGGATTTGGGATTGGTGTTGCGTAGCAGCATCTGGCTAATAGATACAATCTAATTGCAAGCCTCGACACAGGGGCTGACCTTAGCTCTGAAACGCTACATGTGGGCAGGCACAAAGGGATTTGGGAAACCAGCTGGAATAACGCCAGCAGTGCTGAAAAGCCAAAGCTCACTCTAGCTAGTGAAGGGAGCTGATCTTAAAAACCTCCATGTTGTGTTTGGAGAACCCTGCTGACAGGCCAGAATGTGCCTGTTGTGGCTGGTAAGCTGTATGGAGGTGGAAATTAGGGTTTATTTAGTTACCCCACACAATGGCAGAGGAACTTCACATAGGCCTAAAGCCTGGTCTCGCTGATACAGTTTTGCCTCAAGCCTTGGGCTTGCAGCAGCATAGTACCGGTGTGAAGCAGGATGTGGAAACCTCTCGGTGGTGTGTGTTAAGAGCCGCAGAGCAGCAAGCTTCTCCCCGTACCGCGTCCGCCTTGCACGTAGCTGGTGCCCGCCGGGCGTCTCTGTACAGGGGCAGCGGGAGGGGATCACCTATGTGAACAGTCAGGCATAGAAGCAAGGAAGAACCAGTCAGCAGCTGGCACGGTAGGAAGTCTTATACCCCCGCTGCCTGAGGACAAGGCTGGCTTTGCCCTCCTGACCAAGGGATGTGCTGCCCAGCGACACAGGGACGGGATGGGACCATCCTTTGTGCGCTGGGTGAGCGCCACCGTGGCTGGGTGTGAAGCCAGCACGCTGCAGCCACCAGCTCCTTCCCACGGAGGGACCGACTGAACAAAGGGCCCGGTGGCTGCAGGAGGCCCACCACATTGTCCTGGCCTTTTCTGCCTATCTCCTGGATCAGCTGCTTGATCAGATGTTGCCCTGCCAGCATTGGGCACTGATCACCACCCGCAGCCGTATCAGGCCCCTGACCTGGTGTCGTGTCACCCTGTGCTGTGGTTAAGGGACGTGCAACAAAGAACGGGAGGCGACGGGAGGATGGAGGACGTCCCCTTCCTCGTGGGGAAATCCCGCAAGAAACGGCTGCCCGACGGCTGCCACTGGGATTGCCGGGCGCGGGGATCGAACCCAGGTCCTCGGCGCCGCCACGCCCAAAGGCGCGGGGGATGGGCCGAGCACCGCTCCCTCACCACGTGACCGGCGGCGGCCCTCCACCAACCCCCCCGCCTCCACGCCGGTGCCGTAGCCAATCAACGCCCGGGAAATGCACCACGCGGAGCCCCGCTTCCCTACGCGCTCCCCACGGGTGTCGGCGGGCGCGCACTGAGCATGCGCGG
>JAVJGI010000014.1:30065442-30101164 GCA_035590275.1 Ibycter americanus | reverse complement strand
TGCATGGCTTTTGCTTTACCTATTAAACTGTCTTTTATCTCAACCCACGAGTTTTCTCACTTTTCCCTTCTGATTCTCTCCCCCATCCCGCTGGGGGGGAATGAGCGAGCAGCTGTGTAGTGCTTAGTTGCTGCCCAGGGTGAAACCATGGCATGCTCTAATAAGGGTAGGTTATTTGTCTCCAAGAGTTTCTCAGCAGTAAATCCACTTACATTCCTGGTATTGTAACCAAGATTCATTTGACCTGTTACACGTGCTATTAATGCGCTGTTTCAGCTGCTCTCCAGTGGTCCCTATCTTGGAAATCAATGCAAACACTGCAAATAAGGAGCTGAGGGGACTCCAGTGTTTATCGATGCAGCATAAATTGTTTACTGTTGTGTAAGCAAGGTATTTTTACACTGGTGGAGTTTTGTGACAGAGCTTAAGAATTGTAGTGCTCTGGTATGACATGGAACAGCAGCAAATAACTGTATCCTGTCCAAAGGAAAAGAAAAAATATTCCCCCTCTCTTCTCAAATCCTTTCTAGTATGACATCAGGCCTAGGGAACTAAACTCATTTGCACTGGGAGTTAGTAGCAGGCATTTGTTAACATCTGTGCTGTTTGCAAATGCAGTAATTAAGGAGGGCAGTGTCCCAGGTGTTGGGCTTTTCTTAAAGAGTTTTTGCTTTGAAGCAGTTTTTGCTTCCCTTTTTAAAAATGGAATGTCTGGAGAATATCGTGAGCTGTGCAGAGAAGCTGACTGTATTCACAGAAATATGGGCTGCTTTTTAACTTTCTGCTAATACAGGGGTAAGATAATGAAAACAAAGCCGTAAATGTCAGTATGATGTAAAAATACATTGTTTTGATTTTCTTACAGAGCACAGAAGAGACAGCAGACGAAAACAGTTTACAAATACTAAAAAGGAAAAACAACAGGCATAAAGGTGCGCCTCACTTTATAGATCAGCTAGGAGATACTGTGATCTGTGATGCTGAAGTTCAGAGCTTGGAGATGGTTGACAGCAGCGATGCTGCAAACATGTATTATTCTGCCGAGATGAGTGACTGACTCCAAGCTCTGGCAAGGCAGCAGAAGTCTGATTTGCGGAATGACTGTGCAGGTTTTAATAACTGTGCAGCAAACAAATCTGTGCTTTGGCCGAGACGTGCTGTGTGACGTGAGCTGGTGAATTCACCTGGGCCTGCCCCTGCTCTCTTTGGCTGCTGTGTTCAGCTGTGTGTCTCCAGCAAACTGGGGTGCCTCTGCCTGCCCCCTGCCTTCTCCATATCAGTACAGTTAAATTTAAAAGGGAATCGGTCCTCCCTCACCTCGGTCTCCTTGCACTGAGCCCCTCTTGAAGGGAAGGGGCGCAGCTCTGCCAGGCAGCGCTGTGGATGGGTTAGCAGAGGAGGTGCGGTGAGGAGGGAGGGCCAAACGACAGCCCAGCGGTGAGAGAGGAGCTCGGTGCGCTGGGTAGGAATGGGCTGGCTAAACACTGCTACGGTTACTGCTGCCACTGCGTGCTTATCTTACCTTTTGAATCAGGCGCTTGACACAATATAGTATTTTACTGCATAAAGATGCTATTACAACAGTGAAATCAACCACTGGACCCATCCTTCAGTTCTGCAGTTTTCATGTTACCCCGAGAGTCCTGCTGCAATTGCTTGCCAGGATTATGCTGTTGCTTGGAAGTTTGGAAGGTGTAATTATTCACCTTCCCATGGCTATGCTTAGTATATGGGCATGTTGGTGTAACAGTAGGTGGCTGCCTGCTGGTTTTTTTCTGAATTTTTACTACCACTCTAAAGAACAGGGAACCTACAAGGAATCCTGGAATATTTGTAGGGCATCTAGTGTAAGTGAAATGACATTTCTTTTCTCACAAATGTCTCCAGTAAAAAATAACGTTGTGTTTAATGGAGACTGGCAGACTTCTGTGAGCTGTCTGACAGCTCTTTCCTTTTGAACAGCCCATTGAACTAATCTTACTGAAACCTGTCACTGATCTGCTGCTCTGAGATGAAGAAAAAATAGGTAGTTACTTACCTAGCAATCCAAATCTGACAAAGTTAGGCATATGAAATGGGCTGTAATAAATAAGTTTAATGCCTGGATCACTTGGAGTAAAAGTAGCCTTAATTTTCTTACCAATAAGAAATGCTTTCCTATACTAGGGGGCATCAGGAGGATTTAGGAGTGGTGCATTTAGAGTTGTGTTTTATTTGCTTTTAATGAATAAAGGCAAATCTAGAGCTTAGGTAGTTTTACGCCCAGCGTAATGCTTACATTTGCCTGATTTTGTTCCCACTAAAAGGACTGAGTGGGTAGCTGGAGGAGCCAGAGATTTGCATATGTATTTGTTACTGCAAAGAGGACTTCGACTGAAGTTTTAGTTTCTAAAGCGAGCAAGTAAAGCCCGCTTTACAGATTACTTCTATGTAAGAATGTGGTTTTGTGTTTTTTAACAGTCCGAATAGACTTCCTTAGGAAATGCAAGCAAGCGGGGCTTCTGGATGACATATTTGAAGAAATGCTGGACACGCTTCACCTGGCGCAGGAAAAACTGATGGATGACAACACTTCAGAAACAGGTATGGAGACACATGGGGGACTCTGCTCTCAGCAGAAACACTGATCTGAATGCCAGGCACTTGGGCCTGGGTCACCTTCCTGAGGATACTTCCATCGTGCTAAATAACTGGGTCCTGTCTTATGTCTGCAGCTGCACAGCAGGTGGAGAGTGAGTATTTTTTGGTATACCTGTGTCAGTAGAGGGGAAGAGCTGCCAACTCAGCATGCTCTAGTAAGGCCTTCTAACTTGAATTTTTTGAAGCCACCTTTTACCTGTTGGCATAAACATAGGTAGGTTTGGCCAGGCCTCTTCTCCTGGGCATGGAAGAAGAGAGAGGTTCTGAAGAGAAACGGAAGGTTTTATTTGCTTTGTGCTGTTCTTACAGCTTCACAGAGGGACTAACTATCTGTTAATATCAGCACTCTCTTTTGAGGGAAAAATCCCCGAGTATGGACATTTTAGGTCTTCGGATGATGAGTTAGAACTTCATTGTCAACTGTTAGTGTGTATTTGGGGGTTTCATCGGTTTAAGTATCAGCTTGTACGAAGCACTTCGGAGTGGAATCCTCCAAGAACATTGTTGTTTTGTCCACAACACAGTTAAAATTTCAAGCCTTCCACTCCTATTGTCCTCCCAGCTTTATATAGCCTTTATAATACCTTTGGGTAAAGAATGCTAATTTATGCAAAGTAACTGAAGCACATGCATGGAAAGTGAAATGTCCCACCTGGCTAAATCTTCCTCACGAGCAGCTTGTGTGTAACATGACAGCAGCTGCTGGAAGCAGTAATGAAGTCCAGGACACATTAGGGGTTCAAAGTCTTCACCATTAAGCAAACCTCTTAACAATCATGCAAACTCTGTAGGTGTTTTGTATTTTGTTTTAATGGAAGCCTCAGTTATGAAATTGAGGCATAATTCTGGGCTGTTTTTTAACATCAAACAGCGATAGCTCTGTTCCAGATGTCACGTGATCTCTCAAGAGGAATTGGTATGGTCAGCCCTGCCATCACAGTCCTGACATGGTGGAATGAAATATCACTGAAGTATATTGCTCATTTTTTTAAATGGACTGTTCACGTGGTGCAGACCCAAAAAGGGAATTACAAGCAGGTCCCCTTTCCTATTTTCTGTATGAAACTAAAAACAAGGTAGAACTGACAAATTGATCCTTCTTTCTCAATATAGATTATGGGAAGGAAAGCATCTTGAAACCTCAAGCAATCAGTGTGATATAAAATAAGTAATTACTGTTTTGTGCTTCTTCTAATGTGGGGCTGTGCATTAACGTGAGGGCTCTGTAAACTTTTACTCAGTTGTATTACATCAAATTATCTCTTTCCACAGAGTATGAAGAGACAGTAATGTCACTCTTTGACTGTGGACTGTTTGAAAATATACTGACAAATATTCATTCAGGTAAGTGAAAAAAGCTGTCAGAGCAGTTGGTATGGTTGGTTTTTGCATTGAGGTTATTTTTCTGAGCATTTTGATACAATGACCATTTGAAATAAAAATTCCAAGGAACTTTCTTCTCAACATTATATAAGCAATTGAGTAAAAGCCATTGCTACCTGAATCTTTAGATATTTCTATAGTATCTCAGTATGACAGTACTTCACATCTGGCTGGCTGACCTGAAGGGGGGAGGCAAGTCACAGTTCCACAGCTTTAGGTGGCCAGAGGGTCTCTGCCCCCGAGGAACTTCCCTCTCCCGCAGGGTGCACTCCCGTCCTGTTTCTGCAGGTTATTTATTTCCCTTCCATGTCTGCAGCCTCCCTTTAGCAGCTTGCCTGCATTACAGCTCTGCTCCTGTCTGATGAATGCTATTCAGACTGGCTGTTGTGTTTCAGTTAGGTGCATTCAATGCTATGAGCAGAACTTACCTGGACCTGATGGCAACTGTAGTGTGCTTTGAAAAACAAGCTGCAAATGCTCCGAGTGAAATGAAAACAAGGGCAGGAGTAGTTGCTTGTGCCCACTGGTACAGAAGGAAACTCTGGGGCTTGGACTCCAGTCTCAGCTGCTGGAAGCAACAAGGTTAAAATTGTTTTTCAGATGGGCAAGTCTCTTGCTCCTATTTCCCTCTCTAACAGTTAGTGGCCTTGTTCTAGCTTCTCCTTTAAATTTATCCCTGTGAAAATGGAAATGGGTTTTAACTAGATAACACTGAGGTTCAGCGTGTGAAGGTGATGTTTGCTAATGTTTGCTGTTTCCCCTTCACTTGAAAAAGCCAGGTTCCTCTCTTCAGTCTCCTGTTCTCACATTTAAATTCCTCCTTTGGAAATGGGAGTGACTGGTGTTGCAGTTATCTGACACAAGGTTCCACCAGTGCCTCACCTGAGGGCATTAAAGCATCTCTGCTCGAAACTCCTCATGTGACACAGCCTTGGATCACACTTGTTTCTTTCACAGCTGCATCAATTACTTCATCCTCTTCTCAGCTTACAGGAGAAATTCTTGGTATTTGCACCTACAAACACACAACCATGTGATTCTCATGTGTAAAAGTTGTCCCCTCTCCAGTTCCCCACTACTTGAGCAGCTTAGTTCTTCCAGTATCACACAACCTTCTTTTCTGGTACCATCAGCTTACTTTTAATTTCAAGGTCAATACTGAAAACATCCATCAAGCTTGGTTCCAAAATGGACCCAAGAGGAGCTCTTAAAGTGAACCAGTGAGGAAGGGGCGAAAACCATGTTAGTTTCAAGTGAAACTGTAGGAAGGGAAGGAAATCACCAGCTTTTGTTGGGGGTTTTTTTGTTGTTTTTTTTTTGTTGTTTTTGTTTGGTTGGTTAGTTTTGGGGTTTTTTTTGTCCTAATCTGTCTTCCATGCTCTAGCTAGCAAGTCTCTGTGATGACATGCAAAATCTAGGACTAAATAAAGTAGGACTAGTATAAATACTGTGTTGTCTTTGATCTTTCTCCTGGAACTGATGATTTTGGGTCATCTGACCTGCTTTACCTAAAATCCATTCTTTCATTTTGTTTTTTTTTTACTTCTTGGATCATCATGCAAAACCTGTTCTAAAGCCTTAGGCATCAGCACAGCAAGGTTACTCTGAGCTGTAATTGCTGATAGTGCTTTTTGAAATCCCTTTTATATATAGGGATAAACAGTTCTCTGGCAGCATGCAGCTTTACTGCAAACTTGACTGCATTTAAAACTTTCTCATTGGACCTGCTATCTCCTCAACAGCAGTTTCAGATTTCTTTCCTTCACGGAAAAGTGACTTCCTTTAGTTTTGCCTTCTGTTCTGTTGTGGTGTGTCCCACTTGGAGCGATACCTCAGTCACCTTTGATCTCTTTTTGCTGGTCAGCAGCCTGTCGAGTAGCTTTTGAGCTTCTTGGTAGCATTTTTTTCAGGGAGTCTGTAGCAGTGAATTCTGCAATTCAGTTGTGCAGACAAAGGTGGCAATACTTAGTTTTAAAACTGTTGTGTGATCATTCCAGATCCGTGTTCCTGAGGCCATTCCTGGTTTTACAGAAATACCTATTGTGTCCCTTTAGGTCATCTGTATGAGGTGGAAGTTTCCTGATCTGTTATCTGCCTTCCTATGGCATTGCACCCATGGGCCAGTCATTCCCATCACTGACACCTTTCTCTGGGCTGTTCCCATTTCTGCCACATCCTTTCAGCAGAGGGGAAATGGAGCCATATGTCTTCCATCTGTAGGGCACCTGTGTGCTGAATACAGTTAACACAGCCATCATGTTTGCTCTTTGTTTTGTTTATTTCTGATTATTTATTGATTCATATCCAAATAACCTCAAAGTGGTCTTTCGTCAGCTCCCACTTGTACATGTCCAGCTTTTTCTTGAAATATGTGCCTGCCACAGAGACTTGATACCAAACGGGAACGCCACGAAGGCTGCCTGTGGCAGGCAATGAAGACGGTGGTTTCCGTTGCAGTCGTCTTGTCAACAGCTGCACCCACACTGTGAAACAGTGGGCACAGACTGTGGTGGGACAGCGATGGGATGCACTGTCACGTATATGCACTGCCTGACTGCAGAGGAAAGCAGAGGGGTCATCTGCTTTCAGTCAGAGCTAGGGTGAGGCAGCAAGCCCCTCTTCAATGAACTGCTACCCAGAATCTTCAAGAGGCAGTGGACACCACCGTTGTTCTGGCTGCCACTTTTCAACATCCACACTCAACTTCTTTGGGTAATGTATTTAAACATGCGTTATAAAAGGGTGCGCACATACATAATCGTCCGAGGACGCACACAAAGAGCAGCAGTGATGGGCTTTCTGAACAAAGGGGAAGCAGCAGGAAGGAGGCAGAAGGTCAAAGGTGCTTTTTTTTAAAAAAAAGGTATCACCGTTGAGGATGGTTCAGGCTCCATAATTCAGAATAAACAGAGGTACATATCTGGAGCTACTTTCCCCACCCTACCTGTTACAGCTTTGGAGACCTTCTTCAATGTCTTCCCCCCGCAAAAAGAGAGAATTATATTCAGGTTTGTACAAAACACCTTGTGCTTCTTACTAAAATTTTAATTCTGATTTTTTGTTGGTCACTGGCTAACTGCTGCTCAGAGGTCACCGACGCCTCTGTGTGTTTTGCTACTGAACCAAGCAAGCCTTTCATTTAAAACTTGCAATTAACAATGTAAGGTCATGATAACACTTCTGGATTCTAGCAGGTTGTGTACCGAGCTCTCACTGATTTCACCAGTCTTTAACATTAGGAAAATGGAAGTGGTAGGGAGGAGCAGAAGCGCAGTCAGGCAGGGCTTTGCAAATGGGGTCAACAACTTGATTAATCCCATCAGCACACTGGCAATAACTATTTTGCCAGAAGCAGTAACATTAAATGCTCTCGAGTTGTGTTTTTGAGACTCTAGCTGTTGAATATAGTTGTCCAAACCATCTCTTTTTAGGTTTAATCTTGTTGTTGGCTAGAATCCATTAGGCTTGTAAATTTGCTTTAAGTATTTAATTCAGAGTTGTTATCTTTAAAGATTTAAAATGCACCTTTATTGGAGGAGCCCCCACACAAATGGATTCTGAAAATGGAACTGTTAAAGCTCACATGCCAAGCAACATCGGGTTAGTAACTAAAGTAATAATTTTTACATTTGCTGTGATGTTTTAAATTAAACCTGTAATGTGGCTAGTTAGGAGAGGACAGCATATGGATGTACAACTACATAACTCTGCTGCTTTGTGTTTTCTTTTGATGCTTTGATGCTTCTGCTGGTCTCTTTCATACAACACGCAGTCCAGCTCTTTATGAAGAGACCAAGCGTGCAGGCTGTCAGGCTAAAAGCTTTGCTTCAGAAAGGCAGAGGTTTCATTGTAGGTGAAACTAAGCACTAAGCATTGGTAGCCCCTGCAGTGTTAATGCACATATAACATGTATTTTAAATTAATAACTGTTCCATATGAATAAAAGCTTTTATCCCTTTTCATAATAGGAACAGAGGAGAAAATCCAGGAACTTCTGGAAAGCAGAAAAAGACTGGATAACAAGATTGAGCTACTGCAGGACTTAAAAGAAGTCGTCCTTCCTACCCCAGAGAACACCGCTAGTACATCTAGTACGATGTCTGAATAACCCCCAAGTCTGTCTGTAATGGTGTCAGTATTTAGGATTTTCTAATGATAGAAACCATAGAGCACGTCTGGTCAGTGTCTAAGTAATCCCCCCGCCCCAAGACAGGGCACAAGCAAGAAGTGAGTGTTTTACTCATTTTTATACCTCACTGTTGCAATAATTTTAAGTTGTCCCTTTCTTTAAATTTTACCATGGATCAGTAAGTGTTATACACCAAATTTAGCTTTTTTTAAAGCTCAACAAAACTCTCCAATGACGACTTTTTTCCTCAAAGACAAAGGAGCATCAGCTGCCACAGAACACTCGTTAAAGTCACTTTAACTGTGGGAGCCTTCTGACTGTGTGCGCTAGCTGCTTCACTGTCTGCATGGAGACAGTGATGTTTTAAGGATCACATTGCTGCTTTGGCTTTCCAAAGAAGATAAATTAGCAGAACTTGCACTCAGTGAAGCCTTCTGAATAATAAACAGGATTTGGGGTTTTTTTAATTAAATGGTTCCTGATTGACTGCTTAATGTGTAACTAGTTCTGCTGTAATGGCAGTGGTGAAACAGTGTTTGCAGGCAGAACAGAGATGGTTGGGCATCATACTCTAAACAATGTGAAACGGATCAAACAATGGACTGTTTTCCTTTCTCCATTAAGAAAGGATATGGCTTCCAGGTGCTTAGTCTTAAAAATTTGTATGAATACAGAAAAGCTTTGTTTAGCTACAAAAGGGTAAGTTAATGAAATAAAATGTTTTTAAGAAAGCTGTGTCTTTCATCATGCTCACTAGCCCCACTGTTGCGTGGGACATGGCTGAGGAGGAGGTATGCTTTACTAGAGCTAAACTAGAGGCTAGTTTAACTACACCTTGCCTCTCAGTAGCAAGCAGAGCAGGACCCGACTGATCCAGTGTCCTAATGATGATATCAAACACCACTTGTCATGAGAGGCTGCAGCACCATCCTGTTGAAACAGCTGTACTCTCTCCCTGACTAGTAAAAATTTGTAACTTGAGCTTGTTCTGTATGGAGGTGGAAATCAATAACAACTTCCAAAACAAGCTCTTGGGGTAGAACTATTAGCTGTGTCCCATAGAACAAAAGTAGTGTTTTACTTGCTTATACAGTTCAGGCCTGCTGGCTGTTCAGGACTAGAAATATAACCCATTTACTGCCTAAGCCAAGGACCCGAGCACCACTCACAGCTATTCTGCCTAGAAAACTCCCACCTAAAACAAAAGTGTATTGACATCAAGCATGGATTTATCTGTTCTTAGGGAACAAGGAAAGATGCAAATCCACTCTCATCACAAAGACATAAAAGCTCGTGTTGGCCCTTTTTTCCTATAGCAGCAATTTGAATTACTGACAAGCTTCAGAGCAGCTTAGAGGATAAGTCCTGTACTCTTCTGTTCCACCCCCTGCCAAGCTAAGATCTTGAGTCTAGAGTTCACAATCCAAAACAAGTTGTAGAAACAGTTATGACACAGCTGGAAGCATTTTGTCTCAGACTACCCTGGACTGAACGCCCAACGTTGTGCTACAGAAGCTCCCTGGCCCCTATGAACAATACAACATCCTCAGCTTTGCAAAACTTAGCAAAGTCAGAACCCCAAAATCAGACCTGTAGTTAACCTAAACTACAAATCTGAAGTTCCAAGTTCTCTGCTCTACCCCACATTTGATGTGGATGTAACAACTTAAAAGCACACAATAAAATTAGTAGGTGTGTATGTCTGTACACACCTGCTATGAGGTTACAGTCACATATCAACTTAGTGAAAAAAAAATATTAATATCAGACCCATAGACTGTAGTCATTGGGGTCTAAATTAGTGCCTACAAATAAATTCCCTGTTTCTGAAACAAATCACAGGAATTTGTCAAGCACAGTGAAATCAGTAAGATGCAGGAATACGTAGTCTGTGGGGTGGGTTTGGTTTTTGTTTGGGATTTTTGGTGCTTTTTTCTTTGCTTTTCTGTTTTTTAAAATCAAGCAGCTCATATACTGTACGTAACACAAAAAGCTTGCCATTTTCTCCATAGTCCAAAGAAGTTTGTTAATGAACAGGTACAAAAAAAGTGGATTTTATTACACATAGTTTAAATTTAGACAACAAATGCAAAACCACCGCTTTCAGAACAGTGTATCCCTTCCTCTCCAAGGGAACCAACATGATCACTGAAGAGGGAATTTTTTCCATTAACCATTATAAATATTGCTTGAACAGATCACACAAAGTACACATTACAACTTATATTAAGGTATACTCGAATATAAGAGATTTACCTCCAATTAGATTTGCTAGTTACCACTTTCTTCAAAGTCACTTGCATAGGCTTTGAGCATATAATAGTTTTGCACACTTTTCTAAGCACCAGATACACTTGGTTAATTACACACAGCAAATGGCAAATTCATTCATGATCATGCAAATGCAGTAAGACATATCCATGCCATTTGCTTCTCTATAATCCCAGGAAGTTAATGATTTAAATGACATCATTCAGTGGCTCAGGTCAGACTATTCTCCAACCCCAAAAAGTATATTGAAAATATGAACAGGTGGTGCTAGAATGGAGATCTCCTAGGCTAAAAAGGTGAGTCCTTAACACCAGCTGGTGTCCTTTGCACACTCCAGCAGTTACTCCCTCTGTCTGAAATCTTGAGCGAGTTCCACCATCCAGGCTTGCTAAATGCAAGTGAATATTTTGCTTGACATTTTTGCAACAGTTCACTCGAGCACAGAAAACATTTGTTTTCACTGTGGCCCTTCACATCTTCTCCTACAAGAAACCAGGTAACACTCACTTTTACCCATAGTTATGACATACTGTTGTAACTGCAAAAAAACCCTACAAACACCCGTAACTTACAGCCTCATTTCAGTTCTTAAAGGCTCCACATTTACTGGCTTTAGCAATGAATTCCTTTAGCAGGCGACCATCCATTTGCCAAAACGCTGTAGTTTGTGTCACTTCTGTCAAATGATTGACACAAAACTTAAAGCAGAATTCCTCTAAGTCCTAAACAGAAGAAAAAAAAAACAAAAACAAACCAACTTATTATCTTTGCTTCCATCACAGAAAATTACATTCAGGCACGAATGCCTGTATATGTTTTATTTTTGCAGAGAATTAGACAAATACATGGCTAACCAGTGGCTCTCAATGATTTTCCCCCACACAGTCACTCTGTAAATGCAACAGAAAACAGTAATTCTGCCCACATAACATGGTTACAAGGGGAAAAGTAACCATAATTTGTTAAAAGTTTTCCCACTTTAAGAGTTTCATCTGCGTTCACTAACAGCTATTAAACTCCAATATAAATAGGAGAACTTGGGGTAATGATACATAACCAAGACTGTGGATTTAGAAAATTCAGCTCTTTTGTTCCATAATATAAACTCAAATCTATACATAAGGTTGCTTGACACCCTGCTTAATTAAGGGCTTAACTGAAGCCTTGAAGTTGCATGTCAGGCTCAATGCAACCATATACTAACTGGAGAGTTTTAAAGAAAAGTTTAGGCAGGCAGCCTTTCTGTGCATTGTGAAATACTTTGTAACGCAAGTCTGTTTCTAGATGTCCCAAAAATTATTCAAAGGAAGTACTGTAGTACAATACAGCATAGCAATTCTTGCAGAAAGTAGGCTCTGGATATTTGAGTCTACTTGGAAGTGCCTTCCATTTAACGATTAGAAAAGCCTCACAACCATCATTGCACCCGCATGATGTCAGAGAGAAAGGATGTCTAAAAAAAAAAAAAACAACAACAACAAGACACAGTTTTTGTCAATGTAAAGATGACCACAGAACACTTCCCACTCAGATTATTTGTTTTCAACTCCTCATTTGAGGAGGAAATCTGTTCTTTGCCTTGCAGATCTAAGCTGCTATAAGGAGGAGGCTGCAGCCCTTACAAAATAGCAACTCCCCAACCTGTTCTAATTTGTTTATGTTATAAGTTTGTAGAACTAGTACTTTATATGTGAGAACACACCCTTCCTTAGCTGCTCAGCAGACTGGGTGCTGCAGTAAGGCATAACAAATTTGCAGAGCTCTTTAAGCCAGGTGAGGTATGAAAGACTGATTAATATTCATGTTTTCACTTAAGGTCAATACTGGAAGCTAGAGCAACTGTGTGCCTGTGAGAGTTCTTGACACAACAAAAATATAAAAATATATCCTGGCCTAAAACCAGGCATTCTGAAGCTGCAGATCTTGACTTGTGTGGCATCTGTGCAACAAAAAAAGACAAGCTTATTAGAACTGAACACTGACGGTTTTCTTTTCTTTTTAAGTAACAGCATGAACTAGCATTTTAAACAAAATTACATCATACACATTACAATATTTTGCACTGCTTTATTAAAAAAAATTCATATTCCAAGTCAATGCAACAGAAGCATACAATAAACAGAAATATTGTACTATTAGTAAGTAACTTTGGAAAATTTAAAGTTCTGTATTAAAAAAAAAAAAAGACTGAATTTCATTTGCAGATGGATGCACTCCCAGCAAACTGTACTTAATACAGACTTAAGTGAATAAAGGCACAAGGTATATCCAATGATTATTAAAAGCTGCAATAAGAAGCCAGACCTGACCTAATTCTAGCCATGTCAGTCACCCAAAGAAAGTTTCAAGTCAACGGACGTGTTTTAAATTAGCAAAGTAGCTTCCTTTAACTGTTGTCTTCCAGACGTACAGTTCTTTGAATGAACTACATCACCCAAGCAATATTAAGCTCCCATCTAGCATTGCAGCATGTAAAAACCAATTTTTACTAAAAATCAACCCCTTTGTGTCACCCGTTATATCTCCTTGATGTAACCTTTCAGCCTACAGTTCTAATGTCATTTCTAACTTCGTTTAGCTAGTGAAGTACAGCCAAGGCATAGTAACTGGATTTCTTCTACCCTTTACAAGTGGAATCAATCACACACTGAAGACCCATCCTGCTAACAGTCTTTTGAGGCTAAAATATGGAAATCTTCCTGTTTTCCATTAACTCCCACTAAAGAAATCATTATTCACAGTAGAGCTGAAGCCACAATTCAGACACTAACACAACCCTTTGGGTGAGGTATATCAAACAAGCAACACGCCACGAGGCTCTGAAATAAGTTAGGGCACCTGCATGCCAATTGCTGAATATTAAGTACAAGACGAAGCAATGAGTTAATTTACTGAGTACCAAAACTGCTTTATGAGCATAAGTAGTAAGTTAAAAACTAACCAATTGCAAAGTTGCAAACATGATGCACAGATACTATGCTGAACATAAATAGCCGAGGCAAGCCCAGGAATACTTCCTAATTAGTTCATGAAGCAGCATGTTAGTGATCTAGTAGTGAAGTCAGCCATTATGCAACAGGGAAGTTTTGCTAGCCTTCCTCCCCTTTCACACACAGTTTCTCTGGCTTCAACGTTTATTAGGCCTATAGAACAGTTCTTACCCTGCTATACTGTGAAGGCTGAAAGTGTATTTGACTGTAGCTAAACAAACCAAACAAAAACCAACAAAAAACACCCTGCCAACCAAAAAAAATCTCCAATGCACTCAGTCCCCAAACCTACTACTATATGACATCACACAACCTTACAAATAAGTAACTTAAAGCTTACAAGACTGCTCTTCCTATTGTTACAGTTTTTGCTTTGTGTTTAAACCCTTCCCTTGTTTCAGAGTTAGTGTTTTCCTCCTCAGAGGTTTTTTGTTAGTGTTGTTTTTCACCCCACAGAAATAGTAATTCATGAAGCTTGGCACAGCATCCTAACCTTTTACCATAAATTAGGGAGTGCAAATATTTACAGACACTGAGTCTCAGCCTGGGACTTAAGGCATCTTTAGATATCTGTGTACTAGTTCACCTTCCCAGTACTGGTTTATGGGGGGGAGGGAAATACATCTCTTACAGCAAATACAGTTTTTATAAGTCCAACATTCTCAAATTCTGAAAATGGCAGGCAGTATTATCTGATAGCAAGAGAGAGCTTATATGAAAATATAACTGGCTGCTTTTCTCCATAGTTTGTCAGAAAGCAGCCATCTACTTAAGAGATTGAAGTTTAGAAGTTTACCTCTGCATCATATCTGACAGCAGCAGAGAGCAATGAAAATGCATTTTCCACAGTAATTCCTCTCTTGATAATGTGTTGACACAGTTTTTTCAGTCTATTTTCACAGTATGAAGTAGCCAAATCCAAAAGCCCTGCAATTAAAATGCCACTGTATTAGTCAGCTGTAATGATCTCTGTTCTTTCAACAACAGTTTATGCTCCTGGCATATAGACTGCACCTGTATTCTGTATGCAGTGTTCTATAGCTCTATATCATGCTTTTTCCAAGTAGGTCACTTCTCAGAAAAATGCATTTTACCATTACACAGGAAGAAAGGCCTTTTATTACCTCATGCCACAAATCCTGTTAATCTCTGTAAATACGCAAGCTGTTCCACCGATTTGCATACCTAACTGCTTGCAAGAGTCGAACTATCACAAAACAGGCACTGCAACATGAGCAAAAAGCTACCATTATAAAAATCTGTGCCTGAATTACAGTGTGCTCTTTGCTCAGTTTCCCGTATTTGCTCCAAGTTTCCCCTATTAGATCTACTGAGATTCTTTGATATTATCCTAAACAAACATTGACTCAATTTAGTAAAACATGCAAGTATTTTAACCCAGAGAAATAGTCTCTCCCCCGAGCTTGAAAAAAATAGCCCATAGTTTATTTCTAAATATGTAAGTTTGCTGCAACAGTATTTTAAAGACAGCTTAATTAATCAGCAGTAAAATGCACTATAGGCTAGACCAGAAGCCAATATTAATACATTTATCCTGCATCCCCTGTGTCAGTTTTTCTGGATGCTGCTTTCTAACATAATTGGACCATAAGCAATACCTATTGCATCTTCAGGCGGAAGGTCAACACTGTCTGTATACAAGTACTCAAGAAAGGCACGATACACAGGATAAGAAAACTGGTCTATTTCTATCACTTCCTTCATATCCTCATTCCAGTATGACTGGAACATGGTTCTGAAGTGTTCACACCTAAGAGACAAAGACATCATCTGGAATGCTATTTTATGAACACAGGAATGTTACTTTACAGTCCCCCTGAAATACATATTTGGGGCACTCTGCAATATTCACAAATATTTTACCATACCCCATCACAGCCAGTGGTCCACATTTTGGTTCCTAATGCTGTGGGCATTGTTATGCATCAAGATAAAACTCTTACTTGATCTGTGCTACAGAAACGTCTGTGTATCCATTGCATTCAGACCAACTTAACAGAGTTTATTATCCTGGGAACAACAAACAGGCTTAGTAAAAATTTAATATGGACCGTTTCAAGACAGAGTTTTGATTCAACTTCTTCTACAATCGCTTCATTTAAAGTAATTATGGATACGTAGATGCTAATATTACAGGTTTAGGGGTCCCTCCCTACCCCTTACATTTTTTTCCCCCTTTAGGTGCAATACTGAGAGGTTATTCTGCATTAACAACAGCTGTGAAACATGACCACTACCTGATTTTCAGAACAGCTTTATGAACATGGATGTACTTTCCATCCACACGGAACTTAAGGTCTGAGGTTTCTGGGCTGTCAAATTCTTTCTTCAGAGACTCTGCTACTGTTAAAAAGTCTTCATGCTCTACAGAAACAATTTGAAAACAAACAAAAAAAACATTAAGCATCTTAAATAGAACACACACATCACTAGCTAAAGCTAGCAGCTCAACTAAGAGCATGTCAAGGAAAATAGGTCAATATCAGGGCTCCGTTGGCTTAAGCAGTGAAATGGTAACAACGAATTAATCCAATACCATTTCCTGTTGGCAAGGGCTGCTCCACAACAGCTACAGGCAGCAGTGGTCAACATTTCCCATTCCAGCTCATTGCACAGAGGTAGCACAGCACCAAGGAAGGTACCTGGAGAACTTACTTTGTCATTCCCTACCTGGACACCACCCATGAAATTGCCAGCCTCCTGGCAGCTCAGTGCTAGTGCTGGGTCAGCTCAGCTCTACAACCTGCAAACTAGAATCTGTGGATAACCTGCAGACTAGAATCTGTGGATAACCTGCAGACTGCTGGTAACAGGAGTCTGCAGCATCACCTGCAACTCACTTGAAACGTGTTGTACAGTACTTCAGCCCCACTGACAGGGTGTGAACTGAGCCTGAAGAGCAAGAAAACATGTCACCAGTGGGCCACTTTTTTTGTGCTGGCAGATTAGAGATAGTCTGCAGGTTGTCTGATAAGGTCTTTGCCACGTCTCACTAACAAGAACTATCACTGACACCACTATACTCAGTTTATTAGTCAGTTATGACAACACAAAACCCAACAGCAGTGCTGTTGAAGGAGAGAGACAATAGACACTGTGTTCTTGGTACAACCAAGGACACAGGACTTCAGCAATTTTGGTAGTGGATTAAAGCTGAGATCTTACAGCTTTTTGACAGTTCTGTATATTAAGGCCTATGGCACTGGTCCCACAGAGGTCCCGTTCCGTACCTCTAGAAGTCATACAAGAGTTGCAGCACAAGTTGGCCAAGGCTTGTGGTAAGTCAAGAAATCTGAAGTTTTAGAAAATCTAATTTAACCCACTATTTGAGGCTTCTGTTGATACATCTTAAAAGTGTGTTTCAAAGCATGTCATTTCTAAGAAGCAAAGCATGGAAAGGATAAACAAGTAGATTTCTACTATAACAGGATGTGGTCTGTCTCCTGTGTCCCACAGGACTAGTGTATTGTTCATCCATATACAAACCACAAATTCCTCTTCACCATTAGGGACAGCTAAATTAGCTGGTATTTAAAATGAAATATTTCTATAACAAACTGCTGTAACAGACAAATCATGTTTGTGCCACAAAAGACCATACACTTCTCCAATTTACATGGATCAGCCACAGAACCTGCGTCTCATCAGGGCTAACTAAACCATGTTCCAATCCCTCTCCATTTGCTCATGTGATTTTGTTCTAGGTCATCAGCTTCGCTTAAGCTATGCAGTAGATCAACTTTCACTCCAAATACCTTAAGTTCATTCCTTAAAAAAGGTTGCAGATTTGTACTTCACCACAGCCAATCCTGAGTGACTGATTAATTTTTTTGGCAAAGCCATCATAACTGGAATTAGAACAATAACTTTTATGCAGAGTTAGCTCTCACTAAGAAAAAAGAAAAAAAAAACAAAAAAAAAAAGAAAAAAGTTTTTAAACCTATATGAATAAAAAAAGTGGAGAAGGAAAAAATGCATACGGAAAATGAAGATTAAAAATGCCCCCAGAATTAATGCTTTTGATTTAAATATTCAGTAAGTAGGATTATCAGAATAAGAAGGGAAAAAACCCCAAAGGCTAAGAGGAATTAAAATGCAGGTACAAAGGTCAAATACCGTGTTATACTCAGTCTGGGAATACTTCATAAAAATCAAGAACTTGAAAGGTACTGACCTGGTGAGATGTCATTTAAAACACCTTCACTATTAGCAAAAGGTAATAGACTGGACAACCATCAGACCTCTACAGAAGGCAAGACTAACACATATCACAAAGGATTAGAGAATGAAGAAAGTGAGAGGTGGGATAAAACACAATGGATTTACCCAGAAGCAGATCACTCCAAGCTAGTCTTCTCTCTCTTTAGTAAAACTATCCAGTTTTCCTCTATAGACGAGATGCTGTTATCTGGACCTCTAGAAATGTGACAACATGCTAAATAACAGGTTAAGATGGAGAAGCTGGGTTAGGACAAGTCATATGCAAAGATGAAGTCTGAGTCTGGAGAAAGGTTACTTAGGATGTGATGCCTCCATTAAACCAATTCTGTACAGGGACTAACAAAATTAGGATCTGTTGTCAATATGAAAACAGATTAGATCTCCTAAATGATCTCAAGAACTGAAGCAACAGATGTAAGATGAAAACATCTTCATGTTTTGAACATGAAAACACCTTCATGTTTTCAAGGAAGTGCAAGCTAAGCACTTTATAGCATATTTGGGGTCAAATAAGAATTAGCAGCATGTGAATCAACGATAATCAAGAAAGGCTTGGGCTTATTTGGTGGTCACAGAGACTACATTCAAAAACGTAATCCAAGGCACTATAAGAAGAGAGTTCCAACACAGAAAACAATTCTATTAGGGTCTTGTTTTACAGGGACTACTATTCACAAGTCTGCCTGTCTTTGGGGAAAGTCAAACTAAAGTGAGATGAGAGAAATCATCTCACAAAATGAAAACTTGGAATTCTTTTACTTTACTTTCCTA
Organism: Ibycter americanus; assembly: GCA_035590275.1. Taxonomy (NCBI): domain Eukaryota; kingdom Metazoa; phylum Chordata; class Aves; order Falconiformes; family Falconidae; genus Ibycter; species Ibycter americanus. The sequence goes on along the minus strand of JAVJGI010000014.1, from coordinate 30,082,738 downwards.
ACATGAAGCATATGAGAAAGATTTTCTCCTTCATATTCATATTGGAAGGGTAAATACTAAGGAGGAAAAGCTAGAGATAACCCTTACAATTCAAAGTTGCTAGATAGCAAAGTAACAAGTATCAGGAGCAGTCTTCAAAGTAGGAATAGTTTTAAGAGAAAAAAAGTTATGTTTAATGATCCAAGAGTCCTTCCCAGTCCTCAGCTGGAGCTCAAACAATACAAAGGTTGGAAACAGACAATATTCACAGTGCGATGGTAAACGAGGATTCTCTCCAGATGTATACTGGCAAACAAACAATCTTGTTAACCCTATTCTGGATCCTTAGCTGCTGAAGTAGACTGTTTTCTTCAGAAGAAAAAACACCTAGCTAAAAGAGCTAGTTTTAATTACTGCTTCTCCTTAAAGCAGGAACCATCCTGACATGAAAGGGGTATCCTGTACTAATTACTACATATGTACACAGAGGTTACAGCACTGGCTGCCATACTGGAGCTTGTTCTTACCTACTGATAGCAGACGCCACATAACGGCAGGAGTAGCAAAGCAAGCAAACACATCGTCGGTGCAGGCAAAGTGAGTGAGGTGGGGAAAGATCACTGACTGCCCACGGCATTGGCCCCACATGTACACCTGGCCGCTCTGGGTCTTGGCAGCCGATGTGTGAGCAGAGTGGCAGGCTGCAATTTCCACAACCCTGCAAACAGAAGAAACCTTGTAAGATACTTACAGGTACAGAACCAAGTGACTTTCCAAATGTCTCACCAAAATAACAGCCAACCAAACTATGCATTTACACTCCTGTGCTTCTTTCTTTGTCCTGCACAAATGAGATACTGTTTGAGTGGATATTTAAAAACTGAAATGGCATTTTCAGATTGCTTGTAGATTTTATTGTAATCAGATACTGGTTTGTGTCATTCTCATCAGTTGACATTCCTCCTTTTTCTTCCATAACCACGGGAGAGGGATGAAGAAAAACCAAGTTTTGTTTTTCCACTTTAAAACCAATGCACATCAGACTTATTCTCAAGAAGAAATGCTTATGGAGCTTATGAAACTTCCAGTTAGGGAACAGGCAAGAAAGTTATAGTACTAAGATTTTTGCAAAGCGTTTTTCAGAACTTCTTTCAAATGGATATTATAAAAATTCTCTCATTTTGAGATTAAGTTCCTATGTATTTTTCAATATATCCTTTTTTAAGAAACCTTTCTACCCCTCTTTTAATCTGTTTTTTGTATGTAGACAGAGATCTGACCTGTAGGAAACTTTTTCTTTTGCTGTTAGTTTCCTTTCCTCAACACTGAAATTCAGTACGGGACATGGGCAGTGCTTCATTTGAGAAGAGGTGAATAAATACAGTTAACTCCACGTTCTTGGAAAGCTATGGTTGTTTTTTAAATAAAGTCTATATAGTATTTTCACCCACCTCACATAGTTCCTTAAAATATTAGAGCTGCTGATGCACACAATCTCTTCCATTTTCCCATTGCTCAGGCAATCCCTATCTTGCTATCTGAAACATTACAATAACTGAGAAGAATCACACTTCCATTAAAAGGACCACAAGGACATTTCCAGTGTCTCTGTTCACATGATAAGCAAAAACCAGGGGAAGTTCCAGTGTCAGTTCAAAACAAAAGCTACGCTTTCCTGTTTTTTCTCCACACTAAAAAAATGCATCAGAGGATTTCATGCCTTTGTGCCAGAAACAGATCAGCTGGGATAAATAAATGTCTTTCCAAGCAGTCTAAGAATATACATATCAAAATGTTTGTTCCTTTACCCAACAATATCCATGAACAGTTAGTTTTTTAGGAAAAAAGCTTTTTTAGCATAAAGCCTACATTTTAAGTGCAAAAATTGTTTTCAAGATCAAACACAGAAAGAACCTACAATCACTTTTAGTATATGTATCAATAATTTCTGACAGATAAAAGGTTGGTTTACACCATTATCAATTTATGAACCTCTATGCAACACTGAGATCTTTCAGCATCTCTGCAAAAGACATCATAAAGTAATTATTTTAGGGACAACTTACTTCCCGTCATAGCTATCCACCTAAACTACTTTCTTCCCCAAACTTACTTTCCTTAGCAGAACAGATTCTTATTTCTAGAGTAACTATACTATACTTAAGAAGTGTACACTTAACTATACTATACTTAAGAACATGTACTACAACACATGTATAGTATATGTACAGTATACTTACAGTACACATACACAGTAACATGTTAAGCAGACACTTAACATCAAAATTCAGGAAGCTGACCTTCATAGCTGTTCCTCCAAGCTAACACAAAAGAAAGTCTAAAAGTTCCTTGTAAGCTATGTGTGCAATATTCTCCAAGATAGCATCAAATGTCACCTCCTAAGGAACTGTCACCAGCATTACATATAAATGACAAAAGAGTTATATAAATTAAAAGACCAGAAGAAGCAGCAGTAATATGCTTCACAGGAAATGACAGCTCACCCACTTATAGCACTGTTTCCAAGGGAGCCAAGTGAAGCAATATTAATAAGTTCAGGTGACTTCTTTCTCCCTTAGATTTCAAGCAGAAGTTCTATGACATCTTCTCCCTCCTTTAGTCATTGAACAAATGCCAGTTTTATTATAATCCCATGCTTGAGTTCACATACAGTTCTAAATGCAACAGTTCTCCTTAGTTTACTCAAGAAATAAATCGCTAAGAAAGCAAAGTTGATTTATTTGCAAACATACACATTTCTTTTCCAATGCTTTTTTAAAGAATATTTTCTTTTGCTTTGCTAATGTCACTTCCTTCACAGACAAGCCAGCCTCACCTCAGTGGTTTCTATTGTGGTGGTTCCATTCTTCTTTCCCTCCACCCATTTTTTAAGCTCTTAAATAATCTCAGCACTGTGCAGCTTTTAATTTATTGTTTAGTGTGAAACCCAGGAAAAAATAGGAATGACTTCCCAAAAAGAAAGTTCAAAAATGGAGGAGCAAAACCAACCAAAACTGTTTCCTAGTTAAGAGGAGATTACAAGTTAAGAGATTTACAGGTGAAGGGATTTATAGACTAAGAGGTTTCCAAACTGAGGTATGTTAATCTATAGGTATACACATGGGCCCAGAGAATGGGACTGAGGTCCAAGTGTGTAGGTAAATAGCAGAAGAGCCATCCCAAATATGAGGATGACAAGGGTGCTGAAAAAGGATGGACAAGGTTTAGGGTTATTCTTTTACGAGTCTAGGAAACTAAGAAACTACAAACTACTAACTAGTACCACCGATAAAAGTGGTATTATCTGCCCTTAGCTCTAGCAACCTTGCAAATCAAGTTCTGTTTACTGATTGGCAATTGTCAGCCTTTCAGAAAACTGGTTTTTCCTGACATGCCACTCCTTACAAAGGTGGTGCTTCCTTCTCCCCTCTTCCCCCCTCCCCCCAACCCCCCCAAATGTAGGCCTCAGTGCAGCTTAAAAGCTTGGCTTATCCATTTCATAGCTCCAAATTTTTAACCAAAGGAACCATATTTAGAATAGCCTAACACTTAGTCATTCGTTATCTTTCAGTATAAGGTAAATACAAAGAATGTTTACTTTCAATAATCATTACAGATAGCAAAAAGCACTCAAGTCTACAGTAAACAGTAAGTTACCAATCTTTCCTATGCTTTTAACATTAGGAATACAAAAACAATCCACCAAGCCCTACACACGCATGCTTCCAGTGCTAGAAACTGCATAACACATGCTCAGACTTATCAATCCAGAAACAGCTTCAGCAAGATTACCTTTCTTTTTCCATCATGATCTGCATCGGGCTTAGCTGGTTACTTTTATTGCCAGTTCCCAGCTGCCCATAAGTGTTAGCTCCCCAGGCATAGAGCAAACCCTCATCTGTTAGTGCTAGTGTGTGCGCATAGCCACAGGCAATCTGTAAGTAAATGTACAAGCATTACTACTAAACAAAACAGAGATGAGAAACAAAATTATCGCACACATTACCTTAGTCTAGCTGATGTTAAATATCTCAGGTATTCTTCATTTAGCACTACAATGTGGTATTTCTCAGTACCTAAAGCTAACACAAAATACATTAACTGTAGGTACTGGAAAAGTTCCAACTTCATTAATTTAGCGTTCGTTCATTACTCCTAAATGTTTACTGCACTTTTGCAAAATCTCCCTAGCTTTTACTTGCTTTCAGTTGCAGACTCTTCACACAAAGAACAGTGAACTTCATCATCACGTCTTACAACTCTGAAATACTTTCAGAATTAGATATTTTGAATACTATACAAACTACACGAGCTGCAGTTTAACAGCCAACAACCATTCAACCCAAGTTATCAAATGAAACTTCACAGAACCTCACTAAAAACCCAGGAAATCCTAAATTTTAGTTTTATTCTTTAGCTGGAAAAAAAACAACAAAAAAGCCCCCCAAAACCCCCCAAACAAACCCCAACCACCAAACAACCAAATCCACACCCATGACTCTCATTTTCCCTCTCCCTTCACTTCTGAAGGGCTAATAGGAATATTGATGTCAAATCTAGTTTGAACATCTTGTTCCCCTTCATTTCTTGTCTTTGCCTAGTGCATTTCATTCATTCAGCTTTGTAGCAAAGATGCAATTTGTATCGGTAGTATAATTTACTTATACTTACACTAGCTAACTTCAAATCACTGAGAGCATTTACAAAGGCAAGTATTTTACAGCTTACTTGCACTTTTTATAAGCCTAATGTAATTTATAGGAACTAACAAAAATCAGTATTTGAACTGTGAAATCCAGAAGCAGGTATAAGACTCCAAAGATACAGTTTAAGCAGATGCTAGCAACAACACTTTCATCTCCACATTAGACATACCTGGAGTATACACACACCATGTAGTGCTCCCACTCTGCATGGTGTTAGTTGATTGCCATTGTTTCCAAGACCTAGCTGACCATTACCATTGTAACCCCAGCCATAAACCTGATTGTAAAAGGAAAACAGGAAAACAAAATTAAGCCATTCCTCTGCAGGAGTATAGAACATTTAAGACTTAGTATCCAGCACAAGTTCAAAAAAGTACATCTTATTAAAAAACTGTATGCTATTTCAAGAGCAACACAGGGAAGGCTGAAAGATATTAAATATACTGCAATGACTAACTGTATTCAACTTTTCAATCCTGCATTTACCTTTTGAAGAAGGTTAAAATATATTTGTCTTTGAAGTAGTAGGAATTTTGCAATAAACTTAACAATACAGCAAAATCTCTCCCATAGTGTCAACATTTAGTTGACTTCTACACCTTCCTTTCTCTTTATTATTTTTTCTTTTATTAAAGAAAACAAATTATTCTGATCAGCTGATTAGCTATTGGATTAGTTTAAACTGAAGTCCCCAGTTCAGCTCTAATTCTTACTTTAGTTTTGTTACAGTGGGCACATTAAGACAAAAGTATGTACAATGAAAGCTCATGTCAACCTCAGTGACTTTTACAGTCCTTCCAGTCACAAAGAAATTCTACACTCCAAGTTTGGTGAAATGTAGTAAAACTGAGGTTACAGTTCATACCTAGAAGCAAGATAGCACCATAAACTTACATGAAACAAACAGTTGCACAATACTAGTGCTTGTATTCAAGTGTTCAAAAGCTTGGTTTGGTTTTGTTGCTGCCAATTACGCAATGTGTTTAAGAACCAGGATCAGTGTATTCTTGCAGAAAGACTATTTAATTGTGCATGCTTTCAAAAAAATCTAATTAAGACATATGTTAAACAATCTATTGAAAGATGAAGACAGACATGCTTAATACAACTGTTCAGATTCTTACAGTTGCAGACACGAATAAGAATTATAGTCTTTGTGATGAGAAGGAATGTTCAGTGTAAAGACAGCATCTCCAGTTAATTGCAGAATTTTCCTTAAAGTGGTCTCACAGAACTTATCAACATAACAGTAATATAACTATCAATACAACCGTGTAAGCTGAGGACTCCATATCAGCATTCCCCCATGTTCAGACATTAACCTTTTAAGTTCGGGTAACAGAGAGAGAACATGAGAATGTAGCAATGCTTACCTCACCATTGTTTACTACAGCCATGGAGGAGGTCTGACCACAAGCAATGCCAACTACCACTTTACCCTGTAAACAGTTCGAAACCCTGCGAGGAGTCGGCTGGTTTGCTGTAGATCCAGATCCCACTTGACCACAGTTATTATAGCCCCAAGCATACAGCTGTCCATAAAAACAGACAAACAAAAAACCTGCAGTTTAAGCTTTAATAATAGTAACAATAGTCATAAATTATAATCTCAGTGTTGTCAGCATCAGATTGGGTAAACTATCCCATTTAACAAGCTAAAATGCTTAAAATTCTTTTTCAACAGCTAAAAATTATAAACAGCAATAGGACTGATCTAGCAAGTATGAACATGGTACTTTTTTCCATGTCTTGCTACAGAAACAGAGCATCTGACTATAACAGGAAACAAAAGGAACATATTTCCATATTAAATATAAGTCAGACTATAAGAGCCTAGTGAGTGGACTATCTTTATACTTTCATGAAGCTGGAAAAAGGAATGCAAAGCAGAACGTAATTTGTTTCCCAGACAAGCTGAACCCCCCAATTTACAGCTATTTAGTTTTCTTCACAGAACTCTAAACCAGGTTACTGCTGGACACTCATACCTCTTCTGTATCTTTCAAGAGCTGTGAAAGGAGATAGGTTTGTCAGCCCATGTTTCACAGTAGCAAAACTGCCTTACACAACAGCATTAACAAAAAAGCACCATTTCTGACAGTTCAAAGTTTGCCAGTAGCAAACTAACAATAACAATACCAAAAATATCGCTTCCTTTTATCTAAAATTCTAGAAGACAGGGAAGTAGTTTGGTATAAAAAAATATTTCTATCTTCGTATTTTCAGTTCCTTCAATTTTTATTATATGCATGCTGTCCTGGTTTTGGCTGGGACAGAGTTAATTTTCTTCCTAGTAGCTGGTACAGTGCTGTGCTTTGGATTTAGTATAATATTTAGAATATTACAGAATATTAGAATATTATTCCAATATTATATTATATATATTTAGAACTCAAACTAGCCAAAGGGATATTCTATAGCACAAAATATCATGCTCAGTATATAAACTGGGGGGAGTTGGCTGGGAGCTGCTGATCACTGCTCAGGGACTAGCTGGGCGTCAGTGGGTGGTGAGCAATTATACTGTGCATCACTTGTTTTTCCTTGGGTTTTATTCTTCTCTCTCTCCTTTTCATTACAGCTGTTGTTATTGTCATTATTATATTTTACTTTATTTCAATTATTAAACTGTTTCTGCCTCAACCCACAAGGTTTACCTTTTTCTGATTCTCATCCCTATCCCACTGGGGGGTGACAGCAGGGAGGGAGGGAGAGAGTGGCTGCGTGGTGCTTAGTTGCCAGCTGGGGTTAAACCATGACACACACACATGCAGTTTGGCATAAAACTAATTCTGACAGTTCATTCTCTGGTGTTTCACCCAGTCAAAAAGTCTGTCCTCTTGGAAATACCCAGTCATTAGCCAATAAAAGCACACTGACAGATACCCTAACATGAAGTCTGCACATCCTTTGGTGCCAGAGGCCACCTGTTTACTGCAACACAAAACCAGAAGTCAGTTATTAGAAATTAACACCTCCACCGTCACCAAAAGAAAACAACCCAAATAAAACCCCAAACCAAAACCGCACTAAAGACAAGAACAAAAACCCCTCCCACCAATACAACTCATTTACCATGTCTAATATGAACAAAAGAAAGCAGTCCTTTGCTTTTGTTACTGGTATCCACTGGATCTTTGATTCCTACTGAATATTTGAAGATGCTTTATAAAATATCTTCATTTCAATAACAACGCACACACACAAAATTGAGGTAGAGAATCTCAGAAAGTAGACCAAAATGCCAAAGAGCTGATCAGTTTCCTCTCTCAGAGAAGTACAGACATCTGCTGTCCTTTAAGTCTATCATTAAGGTACTTTTTTTTTTTTTTTCCTAATTTGCTCTGCATTAAAATTGGACTGAACCAACTGTACAAATCAATTATGCCAAGTATTTCCACAAATACTTCCAACTTCAATGCCTCTCTAAAACTCCAGCTATATCAAGTCACAAGGGTTTTTGCAGCCAAATCTTTCTGTAAAAAAAACTCTACTGAACACATTTAGCTGCTTTCAGTATAATCAGCTCTGATACAGATAAAATCTCAGGGTACAAATAGACTAAGCTCCTGCAAGGTACACTAGGGATGGATTTATAGTACATTAACTAGCCACAACGGCAAGCAAGCTGCAAATATCAACTCCATGGTAAATACAAAGAAACTTCCCCACTTCCATTGAGATTTCAAGCATGTGACATTTATTACAAGAGACAGCATGGCCATCACAGGCAGCTACTACACAGCAGCTGGTACCACTAGTTTAATTAATACATGAACATCCACTCCTTCCTGCCAGCACACCAAATTTTATAGTTTAACCAAGTCAAATGTGACAGCATGAATATCTTTCCTAAGTGCAGGCTCTCCTTTTAGATACAACACAGACCACTTAAACTTACCCAAGGTCTCTTTCCTACCCTCAAAATACCGTTTTGCTACTTTGTATTACTGCTGCACTATGACTGCATACTGAACCCTAACCCTGACACGCTCTGATTACCAGGATGGAAAGAATTGTAGTTTCCGTTTTCATTGTTAGGAAGGTTTTTAAATTAGAACTCTTCTTTTGTTAAAGCAGAGCTGAAACTAGGCCTTTCTCCATGCAGTAACACATAAATCAGATACACACACATTGGTCAAATCTGACTAACTGGAAACTAATTGTACATGTTTACCATAACACATAGCCTTAAGCCATGTAAACAAATAGAATAAAGCAGACCTGGCTATAAACCAAGTGCTCCTCCATTAGCTACACACAAAGGTATACAGAGGTGTGCAGTGCAACATTCTTTCACAGTACCAGTGTGGAAATCATGAAGACTAAGAGAAACGAACCAAACGCTAACCAGTGAATACAAACAACTATCTACCTCTTGTATCTACCTCTTAAATAACAGAATTTCAAGCAAATAATGTTACATTCTGCACCTTGCAAACCATTCTTTCACCTGTTAAGTGGCAAAGCTTTCCCCTCTCATCCCTGTGAGACATAAAAGATGTGAAAGACAAAAGTTTACGAAGCTTTTATTCCCTTGTTTTTGTGGTTGGGTTGCGGTGGGTTTTTTGTTGGGGTCTGTGGGTGGGGGATTTTTTTAGTTGTTTTCAAATCTGCTCTGAAGAAAAGGACATCCTAGTTTGAGGCAGTAGGAGAAAAGGTCATGTTGTAACTACACTGTAGAGAAAGAGAGAACTTCAGACTGCAAGACCACCTGCACTATTCACTTCAAGAAGGAGATTAAGAGATTTGAATAGGTTTGAACTTACATCCCCATCAAAAGACAGTGCCATGGAATGATGAGAGCCACAGGCTACTTCCACCACCTTCTTTATTAACAGGTTTGTGCAAACTTGAACAGGAGTAATGCCCTGATTGGTTGTGCCATTCCCAAGTTGGCTGTAACCATTATGACCCCAAGCATACACTTCACCATCTGCAAAAATATTTAAGTTTATGATAAAACCCACCAAAAATTCCAAGGAAGTTAAGATAGACAGAATTCTAAGAAAGTAGCAAATGCCAACATGGAAGTAGAAGGACATTAACAAACAGTGAAACTATTACAAGAATGATCTGTATACTAAAAAATTATATACTTTGTATACAAACTATTTTATATACATATATCACAATATAACCTCTAGACAAATTGTGGAAATACATGAAAGTGCACAGATAAGACTGAGCAGGTCATAAATGACAGAGTAAAACCCTACAGTTGCAACATAAAGGAAATGGAAACTCACTGTACCTATTACAAATGCATCTAGTTCCACTTAAGAGTAATGAGAACCCTTTAGTGTACATTACCCAATTAACAAGTTAATACAATTACACTTTAATCCATTCTTGTTAAATGCAAGCAGAACTTAAAATCTGTGACTTATGTTTCTGCACTAAATGTTAATCTTCTACCTTCAGTGCAAAGTACAACATGGGGTCCACTTCCATAACTGAGACTGGAAATCTTCTTTCCACATAAGGCTTCTAATTTCTTTGGTACTATTGTGCTCTGATTATCCCCAGTTCCCAAACAATTACTGCAATTCAGTCCAAAAACAAATACCTGAAAAACAAAGGCATACTCATTTCAAGTGATTTATACTCAGGTATGCACAGATGTGGTAATATCCAGGTCTTCATAAATCCAGGACAGTTTTGCCATGGGTTTTCAAGGGCCAGAGACTTCCCTCATGGAGTTTAACAAGCTCAAGAGTCAGCACAGGGACACTTTGGAAGTTAACTGATGATTCCGAATTCTCCAGATCTGTGCAGGCCTGAAAGCCAGACTTCTCATTTGCAGAAAAAGTATGATAAAAAGTATTAAACTGTGAAAGTAAAAGACACCACCTTCTTTTAAAAGGACTTTGTAAAGAGCAGCCACAGCTGTACTGTGGGAGGCTCACCCTACAGGCAGCTTTGAAAGGTCTTAGGGAGGTAAAAAAATAATAATCCTACTCTACCCAGTCTTACCAGAAACCCTCCCATTAACACATCCCAGAACACGTGGCTTGTTTTCTTTTAGCAGCACAATGCTAACTCGTGTTGAGTTACTGAATCATTAAAATCCACAGATAATCTTCCACTGTATTGTTACTTAGCAAGCCATAACCTCATTTTATATCTTCATACCTGGAGTGCTTGCACTTAATTTCAAGCTACCACAACTTCTTTTGAATTCTGACTGTCTTCAAAAGCACATGTAATCCATCCTGGCCTTTGCCATTTGCAAGTTTTCTAAATACTCCATCTATATTGTCCCCATACAAGACTAAAAAAAAAATTACAAGTTACATCTAACATGTTTTGAAACTTACAAATTTCACACAATGCTTCTGAAAAGCTATTTATTTACAGCTATTCAGTCGATTCTGAAAACAACCAACTGTAGAGTATATGTTCCACTTCATTACAGCCTTACCTCATCATTGTGTGTTATGTATATAGCTTCATTGGCTGATGTACCAAATACACACGCTTTCCGAATAGACGCTATTTCTTGAGGCGACAGTAAGGTAAATATTGGCCACTTGCCTACATCCACCATGATGCTGCTGTGTGTCATGATGTTTCTACAAGTAAGACGACATTGCTGTAATAAAAATAAAAGCTTATTAAAAAGTGTATTTTGCACTTTCATCAACAGGCAATATGGTAATTAATTTCCTTTAAACGACAGAAAAGGCACGTATTGTGGCTCTGAAAGCATAGCATTCTATTCTATATGCAATATGTAATCATGTTTCCGTGTTTTAAGGTGAACAAATAGCAAGTCACTGGTAAGACAATGGAAGAGCAGACCTTTTCCCAGCAAGATATTTAAGTAAACCATATTCGGTTCGACTTCAGTACAACTGAACACCTGCTGTTCTACAAGCAAACTTATTAAAAGCTTTTGATCTAGCAAATATCCACTGGTGGCAGAGTGGATTCCTGAGGGAATTTCAGTTGGAATTCCCATTTATAAAATTTTTGCTTGTGAAATTTTTTTGTAGTCTTACAACTTATATATGCCACGTAAGCAAGCTGTTGGTGCATATGTAAAACGTGCACATAAAAACAAAGCTGGGGCTGTTAAGCACATGACACAAATCTGCCACCTCTTGTGTAATCAAAAGCTGCTATTATGGTCAAAAGCTATTTGTGAGAGCACAAAAGCATGAGCTAAACTCATGAGTTTGTACAATCAAGCAGTGAAACACATCAGAGAAAAGCAACTAAGTAAAATTGTCATAATCCATTACTTAGAAACAAGCTGGACCACATTAAAAGCTGGAAACATGACTGGGTATAGATATTATCTGTCAGCGAACCCCGATGTACACAATCCATCCTTCCAATGCTCCTTCTTCCCAGTTTCCTCAGGATGATTGCACTGGCTCAGGAACAAAGCTGACAGTCAACACAAACATACAGAGCATATCTTGGCCTTCAGTCCTGCACATAAAAATTGTATCACTCATACCCTGAAGGGAGTCTGTCACTGACAATCGATGACCCATTCTCAAGGATATCAGCAAGTTTTGTGAAATGTGAAAAGCACTAGATGGAGAATTCCACAGAATGTCAGTAACATGATATAACTGACAATAAAGGATTTTTAAAAGCAGGCTAAGGAATCATTCAACAGGTAAGAAATGCAGTCTCTATCCAGACGCCACACTCTCATCAACATTTAATTCTTTCCTTTTGATTTGTTTGCTCCAGTCCTATCCCATTCCACTATTCTTTGTGCTGTTGTTTTCAAGTCAGGCTTCTTCTTGATGATGCCTGGGTATCAGATATGGACAACAGTGAGAACACAAGAGAGCCTCTTTCCTTTGCTTCTGATGCTGGGTTCTGAAAAATGTGCTGACAACCAAGACACAGCTTCAGAAAGCTATTTAAGACCTGCAGTCAATCCTAAAATACAGGTTGTTCAGTGCAGATGTGTTTTGGAAGGAGGGGGTTTATTATTTTTTAAAAAGTTTGAAAAACACTGAGGTCATAGTGGAAATATGTATAGGAAAAAACCCAACACAAACAAAACCCAGACTTGTCTCCTTATCAAATTTCGTAACCTTGCTCCAACAAACCCAGCTCTGCTCTACAAGCACCTCTCTCACTACGAGCCTGACTTCACTCTACATTTTACATCTGAAGCAGGTCTTGAAAACACCTGAAGTCTCCAGATGGCACATTCATAATAAATCTTTTGTAGAACAGGTTTTGAAAGTCTACCTGATGCCTAGACCACAACACATTCTACACAGCTAAACAGATGTGAATGCATTTAAGTCGCCTTAATTTCTAGTCCAGTTACAAACTCAGGCTAGTTAGCTGCTAAGATGTATTACCTCACTTTGGCAAATCTTTTAACATATGACACTATCAATCAATTAAAAGGAGACAGTGATGACTTGTTCTTTTGAGCAGACCACGTAACTGTCGCTTCTGACTTTACCTATTTAATGTGCCTCATACAACATACAACTGGCAACACACAAACATGTCATAAACCAGACATTAAGAAAAATATTTTCTTCACTGAAGTTCTTTTCAACACATCCTGTCAATTTAAGACGTGAAGAAAAAATGTTATTTTGATGGAGAATGTCCTAGTAAATTAACATCAACAATTCTTACCGCACCCTGAGAACCTATTCTACTCTAAAGGTAACCAGTTTAAAATATGCTACTTTCTCTCTCCTTTTGTGATCTTTGCACTAAGTCTTTAATCTGCTTGGCTTATTTTCCATTACTGTATGACTCAGTTAACCACTCCACTTTGACAAACCTTTTCCAAGTGCTTCCAAAATCTATGCGAGTTACACTGCATTTCCATACCTCAAAGCTCAACTGGGTCTCTTGTCAGACAAACTAATAGCAGTAGGTTAAAGAAAAGCTTTCAAGCACACAAGACTTTCCACACTGAAGGCATGAGCAATGAACTCCATCCACAGATGCAGAATCTTACAATTTTTGACAGGTCTAACACTGCTTTATCAAAATAACTCAGTATATTTCCAATTTCAACTGTTACCGCAATCCTACAAAGTTATTTCAAGGGTTTTCCCTAAAAGGTTTTTAATGACAACTCATCTGCCACCGGCAGGTTAGTTTCTTTAATAAGTCTCAACCCTAAACCCTCTCCAGGTTTAGCAACCTATGAAGAGTCACAAGAAATCCTTAAAACAAAAAAAACCCAAACGAGGAACCATGAGAAAATGTCTCCTGCCTTTTATATAATATGTACTGTTTCCCCCCAAACACAAGTCCTTTTCCCCTCCTTTACAAATATTAACTATTGTCCTTAGATGCTGCCATTTGCTGGAGTACCTATTATCATTCAGTGGCAACATTTTTACAGTAGTAACAACAGCTATTTTTGTTTATGCTTATGTCTAAATGAGTGAAATAACATACAAACATGAAAGTTCTGGGGCTTATACATGGATTATTGTTTCTTAGCTTTAACTGTGCATACAAAGCTGTTTTAATTACTTATTCTCCATTTCCCACAGAAAATAAATGCCCAACCTAGGCACAAGCACCACTTTTCTCCTCTCTAAAGATGGATTCCTTAACAACCTTAGCCAATTTCCTAGTTTTCCAATAAAAGTTCTATTTGCCACAAGAAGGGGGGGAAGAGGGGGGAGGTCTACATTGGGGAAAAAGTATTTGAGGAGTATTTATTTATATATAGTACTGTAAATGGAGATGTCAGTGAAGTAACTCAGTGTTATCAAAACAGAAATCCAATTAATTTTAGCATCCTCTAAGACACACTGCACACTTCCCGAAAGGGTAGACACTGCAATATTGTGGTTGATCTCTCACACTAATCACTCAAACTTCATCTTTGCATAACATTTGTCAGAACATGGAGGGCGGAAGGTGTGCGCAGAGTTTCTTATGGGCAAATCCTTGCTACAGAAGGCTGACCTAGGAGACTTCAGTCATGTCATTGCCAACAGTGGCACAAAGAAACACAGTGTCCTTCACTCACCCTTCCTGTACTGTATCAATAAGATATCTAAGGTTATTGCTTACTTCTGATACCCACTTACAGGCCTGGACTCCACTACATGACACACTATGAGTGCACCTTAACCGAAAGTTTATAAGCATAACATAGTAGCAGATGGAGTCCAAAGTAATGAAGTTACTTTAATCTTTGCAAATAGCTGTCTCAGTATATTAGCTCTCAAGCTATTTAGATTCTGCATGCAACATGGCAGCAGCAGTTCTAAGGAGATCTGTCACTTACATATCAACATCTAGATTTTAAGTAAATTGCAATTAAAAGTCGTAAGCTTAAACTTGGTGCTCCAGTAGATACTTGCTCTTAGAAACACTGTATGTCACTGCTTTTAACTGTCTTAATTTCTGCTGCATGATTCAGTGATGAACAACTATACACCATATAGCTTTATTTCTACTGCAGAACTAACCAGCAGAGGGAGCTTATATCAACAATACCTCTTCTAACTGCTTTGACATCTCTGAAATTATCCAACAATCTCAGTATACAATACTAACAGGAACAGAAACAAAGATGATTGTTTGAATTTCAGTGAGGCTAAAAATAAGCAAGAAAGGATGACTTGTAGAGAAGGAAACTGAACCAGCCACATATTGTGATAAGAAGAAATAGAACTCTGAGCAGTCATCAACATTAGGGGAAAAAAATCTAGATCTGCTCACAATTTAAAAAAGCCACATGCTTTCAGAGACATAAGCCCTCCAAAAATTCTGTGCTAGACTGCTGCCTATGCATTCAACTTCTCACTAGTTTGCTTTCTAAAGAAAAAGCGTGCAGATTGCCTACATGTATCACTGAGAATCAAACATGAATCCATGCCTTAAAAAAAAAAAAGTGTTTACAAAATGTTTTGTTAAATGATTTTAGATAAAAGTTTTACAGAGTTTATAGTTCAGCTAAACAAATCCATGCTGGAGAGAACAATAGCCTAACACAACATCCTACCAGGAAAACAGTACCAATTGTCATCTCAACAAAAAACTATAGTTAACTCCTCAAATATTATCCCCTTATTTGTAAAGACTATTTGAACACAATTGCATGCTTGTTTGTTTCACTCTTTCCTCAGGCTCCAATGTTGCCATTTATTCTAGCAGGGCAGACTTATTCCTGCACAGAAAGAAACTGCAGGCTCAGGGCTTCATTTCTCCCAATTGTCTACGGGAATTATAAACAGCAGTGAGAACACAAAAGCTGGGATATCTGGCTTTAGAACAACATGAACTGACTGGCATACTCAATCCTTTTTTAATTTTACATACACCTCAACCAAGAAAGAGTGAAATCCTAGACACAACACGAATCTTCCCCATGTTTTTTCCAGTTTATGTTTGTTTTTTTAATCTCATATTTCAGTATTGAGGAAGAACATGGAAACAATACATACTATTGACATTAATCAGATGTGTCAATCCAGTGAGGTTATTGCGGCTTTCCTCCTGGCAACAAAAAGATATTGCAACTCCCTGAAATCATGTGCCTTAACTTACTTTCC
Organism: Ibycter americanus; assembly: GCA_035590275.1. Classification (NCBI taxonomy): domain Eukaryota; kingdom Metazoa; phylum Chordata; class Aves; order Falconiformes; family Falconidae; genus Ibycter; species Ibycter americanus. The sequence continues at coordinate 30,066,531 of JAVJGI010000014.1, read as the reverse complement.
TTAGACCTTACACAAGGCGAGATTTCTATGACAAAATCTGTGTGCTCAAACGTTTGCATGATTTATTTTTGGATGCCTTTTATGAGCAATACAGGGAAAGAAAAATCTGTTGATCTAAGAACTGACAACCAGGTCTCCTATTTGCTTTGAGTAACCAGCTGAAAGAGATACAAGCAAGCAAAAAACATGCACATGAATACTATTGAACATAAGACTGTTCCAGCCATAGGAAAAAACCTCTTAGTAGCATGACAGTCATCTAATCACCATAACAAAACCATAGTTACAATCACAATATGCCTTTTTTTTTTCTTTTTTTTAAGCTGAGCACTACTGCAACTTACTGAAGCCATTCACTCAGGACATATTCTAAAGCAATACCTATATTTCAGTCTGATGCATACAGAGATAAGCATTCAAAGGAAAACATTCATATTAAGGCTCTAAAGAATTACTGCATCTTCCAAACAGTTTTTCCTAAAAAACCTTTGTGCTCCAAACGCACTTCCACTTACAAGGTTTAATATCTTATCCTCATAACTCCACTCCTGGTTTAAGTGATCAAAGTCCACGTTACCTCTCCTCGGTAGATGACAACATGCTTTCCGAAAGGGGTCACTTAAGCTGTCTAAATCAGAACTCTGAAAGTTCCTTTAAAAAGTAAGTATTCCTTTAGCATTTGATGTAGAGGACTTGTATTAAAACCTGAAGAAACGCTAATGATTCAAATAAAGCCCAATGAGGAAAAAAAAAACCCAAACTGTTGAGAGCCCTGCTTTTTCGGTAAGCTAGATCTCAGCCTTCAGGAAGCAGACAACAAAGGGAAGGATGAACTGAAACACCACGAAACAGAAGAAGGAAAAAAAACCCTGTAAGAACATACTGCGAGCTACGCCACGCAGGAAGAGAGACTTCCAGGGGGCTGTGTGGGAGAAATTCAGACCGAGCGAGAGCCTCGCCAAGCCGCTCGGAGGAGGGCCGCCAGCCAAGCCCCCTTTCCGTGAGACGGCCCCTCTCCTCCCCCGGATGGGGGCTGCCAGCCCCACCGACCCTCAGCGGGGTCCCCGCGGCGGCCTCCGCCCGGCCGCT
>JAVJGI010000014.1:29999326-30055760 GCA_035590275.1 Ibycter americanus | reverse complement strand
TCCTGGCTTCTCCTCCAGCCAGCCTCTCCTCATCCAGGCCCCCTTCTTCTCTCAGCTTCTCCCAGGGCCTCTCCTTCCTCATCTCTCCTACATCCCTGAGCTATTCTTCTCTCTCTCTCTCTCCTGCTGCAGCAAAGAAAACCAACAGGATGCTGGGTTGCATCAACAAGGGCATCACCAGCAGAGATAAAAAAAGTTATCCCACTCTACTCAGTGCTTGTCAGGCCACACCTGGAATACTGTGTTCAGTTTTGGTCTCCACTATACAAAAAAAGATGTGGTCAGGCTGAGGAGGGTCCAGAGAAGGGCCACAAAGACGATCAAAGGACTGGGAAGCCTGCCATGAGGAAAGGCTGAGAGGACTGGGTTTGTTCAGCCTTGAGAAAAGAAGGCTTATCACCGTGTTCCAGTATTTAAAAGGTAGCTACAAAGAAGATGGAGACTCGCTTTTTACAAGGAGTCACATGGAAAAGATGAGGGGTAATGGGTACAAGTTACTCCTGGGGAGATACCAATTGGGCACAAGAGGAAAATTTTTCACAATGAGGACAATCAGCTGTTGGAATAATCTCCCCAGGGAAGTGGTGGATTCCTCAACATTGGACACTTAAGATTCAGCTGGACAGGGTGTTGGGTCATATTGTCTAGTCTGTGCTTTTGCCAGGAAAGGTTGGACCAGATGATCCCCTTCCAACCTGGGATTCTGTGAACGTCTTACACATCCACACGCTGCCCAAAGCTCATGGAGGCTCTTGGTGCCAACCAGCTCTGTGAGTTCACTATAAGAGAGACATGTATCACTGAAATATCTTGCAGAACATGGTTGGTAGGACCCCTTGCAATTCCATGCCACCTGTCTGGGCTGGAGTCCTTGTTTTGTTTTGTTTCTCATTCATCTTTCTTTAAAAGATGGAAAACTGACACATCTTGCCCCTAGAGAAAGAAATATGCCTCTTGTTGGCCACCAGTGACCTGGTTGCCGACCAGACAGTCTGTTCCATGTGCTGTGCTGAACTTCTTCCCCAATGATGGTGGCTTGTGACACAGAGCTGTCACGTGGAGATCATCACTGGAAAAACCACATCTCCCGCAGATGTGTGGAAGTCCCCTGCAGTCCCAGGGAAGCGCAGATGAATCACATTTCCTTCTCAAATAAATGTGGCTGGAGGGCAGCTCTGTGTTAATGCCACGATGTGAGATCTACAGCCGCTTTCAGTTCTACAAACCTCTGTGCAGCCTTTTAGGAGCAAAACCCAACCAATAAAAAAGGTACATACCGGCTTTGCTGGGGCTCTGCCTGGCTGCCTTCATCTGCTCTTGCACAAGCGACTCTGGGAGCTGTTTCAACAGCACATTTTTGCCTCTGGCATGTAAAGTTCAAGCGGTGCTGTCCTGTTAAACATTTTTCCCTTCTTTCAAGGGACTTTTTTACCCCCTCAGCCACAGACGACTGGCTTTGCTTCACTTATGAAAGTAAAAATATAGCAAACACCTTGATGTAAAGAATTTTATAGATGTTCACCCCAGGGAAGATGTTTTCACTCCCAGGGAAGGTGAAATATGACTAGTCATATTTCAGAGAAATTAAGAAAACATGCTTGTGTGAATTTTTTAAATTGCTGTCATTACCGTCTGCTCAACAGGTAGCAAAAGCTGATGCTACAGAGATTGGGTTTGTGCTTTTTAACATAAGACTGGCAGAAAAATTGTCAGTTGTCTTTTTGCTTCTGTTTAAATCCACACCCTTGAGCTGTGATTCAGCAAATTCCCAGAGCAAACCCTGGTCTGAAACCCGGTTCCTCCTTGTCCTGCCCTGCCGGGGGTGGATTTCCCCTAGAGAAGCCAATGAACAAAAGCTCATTTATTTCTGTACATGGTGAGGAGGAAACTTGCTCCACCATCTCCCCACCTCTTCCTGCGAAACGTTGTGCTCTCTTTTGCACCGATTACTTCAGGTCACGAATGAAAACAGAACTGAGCAGCAGCAGCAGAGATGGAGTATAGAAATTGTTGTTTCGAACAGCGCTCCCTGGCTCTGCTCCACACCTCATAAATAATAGCTCTCACCTCATTTTAGCTACGAAGTGAAGCAAAAGCCAGCTGCCTGTGTCTTTCTTCAGCAAACCTAAGATTCTCTCTTGGAGAAGCAGGACTGCACACTCTGTTATTAGCTGACATTATTGAGGCAATACGCTTTCTTTCTTTTTTTGGCTGCAATTTTTTTTGCCACGGTTGCGGCAGCATCCTGATGGGGAAGCTGCTCTCCAAAGGCCAGCGCAAAAGAGATGCTCGAGTTGTCATGCTGGGGCTTGACCTTGCTGGCAAATCCACCCTTCTGTACAAACTCAAGAGTGGCCGGGCTGTGGAGACCTGCCCGACAGTGGGCTTCAACGTGGAGTCTCTGCAAACACCCTGTCATGTATCCTTCACCCTCTGGGACGTTGGCGGACAAGGCAGCCTGCGGGCAAGCTGGCCGGACTACCTGGAGGACACCAGTACCCTCATCTTCGTGCTCGACAGCACAGACACAGCCCGGCTGCCTGAAGCGCTGGCAGCACTGGAGGAAGCCCTGAGCCACCCCAGCATGGCTGGCATCCCCGTGCTCCTCCTGGCCAACAAGCAGGAGGTGCCGGGAGCGCTGGCTCCTGCCGAGCTGGGGGAGAGGCTGCGGCAGGGGCGGCTGGCGGGGCGCCGCTGGGTGCTCCGGGGGTGCAGCGCCTACACTGGCCAAGGCCTGCAGGAAGCCCTGGCCATCTTGGGAGAGCTGCTACGCGGTCTGGAGCAGAGCTCCCCATGCCAAGAGCAGCCCCTTGCAGGGCCGGCAGAGAGGAGGCAAGGTCCAGAGCAAACCTGAGCCTCAAGTGGACCCTTCCTACTCGTCGCTGCCAACAGGTTTGTCACAGAGGATCCCAGCCTCCAGGTACCCCCTAAAACGAGCAGACCCGCAGCTGGCATGTGCCGCGAAACACCCAGCCGCTCACCACTGAAACCCACCACAAAGACCTCCAAGCAAAACGCCCATCGTGGAGCATTTTTTGGCTCCGTCTCTTGGACTCTCATCACCGGCTGCAGCTTGTCCTGCTGTCGCCGGGCTCTGCTCATCCATTTTGTGCATGTCCAGTGCTTCAGCAGGGATGCTTTTTACTAGAGCAATATAAATTATAAGAGAGATGTGCCCAAGGGACAGAAGAGGTTTTCTTCTTTCTGCAGCTCCCAGCCCAGATGCAGCTTTCCTGATGGGGTGGTCCCCACAGGGGGATGTTTGAACGTGCCTCATGCTGCTTATCCAGCTCGAATCATACATTCATCCACTGGAAAAGCAGGCAGCCACTAAAAGGAATGGCTGAACAGGAGCAGCGTAAGCACAGGGCTTCAAATGGCCGACAGCTAATTGGTTTTATTGCAGCATCTATGGGTATGATCTTCAAGTCATGGAAACAAGTCAGGATTCGATGGCATAAGGCAGTTTGAGGATGTGTATATATTAATTCCCGCATTTCTGGTTTGGAGTCTTTCCTTTCCATTTGTTATTTTTATCAAATACTGATTTCATGAAAATGGTACCTCATTTTCCTTGGAATATATTTAAATATAAAGAAATCAAACCTGACTTCCAGGAAGCTTGGAAACACATCTGCATGGCCAGTCAACCTCTGAATAACCTCTTGGTGGCCTAAACAGCCAAGACGAAGCCCTGACTCTCAGATCTTTTGAAATTGGATGAGACCACTCTACAGGCAAGGGTTGGTAACCGTGGGCACCTCTGGGCACAGGCAGGTTGGTAATCAAAGGGCTTTCCATGCTCAGCTGCATCTGGGGCAGCTGAAATGCCCCTGGCAGCTCACAGCAGGGCCGGGTCCCTTGTTGCACTGATGGTCTTTGTCCGATCCTGCTCCACCTACCATTGGAAAGACCTGTGTTTGCCTGAGGGCTCCCTGTACCCAAAATTCTGTTATTCAGGGTTAAAATTAAGAAATTTTATAGTGGTCTCTACTTTATTATGAAATGAATGAAAATGGTGGGGGAACAGGAGAGAAAGGACACAAGTTTTTCAGGCAGCAGAAGTCAGCTGCTTTCAAGGAAGAAGAAACACCAAGGAGAAATACGTGGCAAAATCCTTTTCTGTTCATACCAGAGCATTTTACAGTTGTTAAGGAATAAATCATCCAGCTGTTACTGGTGCTGTTATTAGACTCATTTCATAGAAGGCAGCAGCTGGAATAGAGAGCTTAAATGATCATGAAGAAAGAGAATCTGACATTTAAGGAAGGTCTTAATAAAAGAAATCCTTCCCCATGGAAAAAGTCACATTTTTGTAGCTGCATTAATGTAGAAGAACTAGTATACGCTATAAAATAGTGCTCCAGTGTTGATCTGGCCTAAGTGATCATGGTTATGAGTATACTTAAACAGCGCTGAATCATATAGTTAATGGCATGACAAACTTATATGCATGGTAAGGAGGACAAAAATCATGTCTTTAAATCTTTGCAGTTAACATAAGCAGGTTGGTCCGCCTTTGGCTTGTTGTAAGTGGTCATCATTTGCTTATAACACACAAGTCTCCGATGCATGTTTCAGGTATTTGACCGTCAGAGCTGGGCCAAGCAGTTCTTGTGAGACAACACAAGTGCTAACGCCTAGACAGATGTGAACAAACTCAGGTCGTCTGTACAACCCAGCTGCCAGTACGTGAAAGAGCCACATCTTGTCAAGGACCCATCTGGCCATTTTGAACACCTGTTCTAGAGGCACGATGCAAAAGGTTCTATGTTATTCTCCTTATTGAGTTTGCTGGTGTTTCAGTCTTGCATCTCACATGGTAGGAAGCAGAGTATTGTACATTAAGGTGGGGGATCAGGAATAGTTTAAACTCAACACAGACTGAAGGGTTGTCCTGATGATGTTTTACTCGTAATTGGCTCTTGATGCATGCATTTGGCTCTACAGGATTGTCTGCTGGTGGTTAAAAAAGGCACTGAAGCCTTCCCATTCCCCTGTGAGTAGTTTTTAAGCCCTTTAAAGTGAAAAAATAGGCTCCTCTGGCAGCAAATAGAGGTAACCACCAGCCTTCAGTAGATACCACCAATTAAAAATTAAAATAGCAAGGTAAGAGGGCAGGAAGAAAGGGTGATTTGTGGCAGTGGGAACCCTGGATTCCTGAAAGTGATGAAGCAACATTCCAGTTGCTGCAAGTGTTCTCACTCCCTTGAAGCAGTAATTTGGCAAAATACCCCATCTCCCAGGGCATCATGTGATTTACCATCCTTGTTTTCTGAAACGAGGCTTTTCTAGACACTTGGTCACATTGCTCAGCTCATTTATGCCATTGTTAGAGACTGTCAAAACAATGATGGGTCATAATATTTGAAACAGCAACACAGAGTTTACTTCTAATTATTTTCTCTTTTCTCCTGCATTGGAAAGGCTGATAAACAAGTCAGTCTAATGAGCCCTGCACTGCTGTAATCTAATGCCTGCAGGACGCTCACCCAACAGCACTTAAATGCTTCAGCATCAAAACTCCTGCCTGGTTCAGAGGGAGCAGTGTGGAGGGCTGCAGGAAGAAGCCAGCTCAAGGCAGGGAGGTTTGTTCCCTCTTTTTCTTGGTAATTCTGCAGAAGAGCCTCTGCCACACAGAGTGGTATTAAGCCCTTATATCTTATATCAAGCCCTTAAACATCTGTGCTTATGGACCCCAGCCAGGACGGCACCCTCAAACTTAGCAGTTTCCATCTTCCTGGGTGTGTGACAGATGTCACAGCCTCTGTGCTGATTTCTAAAATAACACTGCTTCTCTCTTAGAAGCAGGCAAAAGAAAAATCCTCAGGACACTTCCTTGTTTCAGGTTCCTCAGAAATTTAAAGTATCTTTGGGTTATTGGCCCCAGAGCCCACTCTGGTTGCTCAAGATGCCTTTTTAGCAGCTTTTCTGCATGCTAAGTCCATCCACTTGCTATCCCTGATGCTGGCTGTCTCAAATCCAAAAGGAGAAGTTTGGAACAGCAGGCTGTTTCTCTTTTATTTCCTTTTTGGTTGGTTTGTTTGTTCGTTTTTTTTCCCAGCAAGAAACATTTACTTGGCTCTCTTTAGAAAGGAAAAATATTGCTTGGGAATAGCTTCACTGCTGGCTTTTTCCCTCCACCACCCTTCTTATAACTTGCACCCTACCTCCAGACTCTGCTAGTAGCTTCCTACAGCTTCCTCAGCTGTTTCTAACTGACCTGGTCAGTATTTAGTTGTTACTGTGGTCTGCTTTTCCATGGTCTTGAATTTGAATCTATGAGCTAAATATATTGGCAAAAGTGGCCGACTCAGAGGATAGCAAGGTTTGGAAAGGACATCTGGTCCAAAACCCTGCTGAAATCAGGTGGCTCAAGGCCTCGTGCAGCAGTTTTGAATGTTCCCAAGGATGGAGGTTCAACAGCCCAACACCTTTAGAGGCACTCTGGTATATATTAACATTGACAGTAATGTACCTGGAATCCATAATTCCACATTAATCTTCCCAGTCACCACTCCACTGAGAAGAGCCATACTGGTAAGTATCTGCCCTTGCTTGGAGCTGTCAGAGCAGCCTCCTTGCCCAGGGCCATCAGCTCCTCTGGCCTTGTGACCTCCCATCCCTTCTCTGCTTGGTGGGGATCACTGCAGTGGGAGCTGCCTCCAGGTCCTGCTGACTCTTCCGAGGGCACCAAGACACCTCAGTCATCTTTCACACCATTTAGGAAAGGGCATAGCTAATTACTCACTGATCTATTAACATTTCCATGGGACCGTTTTTCAAAGCAGCTTCAACAAACCCTTTTCATTACTATGAACGCAGCACAGATTTATTTTTTAATTCCTGAGGTGAAGGTTTTCATTCACGTGCAGAAAGAAGGAAAGCAGCGAGCTGGTAAAAAAAAATAAGCAATGATAAAACCAGTACAGGAAGGATGATTCACCTTTCCCCCAGTCTCTTCACAACCTCCATAGCTCAGTCCATGACACAAAATGATTTCTACTTGCGCATTAGCTGATTTCGGCTCTTGGCACCATTTCTTTGTTTTCAGATGGACCTACACGCCATTGCCCTGCAGCTACTGGTGGGGCTTCTCTGACGGATTTCACCATGGTCTTGCTGAAGGGCCGGAGATGAGAGGGGAACCACATGGTCCCAGGGCTGCGGGCGAGGGCATGAACGGTTGCCAATGAACTACGTAAAGAGGGAACGGGCAGCCACGGGCGCGTGAGAGGGAGCTGTGAGACCGGCTGCGGCGCAGGGAGAGGAGTGTTAGGGCAGCAGCCAGAGACCTGGGAAACACCTGGAGGAAGAAAGGTCAATAAGAATTTTTGAAAAATCCAAGAAGAGCTTTCTTTTCAAATACAACATGAAAAAGTTGCAAAAACCCCTTTTTTGTTAGGAAACAGGCTGTATAATGCAGTGGAATGTCTTAATCATTGCTTTAATACACCTAACAGCTGTAAATTAATTTCCTCCCCTTAAAGGAACTCTGAAATACCACCTATAAAGATTCATCACATGTAATTCACCAAGAAAAAGCCAGGAGCAAAACCACGTGTGACACCACCTCTTAAAAAAAATAATACTGTTGCCAAATGGTATTAAAAACCAGGCATGCAATTATGACTGAGACAAATGACAAACTACAGTTCAAGACATTACAGCCTTCAAGGGGTTAATTAACTGGCCTTCATCTAAACATTCCAATACTTGACTTTTTCATGATTCATTTGCTTGAGCCACAGCCCTGAGCTTGCCATCTGGGTATCTTTACAAATGCCAGGTGAAGGCTGGTGTTTGGGTTAGGACCTCACAATGCATCCACGGGTGGGAGCACATCATCTCCACCACCTCATACTTCACACAATGTGATTTGTATAAAATTCGTGCAGGGAGGGGAAAAAAAACCACCCCAGATAAATTAGCCAACTGCTATGAAAGGCAATGCCAACCTGGCCCCGGCAAGCACGTCCCCCTCTGCCCACACCCCTGCCTGCCTCTCTGTGGCCGGACCAGAGGCATAAACTTCTGCTCCAATCCAGTCCAACACCCATCACCTCCAAAGCTCTAATGCTTTACATCAATCCGGCACCATCAACATCTTGTCTGCTAATTGCTGTGAGAAACAAGCTCCCTGGAGCTCCCAGAGCTAATGAACTGTTCTTAAATTCTCCCTTAGGTCTCAGATTTTTATTAATTTTTTTTTTTTTTTTGGCCTGTGCTGGCTAACCACATTTGGATGTGGCAATGAGGTTTTCGGTTTTTTTCAACAGACCACAACCACTCACACAAACAAAGAGCCTGCTTGGTGACGGGCGGCTCTGCAGTGGCGCTCGGCTTTGCCTTGGGTGTAGGAGCAGGATTTGCTTGCTAACCACACCACGGCGGGGCCGTGAAGCCGCTGGTTTCTGCAGGGAGAGGACAAACTCAACATGGGTCCACGTGAAGTTTGATAATGGAGGGGAAGGACTTTAGAAAGACCAAACAGAAGGTTTCCTTGGGAAGAAAAAAGCCAGCTGAGAGCAGGTCTGGGGCTGTCATTTCCCGGGGCCATACATTCAGGCCAGGGCTTGTTCTGCTCATAAAGACACACACTTAAGCCTCACTATTTTCTGGCAGCACTTAACAGTAGTCATTTTCTTTGATAATAGCATAAATGAAGACCAATGCTAAAAGTCCATCCCCCAACACAGGCAGTATTTCCAGAGACAGGAGGTTTGGGTCAGCACAGGGCTGGAGCAGGAGTCCAGCACCACAGCAGCTGTAAGGTATCTGCTCAGCGCGCCTCAGGGTTGAGCTTCCACAAGGATGGAGAAATAGCTTCCCCACGTTCCTGGGGGAAGGTCAATACGGAGGCAAGATATGACAGATCATTCCTGAGGATGACCCATTTCTGCAAGATGGCATGGACCTGTCACCAGCAAAGCAAGGCAAGCTCAGCAAGGAGGAGCAGATTTTGGACTGCAATCACAGGAAAGTGGTCCCAAGCCTCCAGAGCTGTCCTGGGAGGGATGGGGACAACGTCTACCATGCCCCTGAGAAAAAGCAGCTCTTCAAAGGCAGCACGCAGGAACGGTCGGGAGGGTGGGTTACATGTTTTGGTGGAGGTAGCTGCAGGCAGCCCCAGGGCTTCAGATGATATGGGCACCATGGCCTGGCAGGAAGGCATTGGTTCAGCCCCTTGGTTCCCCCTGGGTTTTCTCCCTTAGAGAGACCTTTATTCTCCCCTCTTTTCTCCCTGGGAAGAAGCACTTGTGACTTACTTCAATCAGATGTCACTCTGTTGTCAATAAAGAAAACAGCTTCAATATTTCTGTTGTTCTTTTCTGCACCCTATCTTCATCCCATATAAGAAAATTGCTGACGTTGCTATCTATCCCCCCAGCACCACCAGCACAGGTAACAAATAACCTTGTTGTTCCCTCCCCTTGCAGAGCTGAAGACCCCATTAGCCACCTCCACCGCTCCATGGGAGCTCACGTGCTGCTGCTGACGGCACTAATGCAGGAAAATTGCAGGAGAACAGTTCCTGAGAGCGTTAACTCTACGGGAAAGATCAGGGCCTCAGCCAGAGGGAGAAGCTGAAAATGCCACCGACTGGCTTACGGAAGGCTGTGCCTTACTGTGTCCTCAGGGCTGGCCCTGGCTCGCCCTGCTTTTGCCTGTCACGTTGATCTTGTCACCAGCAGGCAGCAGCCTGCTGAGATGCGGTCCCCCGGCTGCCCAGTTTGCGGCCACTGGCACACCATCCGCACAGGAGCATCTCACAGTCTCTGCCGTCCTCCTCATGGGAGATGCATCCTAATTCAATTATTTTAGTCTCATTTTGATACTGGAACTTAACGGAGCTTCATGCCATTTTCTTGAAGGTGATGTGCCCCAGGAAAGAAAATAGGCACAAGGAAAGAGCTTTTGAGAACATGCAGTGAATTTTGAGACTGCACGTTATACCCATGATGCTAGTACAAGTACTGCACTAAAAGTCACGTCAACCTTTTAAAAAGGAAAAAAGATAAAGTAGCAATGTAAATAATACATCTGTAAAAAAAAAAAAGTAAAAGCAAAATAAACCCCCAAACCCTGAAAACCAGGGACAGTGCAGGAAGTTTCAGCTGCAAAACAAAAGCTACACCCAAACCAGGCTGCCTCATTAAAGTCATCAACTATGGAATCAAAAACATTAAGAAATTGGGGTCAGACTGGTTTTGTCATGTCCTGCCTGGATTTTGGCTTATTTATATATTTATACCTAGTTTGGGCCACAGCACTGTGTATTCCCAGCACTGCACATCTCTGTATTCAGTGACTGAACCCAGCACGTTCAGTCCAAGGGAATAAGCCGCAGCCGATACCGCAGTACACGCTCCGCACTGTGGCTTCAGGACAAAGATCCTCCCAGAAGCAGGAACTATCAGTGCTCCATAAAAGTTTCATTTTAATTTTTAACGGGTTAGAAGCAGCGAAATAAACATAATTTTTAAAAGCTACAGCAATTTTTCAGGGAGACTTTGTCATTCCAGGTTTGGTGATGTGCAGATGATGCTCACCTGAGTCAGTTGCAGGAATGGCTGGTGGGAATCTCACCGTGCCTTCACGCTGGTTTAGCACCTGGTGGATTACAGCCTTTGTGTAAGGAGAAGCCCTTTTTTGTTCTGAATGAGCTGGAAGCAAAAGAATGTGGTTTTCCCGTGCTGCCCTGTCCAAGCTCCCCAGCAGCAGCATCCTGCCTAACACCCGCTCTTGCCTGGGCAAACGCCCTCGGCAAGCAGGAGGGACTGGGAACAAGGTGCTCTCGAGCCAAGGGACCCGTCTGAGGAGCAAACTTCCAGAAAACCTTGATGACACCGAGATTCCCACACTGCAGGAACTGTTGCAGAAGCATGCATTGGTCTGTTGATAGCCCTAACTGAAACGCCGTGCCCAACAACTGCTGCTGCTCAGGATCTAATCTGCAATGGAGCTAAAGGAGATCTCAAGAAGCCTGGCAGAGGGTGTCAGATGAAAGGAATAAAACAGGCAAGCGCGCAGCACAGGGGTGCCCTGGTTGCGGGTGGCAGGGAGGGGTGCGGGGGGGTGCTGCAGCAGTCGGCAAACCCTTCCTGCCCTAACAGGTGTCGGGGGCCCTGGTGGGCACAGACCCCTCTCCTGCTGCCTTGCTGTGCCACTGCCCGCACTGACACCACACCTGAGCGTGACTTGTGGGAGCCTGCAAGAGAGGAGCAGCACTGCGAAGTGCCTGCTTCAAGAGAGGAAAAATTCAAGCTGTTTTGCAAGAGAGATGTGAAACGCAGGAGCAAAAAAAAGGGGATCTCTCCATCCAACATGCCCTGCCTGTTCAGAGGGGTCGAGGCTCCAGCCAGCCACCCTGCAAGCCTCTGAAGCAGCTGGGCTCCCCGGCTGCTGTGCTACGGGCCAGATGTGTCTGTCCCATGTCCCCCTGCTTCCTACGAGGCTGCGCAAAACTGTCTGCTCTCCACCGAGGGCTGGGGAATGAGAGGCTGGGATTTTGCCCACCAGGGTGGCCAGGAGGTAGGGGGAGGCAGGGGCTGGGCTCTGCTGCAGCCATGCAAAGCTCTTGCCTGGGGGTTTGTTTTCAGCCTGCAGACTGATGTTCCCCTGAGCGCTCCAAGCCATTTTAGCAAATTTGGGCATTGCTCTGTGGGCCCAGGAATACCAAAGGCATGACTGTAATGTGTGTGACAGGTCGATGATAAACAGGGGAGAGATCCCTCCCAAATAAATTACCTTTCTGTACTGCAACCAAGCCACAACTGCCGGTTCTCTGCCCAGCTCGTACAGTCAGGCCACAGGCTGGAGGAGTCACTGGCCTCCTCTCCCATCACACCAGGGAAACACAACTCCTGGTACCCACCAGGCAAGAGGGAACACCAAGAAGCCACGGCCATGCCCAGGTCTGCTGGTCACTCCCCTGCTCCCTCCCACAGGACTTCACCCACTTGTCCTTAAACAGGGTGGAAGATAAAGGCTGTGTATTTCTCTGGTGACTCTCACCCTATCCATAGCAGATTTTCTAGCATCCCTTCTAGACTCCTTTGCTGACAGCATTTCTTGTCTTATTCCCAGTGGGCATGGGGAACAATCTATTCTTTTCAGCTTTGCAGCTGCCTTTCATATGTTTAAAATGTTAAGCCCCCCCTCAGCATTTTCTTCTGACATTATACATTACAAATAGATAAATATTTACATATTATACACACATATTACATACATATACACATTATACACACATATAGATATTATACATTCATATACATATGCATTACAGAGGCTTTAAACTCTGAGTTTAGGTAGAAGGTGAGGTATAGGCTAGGACATGGTTCTTGTTGGAGTTTGCTCCAACCTCTTCACTCAGCTGATGGGAAAGATGTTTTCCAGCAGAGCTGGTGGTGCTGGAAAGCTGGAGATGCACTCCAGAAGCAGCGCTGATAATCACAATGATCCCTGCAGAGCTGGAGGAAAGCTGTTGCACCCTGAGGTAGACTTCTAGACTCTTTAGAAGTTGGCAGGTCTTTGGTGCTGGGGCAATGCACTGCACCACGCAGTGTTCGAGGCCAAGGACTTCAGTGGTAAGTGTCCCAAGCTGCTGTTGTTCCATGGGGCAGTGTCTATCACGGAGCTGCAAGCTAACAGGACAGGCAGTGTCTCAAACACGTATGGCGATGCCACTAGGAGGCTTCCCCTGGTGAGGAGCCCCATGGGAAGCTCCAAACCTCACCTGTGACCTTCAAACCCAAAGCTTGACTGTACGAAGCTTCCCAAAATGCTTTCTTCACCTCCCTTCTGCTGGGAACATGAGAAACAAAACGAAACCTCCCCAAAGTACACCAAGGAGCAGGTTTTCCCTGACCTGCTCATGCTGCCGTACGGAGACCACAATTTCCAGGACACCCTGGGGGTGAGGTGTCCTCCAATACCTGCCAACAAGCAGGCAGCAGGTTACAAAAAGGGAAGCTAGATTTCAATTTACAGTCCATTGCCGCCAAGTAGCCACCTTTACCCCTGGCAAAGGCAAAACAGGTCAAATAGTTTATTCCTGGGTTTTCAGCAGAAACCAAGGAACCAGGTCATGGGGGAGGAAGGCAGCTGCCAGCCAGAGCTCCTGTCCCAACAGCACACAGCTGGTCATTGAGCTACTTCTCTCAGCTGGTTTTTCATCTGTGAAACGAAGCAGAAGTGCACATGGGAGCTCTGACCGTAGCAGTCCTGCATGAGCTGAGGCCAGCTAAACTCCCAGCTTGGCTTTTATCATCAGACTAAATCTGGTGACAGTAACCTAAGCTCCTAATGCAGTGATATGCCACCATAAGGTGTCACAAAGGGACAGTTTTTAACCACTTATAAATTATCAGCCACCTTCTCCAAAGTGCAAACTACCACCAACAGCCTCTTAAGCAGCAAACTGCCTCAAATCCGTTGTTTGGTGCCCAGGGACGAGCAGCGAGCCTGCCTCCAGGCAGCCATCCACGGCGCAACCCCCAGCAACTACAAACCAAGTCAGCCAGGAGCAAGTTATTCGTGCAGTGAGTTTCTCAGGTGTAACAGAGAGGAATAGCCTGAGCTGGGAGGTCAGTCCCTGGGTACGGAGCCCGACACTGGCAGCAAAACCTGCCCAGCGAGGAGCTTTTACCCCTCTGCCACCACTTCTAGCTCTCGCACAAACTTAGCTTGGGAGGAATATTGATGCAGTTCAGCAACCTGTTCTTCTCATGATTTCCAAGAGGGGAGAAGAAAAGAGCCCCCAAGTCCTCAGTGTCAACACTTCAATGCTTGCAGTGTTTCTCTTTGAGTAGGTGATGGGGGTTCAGGTAGAAGAAAAAAACTGGTGGGCTCAAGGGCCCTGAGGAATACTTGTAGCAGTATTCCTGCAACTGGAAGCATAAGAAGCTGTCCCCAGGTTACGTCAAGAAGAAACATTGAGTTTAATAAACTTTCATTACCTAAACCTGTAGGATTCACATTTTCAAATTTCTCTCCCATCTTTAAGGGCCAAATCTTTCTTCTATTAAATTTAGGCTAATATGCGACTCCTTAGGCCAATGAAACTCCTGGAGTATTTCAAGAGCTCAGATGTTGACTAAAACACCAAATACGGAGAAAACTGTGACCACTACAAGCAGTGATTTCTTCCCTCTCCCTCAGTTTTCAGTATTTCAAGCACAGACCTCTGGCTGAGCTCCCCCAGAAACACCTCCCTGGATACCAACAGCCACGCAAAGCTCAGTGCAGACACCTGGCTCTGTGCTGCTGGCACGAGGTCGGGTTTAAAACCCCAGCGCTTTGATAGCAGGGAAAGTAGGAACACGCTCCCGCTGCAGAAGCAAGATGCCACCTTGCCAAATACTCCCTTTGGACTGTGCCCTTTTCTCAGCAAAGGGTTAAACATTTCAGCACAGAACCCTGAAACGCTGAGATTACAGAGCTGGAAGGGAGTATTATGGATAAGTGTCTGAGACAGTGTCGGAACATCCAGCTCCTTCTGTGTGTTCACAACACAAACAAGCCCTTTGGACAGAAATTTTTCCATGTGAGATGCAGGCATCAGCAAGTGTTTTAGCAGCAATTCCTTTTTTTTTTTTTTTTTTTTTTCTTCTTCCAAACATGGAGAGGGGTTTAACTACTTATTTTTTTAATTTTTATTTTTAATATTTGTTCTAAACTAGTAAAGGCAATGGCTCAGAGATGTGAAACATGACAAGAGATTAAGGGACAAAAAAACTGGAAGACCGCCTTTTTGACAAAGCTACAAATTTTTTGAAATTTTGTATGTATTAAACATGAGAATTTGACAAGTCCAAAGACTCCCCCCTACACACATTTCATCCCCTGAGATGTCCTATGTGCTGCAGCTGTGCTTAAAATGACAAAACCCAAGACCACACAAACCGTTCCCAGAGAACTAATGTCAAATATTCTCTGTTACAGGAATGGAGCCAGACCTCACTGCAGCCATTTCTCCTGTAAGCTGGGGTCACCACAGCAAGGGGAACAGAAGGACTTTATCCCTTATTTTCAATGTTACAAAATGCAGGCTGTATCTAGATTTCAGGGAGCCCTACCAGGATGCAGAAGTATGAAATGCAGGGGAAACCAGCTGTTAACTGTATTGAACAGAAAGGAACAGTGATGGGTCTAATCCCAAGGCAAGAGGGATCTCCCTGCACAAACCAAGAACTGAACTTGCTGAAGCCACTGGCAAAGTATTTCAATTTCAGCCTCCTTTTGCATGGACAGAGAATTTATATGGGGGATCATCTGGCTCCATGAGGTAGGGTTAAAAAAAAGAGCCACTAAAGTTAACAGCTTGCAAATAACTAAGATGCAGACATGAGCTCCCTTATGCTTCATTTACAGCACATTAGAAAAATCCAACCACCAGAGTTCTCTGCATTTAGTAAAGAGAACGGTTAATCCATCTTTCACATCTTTGTGCATCCCTGGGCCCTGCTTAATGTACATTGAGCAAGCTGAATTCCTGTGGGGTATCTAAATCCTTCACAAAACTTGCCGGTTTTGCTCTAAGGTTGTGTGGTGACATTCATCCTATTTTACTGCTGAAGGCAGAAAGCAGTAAAGGCTTTAGCCTTCATTTTAAAACACAAGAATCATGGTTTTAATATTCTTAGGCATGATACAGAAGGCTGTAACGTCCCCAACATACTTTTTTAAAACTGAGGTTGGAAAAAAAAACCAACCACCAGCTCTCATGTTCCTTTATAAACTTGTACGCTGCTCAAGAAAGGTGTATCATGAACGCATTTGAAAAGGAAGCTGCTCATGCTGCTGCAGCAGCAGCTGGAGATCTCTGCGTCTAAGCCAGCAGTGCACATCAGACCTGCCTGCTACTGCTTCTGCAGCAGGATAATGTACCCACAAACCAGAATCAAGAAAGGGCAAAGCTGCTTTAGTTTGTAACTCCACATTTGAACACGCGGCAATTTTCCTGAGCAGTCTGAAATCACATCCACCACCCTGAAGCGGAGCCAAGCTGCTCAGGTGGTTCCAGCTCACCCTGCCCTCGCTGCCGTGGAGCTGACAATGGCCATCACGACAAACCCCTGCAGCACCATCTCCCAAGGCTTTGCCTGTTGGAGCCCACAGTTTTCTACTGGTTTTTTTCCTTTTCTTCCTGAGAAGCTCCTTCTAATGGCTTGGCATAATTTGTTGTCCTACATACATCTGAAGAGAAGCATAATTATGCCACAAAAGGGAGTATTTTTTTTAATGCAACAAAATAGAAGGAACACAACGCAAGTAGGCTGCTTTGGTAGAAATGACTAGTTTGAAACACACTCGGAATCTAGAGGCCATTATAGATCAGATTAGAGTAACAAAATGGGCCTGAACTATCATTAAGCCCACAGAGATTTTAAGAATTTTTTTAAAAAACATGCCTGTCAGTGGATCATTTTTCTGTTTAGCAGATCAAACAAACTGAGTATCTGTAGTTTTAGAAGTATGGGGGAACATCAAGATATCCTCTAGACTTTATTCTTTCTAAATAAGAAGTCTCGAAATAATGCATCCTTTATTCTAATGTAGTCTTTGAAGTCATCTAGGTAGGACCTGCTGGATGATTACGGTTGCAAAAAACCAACACAATTCAAGAGTTTCATTTTGCCAACTGAAAGCTGAAGGAACCAAAAAGATTGAACTACTTTTGGAAATGGGAGTTGGGTTCTCTTGAAATCTTTATGTGCCCATGGAAGAGCATTTGCAAAGATTTAAATACAGCACTGGAAGCTCACCTCCATCACCAACCTACCCATGGAGAGAGAAGGGCTTCGCCAGGTGACTCACCCGACTGACACGGAACAAAGATGGCAAAGCAGTCGCAAGCACCCTTCAAAAGGCTCTCCTCCACCGGTGTTGTCATGTAATTAAAGCACGACTGCATTAATGAGGGGGCTGCTGGACAATTCAAGCTCCTGACAGCTCCAATCTGTCCCCAAGCAGCACCCCAATGGGGCCACTCGTGCCTGAGGCGAGGGATGCTGGCCACCACCCCCAGCCAGGGAGGGCCACGGCAGGCCAGCCTCCTGCCTAAAGCTGGTCCTGGTGCACACCCCCTCCCAACACAGCAGGCACAAGGAGTTGCGCCTGCTGGTAGCACCCCCGACCTTAAAATTAGTGCTGAATCAGCAATCAGCCCAGCACTGGGAGCCTGGAAAGGCTGTTTCTGGAGGTAGAAAAAGATTGTGAAAGTTCCCTGACACTACAGCATACCTTGAAACGTTTAAACTGAAGTCACTGTTTTAATAGTAATGTGGATCAGCTGCAGCCCACTTACCACGGCCTCCTGGAAACCTCTTTGGAAAACTTCTTAAAAAGCAGAAAACTCCGTACTGGAACAGTATCCAAAGTTTCAGATGACTGCGTTAGCTTACTTTATTCATTCTGGTAACATACTTCAAACCTTGATGCGGAGTTCTGCTAATATCTAGTCAAAGACAAAGACCCCTAAGTCAATGCATGAAGACTAAGCAGTTTCATAATCTTCAAAATAAGTTCTTGAATTTTTTATAGTATTTGATAGCAGCTTTTTATTGGTTACAAAACCTAAGCCCATATACAAAATTAGGAACACATTTAGATGCCTCTTTGAAAGAACGTTTTAGTCTATTTTAACTGATAGTTTAAAAAAATAATAAAAACAATGCAATTTTAAACACTGTTCTGAAAACGTAAAAGTGCAGCAATATACTTTGTTTCCTTTATTAACTATGAAATGGTGCAATCCCAATCAAAAGCTGATAAGGTCACAACAGAAAGAACTGAGCAAACGCTTTGTCCTGCCTTACCCAGTTCTCTGATGTTCACTTTTAATGTAATGCATTGAGTGCAAGAAAAGGATCAAATCTTCACAGTAGTGGAAAACTGTTGTTTCAGTATCAATTTGTATGTAATCTCTAGGACAATAGCGAGTGCAGGCTGAACAGGGTATCCGTCAGTCTATATGGCATACAGGGAGACTAAATTGAATTAGAAGGAAGGAAATATTTGTTCACAACAACACCTGCTGGAACTCTAATTTCACAAAAACTTTGTGACCTTACCTAACTTTGACTTTTTATTGTTTAGTTTTTTAGCGAACACCACACAGTTTCAAGATTTTAGACTATAGTGTGTGAATAGGATGCAGTTACCATATGAAGCTTCAACTCAACTTCTGGGAAAAGAAAAAAAGGCACAATGAACTTCAACTCAATTTTATGTGCACAAGAGTTGAAAAATTTGAGCCACCTTAAAGAGAAATTGATTCTAAAATTTATAAAACCTATAAATAATCAGAGGCCAAACCACTATATTAAAACAGATTATCTAGCAAGTAAAAATCTTGCAGTTTAAACATACACTTGTATCCAGTTGAGATACAAGACAACTCACTCTTTAAAGTGGCTCCACCTTGGCAGATATATATTTAATGAATGCACACCTGCTATGCGTTGTTCATCAGTGGAAAAACAGCTGATCCACAAAGCTCTGATGGCATCTGTCCTTATCTTCATCACAGTAAATACAACCCACATCCAATAACTAAATTAGTTTAGATTTTTCTATCCCTTCACATCAATGCATTGGGAAATTACACCCAGTAAACAACAGCAACAAAACCAGTTTGTGTGATAGCTTACACAATTTCAAAATTATCGATCTTCACCCCAGCAATACCAAAATCCCTTTGAAAATGACTGGGTCAGACGATTTTCCAAAAGCAACGACCTCACATACCTTATGTAAAGTTATTTAATGTGCGCTGCACATCAGGTTTATGCTGAATAACAGCAGCTTCCACACAGCCTCACACATCAACCAGTTTGTATCTTTTTTAATCATGTGAATAAGATTTGAGACTAACTTCTGAATTACTCTTCCAATACTCCAAGAATGAAGCTTTTATGACGCTTCTAAGTAGTTGCTGGTTTGTTGCCAACCACATCATCATAAGCACTGGTTACTAAGTAAAAAATAGTTTAAGACTAAATTACAGTAAACATGAAAGCTCCACAGTTTAAACCCAATATAAATCAACCATATCCAATTATCAATTTAAAACGAAATATATTGACTACTGAAAGTTGAAAGCAAGATTCTTTTTAACTAATATGTTTTTGGACAGAATTTTTTTGTTCCTACGTCTGGGACTCTTGCTTTCAGCTTAAACAGAAGTTCAAGTCCATAACAGGTTGTAGCTCAGGTAAAATACCATGCACAGCATTTGATTACTTCAAAACAGCAGGAACACACAGGCTGAAGTGAGTGGTCAAATAGGGCTCGCTGTTCTCAAAAATTAGGTATAATGGCAAAAGCTTTACCAGTCCAAATCTACAGTTCATTCTCCAACCCTGGTTTCTGAGGCAGTTAATGAACACACATCAATTACTGATAGCTGAAGTAGTTTTTTTGTTTTAAACTTAAGTGTTTAATCAATTGCCAAGTGTTTTTGTTTTTGTTTTTTTTTAAGTTACTTTTATTTCAGTTTCACCAATGAAATTCATTTGGCTTGCATTTTTGAATCTATTCTTCCACATAAAGTATATGAAAATATGTTTGTGGAGGACGATGATGGAGGCTCAGAGCAAACTGGGCCCCCGTGAAGTCTTCCAAAATGTACGCATCATACCAAAGTGTCTTGATCCACAGCGCACCATTTTCCAAAGAAGCTACTTTTCCGTGGAAAGCCAATGTGCCACCACTATGGAATATTCTTAACAAAACTGCAGATTGCGGTTGTCAGCATGTGGCACCAGGAAAAAGGCAAAAAAAGGTAGTTGGGACTGTTAAAAGAATTCTGAAACAGTTTAAGAGATCATGCATATGCATTTACAGTCCATGTGATAGTGATGTTTGGCAACTGCAAAGTGACCGATACATGGCTTGCTTTAGAAGCATCAAAACGAAGAGGCATGTGTGTCTTGGAGCCTTTTGTTTCTTCACTTGGTAGCCATCTGGTGGTGCTTCATACTGGTGTGGGACAGAGAAGCTGCATTTTTTTGAACTTAAAAATTAAATTCTTTTGTTTGAAGGTTGGCCGTTGGGTCAAAGTTGTAAGTACCTCCTTGAGTGGCTTCAGGAATAAGACTGGGATCTTCATCAATCTATAACATACAACAAAGATACATGAGAGGCCAATTATCAGCACAATTCAGTACCTGTAGAAAAGATCACAAATGTTCACCTTTTATTTTTTTAAATATTATTGTAATAAAACTACATCAGTTTTTTCAAATCAATTCCTCAAGTATGTTTAAAAAGAACACCACATCAACTCTATCCTACCATTAGGGAAACATAAAATTGTAATGGTTAGAGACTGGGTTGCTGCTTGGTCAAAGCAGTTGCTATTTTAGCTGTCTGATTTAATTTTCAATGCCAATTTTTAGTATTTCTGGAGTTGGCTAATCACTAGTTCTGAATTCCAAAATTAGTTTTGTACTTTCTCCCCTTTTCTTTCAACATGAAAATAATTTTTATTGGCAGCTGATAGAAACACTTATATAAAGCTTAAAAGAATACTCAGTATCTCCTATCAGAATCTGAAGGATTTAGAATTTCTCATTTCAGAGCAGTTTTATATAGCTCTCTTAAGCGCAATCTGAAATTTTTGTAAAACCAGAAGTACTTCATTACTCTCTGGATATAGAATGAAAGAAAGGCATCAGTATCCAGCTTCACCCAGCTTCCTCAGAGCTGTTAGAATTTCGGTATTTTCTGGCTCTAGGAACAGCAAATAACACAGCAGCATCAATATGCACAACTTCAAACCCTACCCATACTCCTCCAAATCACCAGCTGCATCTATTCTCTGAACATGCCACCTCTACGGACCAGGCTGCAGGAACCATAAGCCTTGTTTCAAATCGTGTGCCATTCTGAAGCAGGCGAGAGCTCTTGTGCATGGTCTAAACAGCTTTCTGAGATCTGGCCTCAGAGTAGTGCAGACATCAGAACTGACTCACCTAAAATCTTTCTTTCTCTTTACTTTGGGTGACAATACCTAAACTGGAGAGAGATTAAGGCCTTTGGCGACAGCAACAACATGCAGAGGAAAGAGTGGGACACGTCCTGCCCAAACAAAGATCGAATCTGGTTTCAGAATGCTTTGCAAAATATTCTGAGTTGATAAATTAGCACTTCTGCCATCTGCAGAGATACTAGAAGTAATGTTACCTAAGTTCACATGCCTTTAACACAGTAAAGTCAGGAAGCCATTAGTACTGGTCCTAAAGTACATGCCTGTGCACTTTACAGGGCTCAGCAAAGGAGCAGATGGGATTAACAATGAAGGGGTATCTAGTAGCCAGCAACATCTCATGAGAGTACAGAAGACACTGAAGTGACAGAAGGCAGGAATACTCCTGGGCAGTCAATCTTAACACTGCCAAGCAGGCTAACATAACCAGTCTCTTGTGTCCCTAGGGCAATTTGGAATTTTTTTCCTGTTTTGGGGGTTTTTTTTGTTTTGGTTTGGTTTTTCCCCCCACCAGTCCTCAAACAACAAGGGTTATTTTCCTACTCACAATTACTGCCTGCAAATGTGTCTGATTTTATGTTTTAACTCCTGTCTCCCAATCACTGAATTTCTACAATTTCAAGTTTCAGAAGCCCCAGAAAACATGGTAACAGTATAAAGAATAATCTGAAGTAAAGTCTCGATCCTGCTCCTGAGTAAAGGAGGTAAATTCAGCAAATCAGGCATAGATTAAATTGCATTAGTTTATTTAAAAAGTAAATACACAAAAGGTACTACTAACCTCAAAAGAGGTTATTTTTCCACTCGCACCAACTAGACCATGCTCTTCAGTTAGCTACAGAAGTTTCAGAGCCATTATGGAGACTATTAGACACTGCTCACAGAATCATTACAAGCATAGGGAATTTTCCCATAACTCTTGGTGACTAACTTCACAATCACATGATGGGCCCATGAATTGAAAATTAGCAAGTCCTAAAGTTACGAGCTGGTATCTGAAGAGTTCAATTTAAGAGAAGAACTGAAGACATAGTCCTGCTATGCTGCAGAACTACAGACACCCTGGATGGCCTAGAAAAGATAATTATTATTCATCTTCAAATTGCTTGTTGAAGTGCTTCTGAGGCACTCACAAGCAGCCAGTAGCAGAGCGAGCTAGAACCCAAAGGTTCAAAATACCTAACAAGCATGCAACAAAATATCAGATAGTCTAGATCAATCAGTTGCAAAAAGTGTTAAGAGTTTTGATGACTCTTTTCAACGCAGAATCCAGATGGAGCAATTACAGACCTGAAATACAGTAATCTACCTGACAGTAAGGATCCACCGCCCCCTCCAAAGACTGATGAGAAAATAGAAAGGAGAGCCAGAGAACTGTTTAGATTCTAATCACAAGTAATTACATGTCAATTTACATGTCAGTGTAACAAAATTAGGTCAGCATCAATCAATTTATTAGGCAAAACCACAGCAGTCATCTTGATGTTGCCAAAGAAAATTCTTGGCATTGAGAAACTCAAAGACTTTCAATTAAGGGAAGGTGTACCGAAAAAGGAGCAGGAAAACTGACTCCCAGACAACCTATGTTCATGACAATTGGAACTGAGGAACAATAACAATGTACTTACTAAGCTAACAGCACAGCATATATACTCTTCAATCTTTAGCATACTTACATCATCACCAGAGAAATATTGATCTATGATTTCAAATGCTAGTTTATAAATGTCTTCATTCTCATGCTGTTGCAAGGCTTCTATTTTCTCTAAGCCTGAATAAAAGAAAGCAGATAAAAGTTTTATAAGTTTAAACTGGTTACTGACTAGTTTGAAGAAACTAAGAAAAATAATAAAACATTACTGCTGAAACATCCTAGAAAAGATGTAGCTCCGTTTGCAAATATTATCTACGCAGTAGCTATCTTTGTAAGAGGAAGGAGAAGTAGTTTGTGAACCTTCGCATGCCATGGAATATTCCATTTTGTGAACAAGGGATAATGGGATCTTCTCTCTTTTTAGATAGAGCTCTGTATTTAATTTTTGTTATGACTTCTTCTGTTCCAGTCACAGTGCTTTCTGTATATCACCAAAAGGAAGTGGCTACATTTCTGTGTTGCATACAAGTTTAAAACAACAAGGTGACACAGCCGCACACCAGAAGCAGCTGAAAACACTAGTCCCATTTTCAAACTGGATATGCAATAATACAAGGGAAAAAACTTCCAGCGTAATACGTCTTCCCTTTACTGCTACCTTACTATAACACATTAATTAGCATGTGTTAAAACTTGGATTGCAATATTAAAAGACTCCTCATCCTGCTTTGGTCTGTAATGAAATTATGATCCTAACAGCTGCTTCTAAGGCAATGAACTAAAGCAATAACTGTGCGTTTTACCACAGAACAAAGCACATGCACTAATCAAATGAAAAGCACTACAATTCGCATTTAAACCTAAAAAATACCTAAGCTATCGAAAGTTCCTTCAACAATTGCCTCCAACATGACCACCTATAAACTGAACGAAACAGAAAAAAAATATCGTTTCTCTCATTGCAAAAGTCTCACTTGCTTATTCAAATAGCCCATGGTAAAACAAATGCCGTAGTGAATATTGACAGCAGCAAGGGGAAGACGGAATAATATCCAACAAATTAAATTTTTTAAAAGCCTAACAAGCACTTACCTCCACACTCTTCTATAATTTCAGCTATTGTGCTAGCTTCATCCCCAGCCATTATCAGGATGTTTTTCAGACCATCCAGCACAACCTGTACCACTTGAGAATCCTTTACTGAGAGTAGATTGCAGAATGGTGGGATTACATTTTGCTGTACAAGGTATTCAACCTAAATAATGACCAAAAAAAAGTGCTTTCAGCATTGTGCTTCTTACAAATAGCTGCATGTGCAATGTTTTAGTGATAATCTGAAATCCCACTACACATACCTGATCTTTTCTTCCACTTATTGTCAAATTGCTAATTGCCCAAGCAGCTTCCTTTTGTGTTCCAAAGTCTCCCTGAAAAACAAAATTAATAGCTCATTAAAAATCAGTATGGAAACATCTGTCAAGCTTATTATTAAAAATCACAGACTCCTCATGTCAGATTTATAAAAAGAGGATGACAACTTGCATAGCTTATAGTTTGACTGACCTTAGCCAGCTGGTGTATGATCATAGGGATTAGCCCAGCATCTATTACAGCCTGAACTTGTTGCTGGTTTCCTGCTGTGATATTGGAAAGGAACCAAACCGCTTCCTACAATTGGACAAAACAAAAAAAGCGTAACACTTAAAACTAGTCAACAGATGGAAAAAAAAAAACCAACCCAAACCAAACAACCTCAAAACCTAAAATTGTAGCATGACCAATCACTAAACAGAACCTCCAGGTTTCCTCCCCCGTAGCACTTCTAGCACGCAAACTGTTATTGCACTGTGAAAGCCAAACATGCAGGAGATTAATGTAAAATTGATATGATTAATTCACTGGGCCAGATTATTACTTACCCAAAGAATGTCACCATACATCAGGAATAATACTGACTTAAACCTTATATCCACTTTGCACTGCTGTAGTCATAGCCATGTTTTAAACTTTCAATTGGTTTTGCAAATAGAAAAACTGGTAAAGCCTCATGTTAAAAGGATTTATCCTGACTTACTACTGACAGCTCAGTAGCAGCTTTCTGTGCTGATATAAGGAAGACCAACTCCCATTTTCTTCCTGAAACATGAAGTGGCTGGAGCTCACTAAGTTCATTCAAGTACCAGACAGGACTCTCAGTCTTGAGCCTTTACTCAGCAGTTACCTCCAGGTGGTTCATCGACATAGCTAATACCTATCTAATGGCAGTTACAAATTCCTGGTTACAAATGGGTGATACTTGTCAAGGCAATCCAGAATATCTTACAAAGTCTCAAATCTTAAGCAAAAGACAAACAGATGTGGCAAGCAGCCAATTATGAAGTACTGCAGGAAAAAAAAACATAATGGGTTCCACTTTTTAGGGATGCGTATCTTGCTTTTATTTGTATTTGCCCCTCACAACACACACTTAAAACAAAACTCAAAGTACTTCTAGACTCCCCTTATACAAAAATAATTCCTTGCTTGGCATTCAAAAAGAGCTCCTCATCATTCTTCTGTGAGAGTTAGAAGGGCAGGCAGAAACAAATCACAGCAGTTTGAACTGTCAAAAATAACTTCCACAGAGCTGTTGACAGGGCTTGAAAAAACAAGAGATTCCTCCCAAATATTTTTCCTTCAGTGGTACACTAAGTGGTGAACTCCCGTAAGCTAAACAAAAAAGCCTCCTCCTCAGCCAGCTCCATCTTTGCAGTGGCAGATGGCATGATTAGCAAAAAAAGCAAATAACATGAAATACAGCTCCGGAAAAGGCGGCATCGATCACTTTCATTAAACTCCCCCTATTCCATCCAGTCCTTGCATTACTGAAGTTATCTCTGCCAAAAGGAAGGAGAGGAATGCAAGGCCAGGTTTCAGAAAAGGACAGTGGTGGTACTCTACTTGAAGGTGAAGACGGACAAGAGAACAAACTCCACTATGAAAAGGTGGAGTGGAAAAACAGGATCAGTCTTACTCAACTCATTGGACTCAACCAAAAGTAACACTCTTTAGTTGTGAAAAACTATAATGCAGGTTAGCCAGTTATTCACTTTGCAAATGAAAAAAAAGTATCACACTTCAAAGCACGAACCATCAGTCCTCCAAGAAGTACTAGGTGTCAACGCCAATGCATGGATCCTCCTCTTTGGTTTTAGCCCTAATTAAGCACCTGCCTCAAAGGCTGTGTCCTCACACAAAATTACCCACATGCCAGAAATGATAGGTGTAAAAAATTATTCTGTAATGTTCTACAGACTACTGTTTTATTTTTTAAACAAAAAGATTAAGTTAGGAAGAAACAAATCATACCTTGTTTATCTTCTCTTTTGGATGCGTCAGGAGATTTGGGAAGTAAGACAAAACATCACAATTGAGAACAACTTGTGTCTGTTCATCAGTACCAGTTACTATGTTGCCTACTGCTCTCAGTGCTGCTGTCTGAATATCCAAAGTGGGAAGGAAAAAAAAAATTGCATGTTAAAAGACATTGCTGTTACTTATGCTCAAACAAAGATCATTTTAAGACGTGTCTTTACAAAAACACTTTGCAAAATACAATTTAGCACTTCATCCTGAGCTACATCCTAAAAATGGGTACTGTTTCATCAAAACAGAAACACACAGTACAGCGTTTTACTGAATAGATGCACTGCAGCTCAACTCAAAACGTGTAAAAATTAGAAACTAAAAGAATATTAAAATAATAGAAGAGTTAGTTCATCATGTATCTGATCTGAGTTACAATAACATTAACTGTTTCTAGGCTTTGACTACGTATGCCAAGGTTGTTTACTTCTCCATTCATTTCACCACAGAATCAAAAACCCTACGACTACTTTTCTTGACTCAGTCGACTTTCAGAAACTGACTGTATTTCTTTATGTATTGGTTAGTAAATGCTTTACAAGTGACAGAATACTGGAGAGACTCCTTTTTGTCAAGGGAACTGCTCTGACAAATTTCAAGACAGTCAAGTCTCATCTGAAGTACAACCTAAATAAACACAACAAATGCATAGATATGTGAAAAAGCTCCCAAATACAATGGCTGGTTTACCAAAACCAAGCACACATTAACTAACTTTTAGTTTCCCTTTATCTTTGAAATTAATCAAACAAGCTCAGCTAACCTATCTTTTGTAGCCAATTAGAAATTTACTTTACTAAGAGGACTCAGCATCTGCAAATACTTTAACATGCAAAAGGTCCCAAAATATTAATTGATTTCCGTGAGCTATTCAGACAGAATATGCACAACCATGTGTGTGCAGCAATAGAAAAGAGCACATATAACTTCAATTCTGGGAAATTTAAAATCTGCTGTCACTAAATATTTTAGGACTACAAAAGGCAGGCACCCCTGGTAATCACACAATGGAAGTTAATGTTTAACCTGTCACTTTAAACTGTATTAGAAGTGTTTTGTTTGAGCTTTCTTTCATTTTAATAATCTTTTTTCCCCAGTGTAGGTAACATTTTTTGTTCAGTTTTACCCGCAACAAATGTGGCCATAAATGCTCATCTCATTACTCCACTAATAAAATACGCTAAGGCACATTTTTTTAGAAAATAGTATACAAATGACTACTTGATAGCAATTGAACCAGACTTACTTGAACTTTAACCTCCTGATGGCTCAAAAGGGGAACTAGAAAAGGTACAACTCCTGAATCAATCACCATTTGTATCTGTTCATTTCCACCATCTGTTAAGTAGGACAAAGCCCAAACAGTGTCCACAAGAATCTACAAATTGGAAAGAACATGGTTTACACATTGAACAGTAAAATCCACATAATGGAGGCTTAATTTAGTGATCAACATCCTTATGTCAGTGCAGAAGCATGCAATTTAGTTACAGGAAAAACTCAAACATGATTATGACAAGACCTAACCAGTAAAATGTTAGATTATTATGTACAACTAGGAAAACTGGGGCCCTTTGTTCCATAATAATAATTTTATACGTCCTCTCAAAAATTTTTTTAATTAAATACCACATTTTGGTGCATAAAGTGACAGCATACATAATCTCACAAAGGTAAAGTGTTGGGCTTGATTTGTATTTCAAAGATAGACAACGAGGTAAGTAGTTGTGCTAGTAACGTTCTGCAGAAAATACCAACCCAGCCTCCTAGCACTGCTATAATTTATTAGTTGTGCTATCTTTTGATTACAGAATATTTATGTTCACTTAGTCTCTAATCCATCTATCAACACCTTAGCATTTCTGATCCATAATGCCATTCTAAAGTGAAACTGTCAACTATTCTGGATGTATGCCTTTTTCTGCCTTCATACTAAGATCAAAATCCACAGCAAAGGAAAGGAGTTACACCAACTAAAGGACTAGCCACTATTGTAAGGTGGCAACTGTTCAAGCAAAGCAAAAACCTGCAGAGAAATTACTATCATGCAGGGCAATCTTAGTATCATAAAGAAAATAAAGACTAAACCACTGATGACTTGGTAAGGATGATTTGACAGCCCTCAAAAAAAGGGTACAAAAGTTCCAGTCATTGAAAGGTAGTATCTGAAGTAGAAACAAAGCCAGCCAAAAGAGATACCACTTTGACATGATGCTAGGAACTGCAGAAAGAGAAATCTGGACCCCACACTGAGGACATGACCTGTTGAGGTACCTAGATCTACTCTACTTTTAAAACAGATATCCATTTAAAATTTCCAGCTGTTAAGATAGCTAAGCACTCCATTACTGAAATGTAGGAAGGACTTTAAAGTCCTGACCCACAGGCTGCTTCTACCCAGCTCCAGGGATCAGACAGCACACACCTAATGCTTTCTTGACACAGCCTGCTGCTGCCCTCACCTGCTAATGCCATTGGGACAGCAGAATGTGCTGCAGTGGAGCCAGTATTGCAGCAGAAGCAGTGAGAGATGGTGCCTCACCAGTTTGCTGCCCCACAGCCCTGTTGGTGACAAGAGCAGCAGCCGCCAGAAGCGCTCACAGGACTGTTCGCTGACCTACCTGCATCACTGACTCATCTCCAAAGATAGGTTTGCTGCTCCAGTACAGAGAGGCTGGGACCAGACTGGTACCTCCAAACTAGCACCTGACTCTCAGGACCAAAAAGACGGGCACCCTAATTGAGATCAGTCAAAACCTGGCATCACATAGTCTCATACCTACTTCAAGAAGCTCTCACACAATCATTGATTGCAAAAGCTTTCAAATTCGGCAGGGAAAAAAAGCCTACAGGTTAGAAGTATGTTTGGTTTTGCTATGAGTTTCCGTTCAGGTTTGTCCAAATTACAGATGGGAAAGTCACCATGTGCTGTCTCCCACTCACATTACACTGGGAAAACCCTGGCACAATCCCAGATTAATCTGTTTGCAAATATTTTGTGGAGCCAAGCCCGCTTCACCATTAAAAAAGCAGCAGAAAAAACCACTAGCACAGCACGGAAGAAAAACAGTTCCACCAATCTTATGCTTTATGCCCAGACCCATCACAAGGGTTCAGTTCTGGCTTCCCTAAATTGAAGTGTCACTATAGAGAGCAAGAGTCAAAGACATCACAAAGTCCTGACAGGAGGAGGATGAGAAAAACAGTTCAGTATCCCTTAGTTACACAGATCTTTGTTCCTGAAGTCCCAATATAAGACTTCAGGAGTCCACCCCTCTAGGACTTTACTCAGAAAATATATGTAAACCCATGGATCAGAAATGTGGGAAGTACTGAAGGTTTAAGTTATAAAAACCTGAAGAAAAGTTATCAAAGGTGCCACAAAACAATAGTTTATTGCTATTTAAGTATATTTTCATATGAAATTTCCTTAAGTTAAACAGGTTGCAAAGTCAGGCACCCAACAGGTTACAGAAATCAGATTTACCCAAATGACCACAGTGTTTGTTTGGACTGGTAAGTAGACTTAAACATATTTTTCTACACATGCATTATATATCACCTAAGCAAAACTATAAATTGTGGCAGAATTAAAGTGAAGCTGATGGTAAAGCTGGCACTTTAAATTTCTAGTGCTCAATTCTGCAAGATAGGAACTACATTTAAAGAAAAAATCCTAATGTAAAGGATACAAAAATTTAGAAAAGATATTTCAGAAATGGTATATGCACTTTTCATGCTCTAAATGACTACAATTATATTAGTCTTCATATTTAATTGTGTAGTTATTACTTTATTATACAAAAATTAACACACAGAACCAAGTTTGCCACTTAAACACCATCTTGCAGCATTTTCTCTCTAGAGAAAACAAAGAATCTAAATATTTAAAACTTTAGAAATTACTTACATTTATATCTGTATGGTAAATGAGAACACACAATGCAGGCAAAATCTGAAAAGAAGTTCATCAGTCATTACAGTAGAATAAAACTGGCTGTACAATAATGAATCCAAGTACTGCAGTCACAAAGCTTTGCTTGAGACTGCACTAGCATATTGCATTCACACACTTCCCAGCAGCTGGTCATTCCCTCAAAGTATGTATAAAAATCTATATAGACAATATTTAAAATTTGTAAAAATACAAGACAGTACTATATTTCAAAGACGAGAGCAGACTGTATTTTGAGGGAAAACAAGCAAACAAGAGAGATAAGAGATCCCCTTGCTATTTTTAAAGCTTTGTTACCACACAATATAATAAAAATCATTAGCCTAATAACAACACAAAACCCCCTTTTGGAATAAAGTAAAATTTTATTTTTGTATTCATGTATGGAGAAAATATAAAAATGAGCCATGATAAGACTGCTTAGAAGAGGGTTTTTTTAATTTGGTAAAGTATTACTTGTAAAAGTTTCCACATTCTCTGTTTTATTTTTAAAATTTCATTAAAGTTTAGTTGCTAACAATATTATACTTCACATGGCTTCAAAAAATCTACCTACACTTTGGAATTTATCTTAAAATGAAGAACTTTATGTACATTATAACTATAGTTCTAGTCAAATAGCATCACTTTACTAGCTGTGCTCACTCTGCGAACACATTTGCTCTGTTCACCAGTTTAAAAAGATTTTCAGGTGCTTCTCTTCAACTGGGGACTTGACACTCACTGCACATTCAAAGCTAGTCGAAACACAAACTACACTACATTCATTAGTTTACTTAATTTCCTCTTATTGAAAATAATTAGTATTTGAATACTTCTACATACAGAATCATATTTGTAGCCTTTTTTTTGATAAAAACGTAAAATGCTGAGTATGTTAACACTTTCTAGTGTTTATTTTTTGTTGCGTCCATTTTAATATATGGGTAATCAGTCTTTAGTCTTACTCAATTTCAGATGTTACAAATACCTTTATTACAGCCATAGTAAGAAGATCAGTTTGGTCAAATTACTTCATTTAACAATGGTAGTGGCACAAGACAGTGACAAAAAACATGCATAAATTCGTAATATGACAATATAAAACATTTGGTCTCTAGCCCAGAGTATAAAAAATTCTCTGTCTCATAATTCTTTATTTACCTCCTGAACTGTCTCCATAGGCGGTGGGGGGTCCTTATTCCTGCAGAGATTTACAATGACCCATGTGACGTTCCGAAGGAAGGTGATGGGAATGGAGGGATTGATGAAGGACAGAAGAGGTTTGACAACTCCCAGTGATATGACATAATCTCTACACTGAGGACCATCACCTACAGAAATGAAAATTGTTGTAAAAGAAATTACATTAAAAATGGAAAATCTTGAAATGTATGCAATGACATGTTGGGATTCTGAAATTCTATGTTTCCTCACCAAGAGACTACTATTGAAAGGTTGTGTTCAATTAAATATACATACAATACAGATAGGTATGTATATTTTACAAGACACAAAATTTATCCTGTTAGTATTTTGTGTAGCAAGTGGTACTATTCTGTAGAAAAAAAATAGGATGTACATATGTAATTCTGGCCACATGAAAATTTATATTAAGCCACAGAATTTAGAGGAAACATAGTCTCATATGATTATGCCAGTGTTCAAAAAGTCAAATTCTAAAATAAAACGCTCCCTGAATTCAAATCATCGTAACAACAAGAGTTACCTATAATATTTCCAAGAGCCCATACAGCTTGCTCACAAACATTCTGGTGTGGTGAATGAAGTAGTCTCAAGAAGAGGGGTACTGCATCTGCAGAACGCAAAGATTGGATTTGTTTTTACTGGAATGTGGCATATGCACAATACTTTCATTCATTAATACAAAACCCTTTCTCAACCATGACTTGTATATGCTTCTGTTATGAAGAGCATAAAAAAAACCTTCAGTTAAACATGTCTATACCTATCTAGAGAGGGGAAAATAGACTTGAGAACAAGCAACTATTAAACAACAACGCTCCCCACATTTAAACAGTTCCCCATATTTCTTGAAGTGATATGCAAAAGCCTCAAGTATGTAGGTGTGAGGTTTTGTGTCCTGGTAATCCAGATTTTCCAGCTATCCAAGATCACAATACATACCCAGCAGAATGACATGCCTACTTGTACAAATGTGCTTCAAATCTTGACTAAGAAAATCGCTTCCTCCCAAGAGGTGGCTATAGTTAGTTTCCATATGCAGTGAAGATTTACCTCCATCTGCCAGTCCTGAGACACATTTTAATTTGCTCTTATATAACACAGGCAACATACCAGATTAAGGAAGTGGTACTGATTTTAGGTATCAGTCTCTGCTGAATTGAATACATTTAATAGGGCTAAGAAACCATCCATCTACTATTATCATGCACTACTTCAGACAACCCATACTGTTTGAAAGACTAATTCTTGCAGCAGTTTTTTAAATCTATTTATGATCACACTCATTCTATTGTCTTTCTGAGAAAGTAAAATAGATCAATTTACATACTGTTGCAGGAAATAATATTTTTTCTTGTAGAAATAGCTTCAGAAATTTTAAAACAATGCAACACAATTTGTGAGCAACTGTGAATCAATATTCTGTTGATAACGTAACATGTGACAATAGCCAGAAAACCCTGATATATTTTCCTGAAAATACAGAGCAATGAAGAATAAAGACAACCTAAATTCCTTCCTCATCCTAGGTGAGAAAGTCAGCACTTGCCTATAACTGACCAGTCAGGAGGGACAGCAACACACCGTTGCTTAAGAACAGTCTCTGTTCATGTAACATCATCCTACTTCCATTACCTCAAGTAGAATATTCTACCTTCCTTCTCAGTGATTACTGAGATTACACTTCAGCCATATTTGTATTCAACATATTTCAGAGGAGGGTCAAGTATGTAGTTTATATTAGATTGCAACCCTGGTATGCTTTCAAAAGCAGGAATGAAATTGTTTCGTATCAGCACTCAGCCAGGAGGACAGTCTGAGAAAGCATGAGTTGCAGGTTATCTGATCTACTGCTCTCAAAAAAATTAATTACTTCTGCTCCAAACTGGCTCCTGGCAAGATCTGTTCTGTGTATACAGTGCTTCTCCTCTTCTGCTGGGCCTTCCAACTGCCATTTGTCCCTCTTGATTGCAGAAGGCCGCCGCCTTTTGTATTTAGGCTGCACCAGCCTCTTCTATAGCTGCAAGGGTCTATGGCTTTGTTTCCTCAAACCACCCCTTATCTGAAGGGAGTAGAGTTGGGAAGCTGTTTTCCCTTAGTCATGTCCCAGCCAAAGCAGCAAAACTTTTAGACTAAACTTTTTCCCTTTTCTCTTCAGAAGTAAAGCTTGGAAAACGTTTTTTGCTTCTTTAAAGTAATTTTATTGCATTTTCTTCTTTAAGCACCTTAGCTAAACAGATTTTGGGAGAGACATACCCCAGCCTGAACTTCTAGAAATTGGTTCAGGTAACAGCAATGCTTCTGGCTGTGTTGTACATATTTTCATTCTAATTTTCACTTTCAGATTTTTTCCAGATTTTTTTCTGCAAAGCTAATACTATAAAACAGCCTTTTCACTAGATTCATTCATTCAAACATGACAACACTGTGGGACTTGAAAAAGGAAGAAAACAATGATTAACCAATGAGCAAGTTGGGAAGGATAAAAAACTTGGGAATAGATTTGCAAACATATTTAGACACATGAAAAGCAATCCAACACCAGAGGTGTCCAAATCACATTGAGACTTTGTATCAGCTATTAAAATGTACAAAACAGCATTTTTATTTGAAAGGCAGGTGCATACACTTAAAAAAAAAGAAACCAAATAACTAAGTCACCATTTTCCCATATAAAAACACTGAATATGAACAAGCCAAGACAATTTATTATATATTTGCTTATCTACAGTCTCCTGGTTAAAAACAAAATGCTGTATTTAGCATAAAGGTGATTGTTTTAAGATAAGCGTGCTGATACATAACAGCTATACATGTAACCTGAAAAATTAATTTGAATAATTTATCTTGAATATAGAGTTTATTTCCTGTATCTTCTCATAATGGAAGTCTCACTGACTGATTAAGCAAGAAACAAAGGCAGCACAACAAACTCTGTTTGTACAACAGATACTAATCATAAGGTCAAGGAAAGGATGGTAGTTTTCTTAACTCTGTATTTAAATGGACAACCTTACAGAATTGTATGTATTTAACAACTTTAATAAGATTTATGAACATACCTTTGATGTAGAAAGAATTACTTTCTAACATAAGTTTTAGCCATAGGGGAATTAACAGTACATGGTTTCAGAAATTAACCCAAGAATTAGAAAGGACTAACATTTTTTGTCACACTCATTATATCATCTGTCATTATCTTTATGGGAAAACGAGGTCTGGGATTCTTAATATCAATTGTTAGTGACAAGCAGATTGATACTTGAGAGCAAATGTAGAATTTTTTTTGAGAAAGAGACAAGACAGGCATTTATTATTTTAATGGTTTTGATAACAAATGGCATGTTATCCAAATATCACCTTTTCCCTTTTAACCACAATATCCACCACCCCCCAAAAACCAAATTGTAATACTTACTAGACTGTACAACAGCTTGAGTCTGTGCAGAAGTGCCTGATGCTATGTTAGTCAATGCCCATGCAGCTTCAAATTGTAATGAAGGACTGTAATGAAATAATTTTATAGTAATAAGTTGGAACATGATTTACAGATTATTTTATGGTTCATTTCAGTATTACTAGCTGTAATCACTCTAAGACACTCCACACTTAAGCAGTGTCACTGAGCTAAAAGTTGGGTTGTTTTTTTTAAAAAAATCTAAGCCTGGACATTTCAGGGGAAAAGCTGTAAAAAAAAAAAGTTTTTACATTCTATGACGTTTTGTAAACCACCCATCATTCTGACTTCTTATTAGTAATAAAAAATAAAAAGCAGTAATACTTGCGGAAGCACATACCAACCAGTGAAGCTGACCACTGCTCTAGTTCACTCATCTCCTGCATGAAACATTTCTAGCACTCCTCATCATAAAATTTAATTATGCCTCTCTAATGGGTAACAGACACATCTTCACATCCAGCTGATACAAACACCATTCATATTTAGTGAAGAAAGTGCAACTGTCTTGCTGCCATTAGTAGGTCTCAATAGATTAACCATGTCTGACCATAACTAATAAAAACTTGGCCCTTTTAACATTACATCTCAGATCAAGCATAAGCTGGTATACCGGGATAAAGACATTTTTCTGCTCCGTCACAGACAAGGGAAAGATCTAGCATTATTATCAAAAGACAGCATCATACCTGTATTAAAACTGACTTATTAAATGCAAATAAAAATCAGTTACAAATATTACGAAAGCTCAGGGAACATCTCTTCCAAGATGCCTGTGAACTGTTGTCTATGCCAACAGCAGTTTAGTAAAACAGTTTCCATGAAAACTGTTGTTCAAGCAAATGCTAAAGATCAAGAGTTCTAGAAGCTATAAAAGAGTTTACAGCTTATGGTGGTTAGTATAACAGTAAGGTGTTTGGCTTAGGGAGGAGAAGAGAACATTTACTTTTAGGTGACTATTTTTCATTTCCATGTTTTGGGTCTATCAGTTGTGTTTTATATATACCCATAGCACCTGCTTCTTTAAGCTTTTTTTGTCCATTAGTTTCCAAAGCATTTTAAGGTTTTATTGGGGATGGGATTGAAAAAGAATTAGATAGGAGGGCCCAAGATGTGTAAATAAGGATTTGTGAAAACAAATAGTACCTGTCAGCAGTCATCTATAAACCTTTACACTGTAGGATCAAATGCATTAAAATTCTAGTTCTAGGTCAGTCCTCCTTTTCTTCCCCTTGTGCTAAGCTTTCAGTGATAACATGAACAACAGCTTTAACAATCTGTTACACAAAGTCTTTGCAGTGTTCAGCTCTACTAAATATTATATAGCAATCACAATTAAAAAAAAGGCTTAAGAAAACCTTCAGTTCAGTTTTGAAAGGCTTATTAAACATATACAAAGGTAAATCATACAAAAACTTGACAGAAAATTCAAATTAAAAGAATTTTCACAGCACTGAATCATCTACTTCTAGAGCAGACAGGCATTCATGACCCACTTTAAAATGCAATCCTGATTTGAATATTATTGCCAGCTGCTTTCTAAGCAACCATTTTGTTAAACAAGCTAGAAACAAAGCTATTCATGCTTCATGTTTTTGCAACCACAAAATTATACCCAAAACGCCAATTTGCATTTTTGAAGTTTCTAGCCCTCATGGCTGCGGAAATAACCTTGAAAATGGAAATAACATAAATACATTTATGGCTGCCTGAGAGCAAAGATAGGCTAAAACATTTACCTCAGATGTGTTAATCCCCATCTACCTCAGTAAGGGGCTCACAGACTGTGGAACATGGCATTTTTCTTACATGTCATTAAATTCTTGCAACTACATGCTCAACGTTCTCTACCTCCTTTACTGAAGCTCTTGTTTTCCAACAAAGAATCATAACAGGGAGCATGCTCACTGTATTGTACCATCACACGAGGGAGCAGTACAGAGCCAGAAGGAAACCCACCTTGCAGCAAGAACAAAAAAAGCTAGAAACTCAAGCTAATAACCTTAATGAAAAAGATAAGTGTATTCTGGCAAAGAGCCCTGTTCACAACTAGGCATGTTCTCTGCCTTCACACAAATATACACGGTAAGTCTGAGACAGGTTTCTTAAAAAGTTAACAAAAAAGCCTGAAATTCAAAATCAATGAGAAATTTACTAAGGTTTTCTTTCTCCATTAGCTGTATATCCTCATGCAAGCACTAAATAAGAAAATGATGTTTCAGCGGCAGGATAACAGTAAGTCTGAGATAGGTTTCTTAAAAAGTTAACAAAAAAGTCTGACATTCAAAATCAATGAGAAATTTAGTAAGGTTTTCTTCCTCTATTAGCTGTTATATCCTCATGCAAGCACTAAATAAGAAAATGATGTTTCAGCGGCAGGATAAATACTCCCGGAGGACTTATAGTTTATCATCATGAAGTGTGATCCACTGTGCCAGATTATATGGTGCTATGAATCCTCAGTTTCATTTGAAATAATGAGATGGTTTTTTGTATGCAGATTTTCATTAAAGGTGAACATTCTTAAAAGTATACTTACTTATCATCCCTTTCTAGGCATTTTACCAGAATTGGTAAAATTCCTGATTTTATTAAGTCATCAATAGGTGGATTTCTGTCACTGGATAGAAGTTTTCTGTGAAATTAAATGTAGAAGTAAAGTAAGTAACTTTCATCATAAACCAAGTGTTGGAAGTATATTTCTGTGCCTTTATTTTTACCTTGCAGCTTGAACAGCACTCAGTTGGATCACTGGGTTGTCACTTGTGGCATTCTGAAAAAAAACAACAAAATCCACACAAAAACAAATCCCAGGCTTGTAAAAATTAAAAAAGAACAGAACATGCACTTCTAATGAAAAAAAAAAAAGGTGAAATATAACATACCTGTAGTATAGCTTCTAGTGTTACGTTTTGCTTAAAAAGAAAAAAAAGGTTTTATTAATTTTGTTGCTAAATTATACTCTTTTTAAATATTTAATACAATCAAACTAATTTTAACAGCATATAAGCTCATAATTTTGCTTTCAAATAACTCCAAGACTTCCAGTGTTAAAGTTAGAACAGAATATATTGTTATGAGACATCATCAAAGTCTTTAAAATAATTCCAGAATCAAGGAACTTACTGCTTTGAAGTCAGCATCAACATCAGAATCTTCTAAACTTTCTTCTTGAGGAACATTTCTTTTTTTCAAAAGATGTTCATCTCTTTTGTTCTGCAAAGGAATGACGAAAAATAAAGACGGTTAATGCTTATCAGTACAGGGTGACAATATAATGGCTACTTTCACAATAAAAGTTTAGATAACATTACTTTTTTTTTAAAAGGCATTTACAACTGCACGTTGAATTTGCAGTATTTCAGCTGTAAGAATCTAGCAGCTCACTAATCCCAGCCAGAACTATGACAATCCATGACATTTGAATGAATTAAAACTGACAGTCTGGGGATCAACTTCCTAACAGACATTTACAATACACATAGATCTGCGTAACATTAACATTTAGCCACACATAACAGAAATTATTTTCCAGTGTAAGATTAGTATTCAGCTAAACCTACTTCAAAGTTCCCTGGTTACACCATTTTCATCCTGTGTGTAAAGCAGCATGCTCTACGTACATTGACACATGTAATATCTCCCACTCACACTGTTAGCCTAATTTCTGACTTAAAACAAAGCACCCTCCATAGCCTCAGCTCCTTTAAGTAATTACTTCTGAAAAAAATTACCTTTTCAGAAGTAAAGTACCCATTTAACGTTTCTACCTTGCTTAATTAGAATATTTGAACACCTAAAGCCCTAATTTAAAAAGGTAGGCATCAAATCATCAATTGTAACTGTACCCAAATGCACTTTTTTACAAGTTTGAAATGTATTAAAAGTATTGTTCCAAAAGTATGAAGTGGTCTTTTCTAAATTTTAGACTTATCTTTTGCTTGGTACGTCTAAAGGTACAAAGATAGAAAGGATAGTGGAAGACGATGATGCAGCATGTACATCTGAACACCTTTTTGTTTGTTCGTTTGTTTTAAAATAAGTACATTAAGATATCAATCTCTAATGAAGCAGAACATTGGAAAAGGCATTAACAGCTAGCTGTAACACCTAAAATAAATCTATTACACTAGCAAGGAAAGGCAGGCTTTTCAGTCTCCAATTATCTGATACCTAAACAGTACTGATAACAGAGATTGTATTATATCATGCCTTGCTTGTAATATATAAAAAAGCCTCTAAACAGAATCATGTTTTGAGGGAGTCCCCAATGTTTTATTTTATTATATGTTAGGAAAAAACCACCAAACTCAGGTCCAAAATTTCTGGGACATGCTTACTTTTTCGACATTTAAAAAAGAATTTAAAACAACTTTTCCAGCCTTAGTTTGAAAGGCTCCCAAGCAATATATTAAATTTTTTTTCAGATAAGAGAATGCTAAAACAATAAACAAGCACCAGAATTAAATAAGCCTTTAATGCAGAAGACAACATTCCATGAACTTAGCATAATTTAATTTTTCTCAAGTCTAAGTACAGAAACTAGATCCTCAAAGAGTGCACAAGGTCACCTAGATGAGCTGTGGCAGCCTCTCAAGAGCTGTACAGTAACAGCAACATACTCCGAGCACGTTCATACAGTCAAGCACTAAAGGTATTTTGTTATCAAGTGTTTTTGGAGAAAAGGGAGATGGAAATGAGCTGGCAGTTAAATGCTAAGAAAATAGTGCTATGCAGACAAACTGCATCAGGCAGGTACACACTGATAAGCGGATTCACCATAAAGACCTATAATGCATTTCTCTTAATTTTTCCACCCCAAGTACTCGGCACTGCCATTTTAAGCAAAGAGCAAACATCATTCCAGTCCAGTCAACCTGACTTTGCTCAAGTACAATTCCTTTTCCTACTGTTTGTCTAAACCATAGCCTATACTTCGGCAGCTACATGGACTGGACCCAGTTTCCAAAGGCCCTCTCCATGACCATGTCAGCTTTCCTCCCCAGCGCACAGCTACTACACACATCCACCTGAGGAGAAAGCAGTTCCTTCCTGCCTTGAATGAACAGCTCCTACAGGATCAGCTGTGCTGTTATGGTAAAACAAGCCAATACTGGGAGAAGGGATTGAAGCTGGAGAAAGGTCCTGATGTCTTCAGTCAACTGTCCTCTTCCCACCTAGAGGTATCATCAACATCACAATGGTGAGCAAGTTCACACAAGCATGAATGTACAGGAAGACATATTTAGCTATGAGGGTAGCAGACTGGTCCAGCAGACGTTCCCTGTCTTCAGAAAAGGTGCAGCCTGAAGTAATTGGGGTCTTAGCACAGAACTGTTACCACTGTCTGCCAGAGCAAGTTAAATGTTTCATATTAAATCATTTACTGGGAAGGGTGAAGTTTCCTTGTCATTAGGAGCAAACTACTATGGTGTAAGGCAGGGTTTTCCAATTCTGTTCCTCCCAAAATATTCAGCTGAATATTCTACAACTCATGCTCAAAAAAATCAGGGAAAGAACTTTGCAGGGTTTTTCTGAAGTACGTTTGATGTAAGAACTGTTATCCACACTGATTCACCTGGGAGGTGACCGATAGTGAGGACGGTAACAAAGGAACGTTTCAAATTCTGGCCCATCAAACATGTATAATCTAGGTTTAAATTCTACTATGCAACAGGGTCTCTTGACAAGAGCAAAACTGCATCAGACTGATTAGAAATCTTAGCATGGTAATACTGAGTAACACCGAAAAGCCTTCCGATTGTAGCTGCATGCTAAAGGTGGCCATAACATACACCATAAGTGAGCTAACCAAGAGTCTAGTTCTCTCCCATTCCAGCAAGCAAGTTAACAGCTCCTTAGAAAGCCTTTTATACCTTCATACACAACTACGCATTTCCTTTGGCAACACGAGTATGCCTAAGGGAATGCTTCCTAATGTTAATGTTAACCAAAATAAGTACAAGTAAGCATATATAAAAACTGACCTCAGCCAGGGAAAGTAAGAGCGAGCAAGAACGTTCTTGTAGCTACTCACTGTTTGCAGATGGTTGGGCTGAAAAACAACTATTAAAAAAGAGGAGCTTCCACAGCAGCCCAAAGCAGAGAGGCTAGTACTTACCGAGAAGCACTAAAACTTCCTTACTAAGGAAAAGCTAGTGTTATTAGCATTTCTTATAAAAGTCGGAGTGTTCACAGAACGTTCCAGTCTCAAAAGTGTCTCTAAGGCTATGTGAAACAGCTCTGTCCATTTGCAAAAGCATCAAATTCCTGGACAGCTTAACCACCATATACAATAATTTGATAGACCAATCACTCCCCTGTGAGTGATTAGGTAAAAGAACATGATTTGCAGCTTGGCATGACCTTAAAATGCTTGCATTTTGTCATACTGTGACAAACTCAAAAGTTTTTGCCTAAATCATAGCGCTAGCCTCTTCTGCAGGCTCCTGTGGTGAAAATGAAGACAAATGAGCACACCTGGATACAGCTGTCCTGTTCCAAACCCAGTGAGAGAGACCCTTCAAAGAGAGAGGCATCAGACTGGAATCCCTGATGAAGGGTAAGACCTTATCGTTAACAAAACTAAGCAGGTCTCCTTCAAAGGGGAAGAACCTCAACCACTGCCTGAACAATGTGTGCTACTACAATGAAGTCTAAAAGTTTATAAACAGCAGCTGACTGCTGGTTATAAGAATGTCAACATTCTGGTAGAGATCCCACTACAACAGTCCACAGAGGTTTCTGGACGAACAAAAGGCATGTGGACAAATACACCAGGCAAAAATACCATGTGATTAGAAACAACAGTAATGGTACCATGAGTGCACTTTCTTGCCCAGTGTGATGATCTGTTAAGAGTTTCTGATGACAGATACCCATCATTTGCTTCACTGACAGTGGGAAGGTCAGGCTGCATGAATAGTAAACATGCAAATCCTGCAGATCCCAGTACTTCGTTTACCTTCCTGCAAGATGGCCACAGGGTTCAAAAAAACGCTTATCAATGCAAACAAGATTCAAAGACAACCTGATTAATAGAAGAAGAATCCTTATGGGCAAAGAGGATGCCCGTCAAGCTGTCTGCTGCATTCCACCTAGTACTATAGGACACAGCCAACAGAATACTCTAATGGAGCTATGAAAGGTATTCACCATAAATTTATACATGCTTTTCAGCAGTTGACACATGGGAAAACTATGAGAGTCTCAAATCTGTTGGGAAGCTTCAAGATCAAAAGGGAAAAGAAATAAAACAAGAAAATCTTTGCCCTGAGGTAACAAACACCATTATGAAATGCTTCTTCAGGTCAGGGAAAGATTTAGGAACTCAGTGGCTAGTAGGAAGGAGTTCCTTTACCATGAAAGTTAAGATATTTGAGTTCTCTGGGGACAAAGAGCAGAACTTGAAGAACATCTCAACATTAGGAACTGCAGGGCTAGCCAGCATCAGCTGTACTCACAGATGACAAGTAGCTCTTTCCTCTGCTCTTACATCCTAGGGAAGACTAAAGGATCAGGCTAGTGATGGAGGTACAATTCAGGTTTTCTGGACATCCCTTTAAGCTACCACTGTTGTGACAGACCGAGATGAGCTTCTAGGTTTCACTTACATGTAATTTCCAATTATGGTTTTGGAGAGTGAGAGCACCTGCCACAGTCCATCATGAAGAAAAAGAAAATGCCTAGCAGTCCAACCTCATCATGTTAAAGGGATGCTCTGAAACCCTCTACTGAATATCCTCTTAATGAAAGTTTTCTTAGGTGGGCTACCTAGCCTGAGTGAACTTCTAGTAACAGCTCTTGGATACAAACCTGGGGAAAAGATTCAATTTCTTCATTGGTTGGGAAAGGACCATTAATTGGCTACACTCACTGTCTTAGAACCCATTAACACCTAGACAGATTTAAAAAAACCCTGCAAACCTGTAAAAAGGCTGAACAGGTCAATCTGATGATCCTACAATCCATGGATACCAAAATTATATCCTACGTGCTTAGCGAACTAGGTCCCTTGCATCCAAAGGCAGTCAAACAGATTCCACGACTGTTCTTCAGATGAAGAGCATAGCTACAGATATGCAGTTAGAAGACAGGCAGCTTTTCTACATTTGAGTTCTGCTAACTCACCTTTGAGACAACAGAGCGCAGTCACAATGTTCCTGAGAAAGATGTGCACTAGCTGAA
This sequence comes from Ibycter americanus, assembly GCA_035590275.1. Classification (NCBI taxonomy): domain Eukaryota; kingdom Metazoa; phylum Chordata; class Aves; order Falconiformes; family Falconidae; genus Ibycter; species Ibycter americanus. The sequence goes on along the minus strand of JAVJGI010000014.1, from coordinate 30,012,979 downwards.
CAGAAGATGAGCAGGCTGACTAAAAATAAGTAGACACATAAGTGTACATCAGTGTGTGGCCCAACAGCCCCAAGCACACACTGCAAAGATCGATACCTGTTAAGTTAGACTTCAACTAAGTCTCCAGAAGAATACATTAGGAACACAATTTTCCTCTAAGGTCTTTTTATTAGTTTTTTTTAAGCACTCAGTCAAGGCAGGGTAGATGCAAGTTCTTTCCCAAGAATTTGCACTACTAACACTGGATAGGGAAGCCTCCAGAAGAACATACTAATAGTGCTTCAGTCTCCTGTGATTGTAGCTGTTTCTTTTAAGTTGGGTAGACTTACACGTAAAACCCACACTTTACTGTAAATGAAAAGCTATACATTGATGTTGAACTGGAAAAGTTGTTTAACCAAAGCAAGTTTTACTATCCTGAACCTGAAAATGTGGAATTTTTTAATTTTCTTTTTTTCCCCATTCTCAGACTTCCTGAGAATCAGAAAAAGATTTTTCCCACCCTAGGTCTCCCAGCAACATGAAGACAAGATTCCTTTCTTCAAGACTCACTATTTAGGAGCTATTGTGGATGTAAGCGATCTTATTTAAGAAAGATCAGAGTAGGGACAACAAACACAGTATGCCAGAGAAACAGGTAAAAAAAGACATATGCCCGTGGCTCCTTAATCTACCACTTGTTTAGAAAATAATTGTTTTGCCTTGCATCAAACTTTTAATTGGCAATTAGAGCTTTCATGAGCTAATGTCTATGAGCTCATGTCTATGAACTCTCAGAGGCAGCTGAGTTTGCCAAGAAAGTAAAAAATAAACCTTGTGAGACATCCTGGAAGTTCTGAGGATTCCAGTTTGTTAGCAGGCCTTAAAGGAGGACAAGATTCTCTGTTTCTGCTGAGGTTAGGAGTATTAAGGCTTCCTTTGAAGGATGGCATCTAACTCAATGACCATAGCATTGACCTGGCTAAGGACTACCTTTCTTAAAGCACGTAAGCCGCCCAAGTCAAGCTTCCTCCTCATAGAAAGCCATGCACCTAGAACCAAAGGATCTCTCACAGCAATAGAGTTACAGGCTTCATTCAGATATGGAACCCTTAAACTGAACCCTAGCCATTACTCATCCATCCCACTCCCCTTTAGAGTGAGACTAATCAGCTAGGTTAGCCAATTAATTCCGGGGTCCCTGTTGCTTAACAGAGCAGCCTTCGGGTTTCTGTGATGCTGAAATTAATAAGCATTTTGAATCGGACTTTGCCATGGCACTACACCGAGAAGTTTAAATTCTAAATCCCCAGAGTCTCCATCACCAACACTGACATTGTTATCTTGTCTGTCTGGAAAGCGAGATGGCTACTTTTTAAGCTCTCAGGCCCACTGCTGCCCTAACAATATAGCCAGAGACCAAGACCATCTTTCCAGAAATTTAGTAGGTCCATTCCCAAAATGCATAAAACTCATGTTCAGCAAGACCAATATGGAATCAAAAAGGGCACCTGACCATCAAGAGTGTCATCTGACTGGCTCACAGTGCCAACCCACACCTCTGCCAGGATTCTGCCAGATGACTGCCTCCCTTTTATGTCAGAGAGAACTTGGTTAGCTCAATTCCTAAACAAATAATAAGTGACTGGGAAAAGAAAAAAGAAAGAAGGGAAGTTTCCTTCTGAATAAGAGCTGTGGTGTGAAGATAGTGAATAGAGATTAACATACCCTTGAAACACAGAATGTGTTGCAAATGCACCTTGATGTCTGTAATCTCAAAAGAATAAACACCTCACACAAATGCATGCAGAAATTGTTTACTACTGTTCAAAGCTGTGAATTTTTTTGATTTATTCCATCTTACAATACAGAGATGTAAGCAACTTCATCAGATCCATTCATTTAATATTTATACACATATTGATTCAAAAGACAAATCCATGACTATGTAGTGCTTCAACTGTACAGATGAAGAATGTGTTCAATTTGCCTGTTTTCTTCAAAAGCCAGGTGTACACTCAGCATCTGGATAGTTGGGATAAGGGGGAAGATACCTCTTGTGTTTTGAAGAGGCACTGGTGGATTACTAAGATCATGCCAACACATGTTTCCTGGATTTGGCACACTCATGCTAGGGTAGCAGTGTTAGCTGTAAAGATGAAGACAAACAACGATATTATAGCTTATCATTTCCACTGCTGGAACTTAATACAATATACCCCTTTATATTTCAGTCCCAATTCTGCACCAGAAGTAACAGCCTGACATTTGCCACAGCTCCAACAGCAAACCAGGTGCCCACCAGCACCAGTTCAGTTGTTGCAAACCAACAACTTGGACACATGCTTTATCTCTTGCTAAAGCAGATTTCTTCTGGTCTCTGCAGTGGAAGATGTTCCAACAAATACTCCAGAAGAACACAATTTCCTGCATTTATGAGTTCTGCAGCTGCTGTTCACTCTTGATTTACAGTCTGACCTACACCCAGAGCTTAGGCTTCTCTAAATGTATAAGTGATCTTTGCATGTGTAGTTTTCAGTGAAAAGTCACTAGCAGCTCATAGGCTTCCTCTTCCTCATTTTCACTCATGTATTACTGGCATATACAAGATTCCTTCCACGCAGAACACTCCATTGCCCTGTCTCAAGCGCATGACTTGCTTCCCACCACGCTTGTTATAAAATGGCCTTGAAATTGTGACCTGTTACAAAAACCAATTATGACAATTAAATTCAAATTCTCACTTTGCACTGCAAAGCTCTCTCCAAAGACCACATTGCAATGCTCATATGCAGTCTCAATTTAACAAGATATATGAGGATAAGCTGCATTAGCTAAGCCATCTTTTACAACACTGCTCTGCCAGCAGGCATAGGCTGCCCAAATGCTATGAATGATTCTTCCCAGTACAGATTTCACAGTTATACAGCTAGTTTTACACTGAATCAACACACCAGTCCTGAACAGAGAGAGCTCCTAACATGCCAGGATAAACTTCAACTGCTGATAATTCAGGTATCAAAATTACCTGAGTCTCACTTAAGCAAAAACTGTCTAATTTCATTTTTCACTGTATGTAGAAGTAAGTAGCTTTCTCCACACCTCAATCCTCTGCCAGTACCAATAAGGCCATAGCCAGCTTAAGCTACACATTCAGACATCTTCAGCTGGTTTCTTTGATTAGGAAAATATGAAAGCATTAAACAAATTTTAGATGACATCATGCACAAGTACTAAGACTTTATTTTTTTTTTAAGTCATCTGGGTCCTATTAGATTTCTTCAACTAATTCTTATAGTCTCAGGATGAATCTTACAAACGTATTTTTTATATTGCAATGAGATACAAAAGTTTTTCTTTAAGACCTGAAAAAACAAAAAAAGCCTCTTTTAAGAAGAGCAGAAGGATCCCCAGAAAATACTAGCATAAGATTTTGGGTAGCTACTACACAATCAGGTGACAAGTGCAGAAAAAATTTCTCAAAAACAAGTTAAGCTAATTTCTATTGACATAACTTCTATTTACAAACCCTTCATTTTGATTTTAGCAAGGCTTTTGTCTTCTCTCTCAGCTTGCAAATAATGAAAAAAAAATTTAGATTAAATTGAGTGGCTGTGCACTCCTAAGTAAGCACCACTCAGACTGTCAATGATTCAACTGGCAAACTGGAGATACGCATTAAATGGGAGACCCAAAGGAGCTTGACCTACATCTAGAATACCGAAATCACACACTTCTACCAAGTCATTAATGAAAATATTAGAAAACATGGGTGATACCAAGCTCGGGAGGCCTTGAAGCATACTGGGGAACAAAATGGGAATACGAGTTAAGAAAGTCTGGAAAAAGCAGATACATTTCAAAAGATAAGAGGAAATCACGTTTAAAATTTCTGCATTTATTTAACTATGCGAATAGAGAACAATTACCCTTGCTTTGCAGTACTGCAGGAAGTGCCCAAAGGATATAACAGATCACAGACTGAGTGCCTGTCAACAATATACTCAATATAAATAGGAATACTGTGTTAAGAATTGTTTCTCACTGTCCCATTTAAACTGTGGCCTGCATCCTTCCAGACTTCCACACTTCCAGAAAGATACAGGCAATTTGGATGTGAGGAGCAGCAACAAGTCAAATCTAGAAAACAGAATGTTCAAGGAAAGGGTGAAGAACTGAATTTCTCTCAACAGGATAAAACTCCAGGGGCCAGTATCAGTCATCAAATATATTGAAGGTACCAAAAGGCAGATAAAGGTTTACCCCTTCCCTTTACACACATAGCCCAAGAGTAGTTTAGCTTGTGAAAACGTCCTCTAGCAGCAAGCCTTTAAGGTGCCTAGAAATGCTGTTGGGAGAGTTATGAATGACGAGGGTATAACAAATGCTGTGGTTTAGGCAGAGCACTGAACTAGATTATCTCTCATGCTCATGATCTTCCCAGCTACATTGGCATTTATCCAACATAACCAAAATCGGACCCTAAAATTAACTCCCTCTACAGCACAGAAGCAGTAATTTCCAGAAAGCAGAAGAACATCCACACTTTCTAAATGCTAAAACTCTCCCTTTTCCCATTCAGAGACTTTAAACATTTGAACAGCTGACACCTTCACTGTAATAATATGAGAACTGGTACAGAAACTGAACATGGATTATTTCCAAGCGATACACTGGAGTAAAGCAGTACTGTTCTGCTGTACTGATCTTAAGTTGGAGAATAAAACTAACATTAGAATCCGCAGTAGTAATCTACAAATTTACAACTTTTTTATATAAGTTTGGGGCCATAAAGCAAAGCCTATGGCAAAATATTTAGCTAAGACACCAGGGCATTATCAGCAAAGTAACACAGTTGATAAACAAAAGCAGACTCACCTTCCTCAATTCAATTGTGACTTCATTTCTGTGTCTTCTCATAGTCTGTAAATAAATAAAAAAATTATTTGTACTTAAAGAAAGCAGTATTCTGTTTTGGAATCAGTTGTTCTAGGTCAAAAGCACAGTTATTCATCAAAAGATAAGAGAAACAGTGTGCATAATTTATAACTCAGTCTTTCCCACCAAGATGCACGAGTTTGTCTGTGCTGGTTTTGGTTGGTTTGTTGGTGTTTTTTTAATAAGATTATAAACCTTACAGAAAGCTTTGTCATATACCACAATAAGTATCCCAAAGGCAGAAAACATTGACACAATTACTTCCCCATGGGAGCTTCACTGGAATGACTCTCCAGGTGTTTGTATGTGCATGCCAAAAGAAGCAGTAAATACAAGTTAGACTGTCTCATTCACATACAATCACGTTCACAACCTAAATACATAACCTATGCCAGTTATCTGGCCAAAATCAACCATGAGTGACAGAAGATGACTAAGCTCAATGCAAACAAGACAGATTAGGCATGTGGCAAAAGGAATCAAAGTAGTACAGTGGTACTGAGTCTATTTAGGATCTACAGACTGAACAGCATAAAGAAAAAGCAGCCCATAAACATCTCAGCTCCTTAAAAGATACTGGGCACCCAGGACACATCCCCTACAGTGCTGCTATACCTCTTAGCTAAGAGAGATGAGAAGACTGAAAAAGAACAATTTTAGCCTACTGAAGGCAATCTCCCTATGTTCATTTTACAATCAGTGGAAAAGACTTGTACCATCAGAATGCAATTCAGAGAAAATCAGGACTGGATGACCGCTGGCAGCCTAGAAAGATCACCCACACTAACTAAAATTAGCCTTTTAAAATACTTTCTATGTCCTATCCCTGCTACTGACCTTCACTGCTGCTATCACGTTCCTTTTGAGTTAGGGCAAATAACTTCCCTGAGCTAAAAAGTATCAGTGAAGACCAGCAGTATACAGAAAACACCAGCACTCCACATCTAGCTATCTAAGGAAACACTGAACATGCTAAATTCAAACACAGGTAAATTAAGTGAGCAGACTTCACACCATGAATCTATACAGGACGTAGTTTCAGTGCTTAGAACATTATCTTAGCTTCACTGTTCTCAACCCATTTGCATAGCAGTATTCATTTAATTATCTTAGGTTGACTTGAGAGTAAGGAAGGCTTGTCTTCCTATCCACAGTTTAATTAACCAACTCACTCAAGTAAACACAGGCACAATTCTCCTTTTACATCGACAAACATGAAGTACAAAGCAAGTCCTCATTACAGTAAGAGGACACTAGTACTACAGCATCTATCAGAGCTACACTTCCCCCCCCTCCCCTTATTTTGCTAAACCATTTGATTCTTGTGACCACCTGAGCCTGCTGCAAAAGCTCAGTATGGTAGGACTGGATTGCTGGGGAATGGGAGGGCATTGGGTACGTAGGGAATGGACAAATGAAGAACCTGAAAAGTCACTGCATGCAGGTAGTAAGACCAGCCGTTCAAGTTTCTCATTCATATTTGAATAATCTCAATAACTGTGTCAAATTTAAGAGCACTAAATAGCCTAAAAAAGTTTTTCAATACTTCTTCCCCATGACAACTCTGCATTTCAACGGAAAAACATAATTAGACAAGGCTGTCTTAGATTTCTGCTGTAAAATCTCCTTTTCTTGATCGTTGTGAATGTGCTACACACCAAAGATCTTCACAGAACTTTCCACTTGTAACACAACCCCATCTCCCCCTAACATCTAATCTTTTATTCCTGCTTACATTAAATTTGAAGGGGTACCCCATCACACAACACATCAGTTAACCTGAGTGTCCATTAGCATCTTCTCCCCCAAAATCCAATATTCTATGTGCTCAGTGATTTAGCTGATGCAAGGCATAATTTATATTTGCTCCCTAGTTACAACTTACTCCTACATTTTTTCACTTATCTATGTGATAATACCTTCTCTTGTGCAGAAAAATCTGACCATATCTGAAGCTCCTTAGCCAACAACTATACCATTACATTTGCCACCTACCATTCTTCTGGAAGTAAGACAGATTTAAGAAAGACTGTATGCTGCCCTCAGCAATTCAGCAGCCTCATATTTTTCGTTTAGAAAAAAACCAAATACAGTGCAGTCCCAGGCACAGCATTACTATTCATTTCATCAATTTACTCTAAAACCTTCTCTAACAATGCTTTGACTAAATACAGCTACTCAGAGTCATCCATCCATAAACGTTCTACTGGGAAGACTCAAAGCTTCTTTCTAAAGGCAAATAATTCACTCAGATTTTCAATTAGGGTTTTATCTTTGTTTCATACTTCCATTATTTCAGCCCCACTGATCCTACCCTATTACAATTCTGTCTCAATTTTTTTTTTACTAGTTTTTTGCTTCTATCAAGCTGATCTTCAAAATATTTGACCACTCCATTACAGTTCTACATTTAATGTGCAAGAATCTCCCATCTCTTCCTCATTTAGAGAGCTACCACTCCTTAGAAAGATTCTTCAAAAAAGGTTATCAACTACGTGGACATTTTTGCTGACTAGTAGCATACATTCTACAAGCTTTATTTTTTAGGCAATCTCCATACTACCTGGGTTTTACCCTTTTAGCTGTTCTTTTATATTTCCACTTAAACTTATTATATGTAGTTTCACATTCAAAGCAGCTCTGGTACATTTTTGCTTTTTCCTCCCTCCTTTAACAGGCTGAATACGCAGTACTCGCCACCAGAGTCCAGAGCTACTTCTCCATTCATAGAGCAAGTAGGTTGATAATTGGGGCTATCCCTTAGCCTTAACTTCACAGAACTGATGAGTGTTATCTCCTGCTGGCACAGCATTTGTAAAAATTCAGCATGTTGGAGTCACCAGGATCATCTAAGAATCAGTAATACAGTGTTAGGGCTAGACTCTTCCCACAAGTACATGTGACTGAAGTTCCCAAAGAGCGTATGGTGCATTCTGGCAGTTAAACTTGGTTGCCACAGTCAGATCATAACCAGTGCTCTCAGCTAGATGTATGCTGACATCATTTCTAACCTGACACTTCATGTCCCCAACATATGAGATGACCATTGTATACCAATATATTTAAGACCATGGATTCCACTTCATACATGTCAATTGTTGCAATTACAGACTGTACATGAAAAAACATATGCATGTGCTTGACACTGGCCCAATTTCTTAGTTTTATGCCTGCTACTTAATTGGGATTTGTTCAGGCTGTTCTCCATCTTGATTTTCTTCTCTTTACCAAGGGAGCTGATACATTAGTGACGGACTGCTCCACGACAGACCTCTGAATATCTGCAGTTTGGCTATCCTTGTCTTGAGAGACCATGCTTAAACCTCATTTGATTACAGAAAATGCAGGTATACATAGAGCACCATGCTATATACTGGACTCTCCTGCTGGGCTTTTGCAAACTTTATTTTAAAACTTGCAGACTGACAGGCACAATTTCTAATCTTACCTGTTGGTGGAAGGGTGTGGATGGATGGCAAAGCCTAAATTTTATTCCCCAAAAACCAGACTTCAGTGAGTCTGTTAATTTTTTGTCCTGATCTGGCATTTCTTAAAAGGTACGTATTTAAAGCTTGTGTTCAGGTGAACCATTTTAGAAATATAGCAGGTTATCAGCACCTTCCTACAGCCTCAGAAGAAGTAAACGTACTATCATCCAACAGCATATAAAAGAAGCAGTCTTAAACACCAGTGCAAGCTTCCCTTTAAAGAAACATTACCACTGTAAGCAGAATACCATGCTTTTATACTACCTGCACATAGGGAACTGATAGGCATTTACAAGAGATTTATACAGTAGTAGGAAGGTTAAAACATTTCCCCCTGCCAACAGGTCAGCTAAAACAGACAGAAGAAAAAATTATTCTGCAGTTGAACCCCATGGATTCATTACCAGCTTTCAGGCTGGGAGGACAACCATCCACTAAAGTCTATTATGCAGCACTAGTTGAAGCCTAGTGAGAGGTTACCAATGGATCTAACACCATGTTTGACATTCATAGCATCTGACCACAGTCATTTCTCGGCTTAACAATCTCAAATACGTAACTTCGTCACACTGAAACAGCACATCTCAAAACGACTCTCCTAAAAAAAAATCTGAACTGTTTCACTGCATTAAAACAAAAAAAACCCCAAAACAAAATCAGAAAACCAAACAAAACCAAAACATGACTCCAAATCTCAGAAAGGGGAAACTCTGAATAGGTAAAATTCTACAAATCACAAAAATGATGAGTTTATTCCTGCAGAACCTGAACAGCAAGTCTGCTCCTAAACACAAGGTATTAATGCACCATAAACAAGGTATAGAAAGTAAAAATGAATAACTATCCATCAGCATGTACTATTAAGAAACAAGAACATACAACATTTGCCAAGTTGTGCTACAACATTACATCTCATTTGTTACACATGACAAGTCAGACTTAAGGTTCATAAGGCTTTTGTAACAAGAGATTTCCTCTTCCCAGTTCACCATCTGTGAAAAACAATTACATACCAGTGTGTTTGACAGGCTGATACAACCACAGTAATGCACCAAGTACTGTAAGTCTTGTAACAAGTCAAAGGTAGATGTTCAGCAGTAATTCTAATTTCAAATGCCTTGACATGTTATTTTATGAAATAAAACAGAAAAAAACAACAGATCTACTAGATGCTGTTAGATAAATCAGTGTTCTCACTCCTACCCTGCATTTCTGAATACTCTTCCAAAGCCAGGCACAAAGCATTACATGCCAAGAATCTCTCCCTAACACCTTCCACTTGAAAGAAAAATAATCCCTAGTTTCCTCAAAGTATCAAAACCAAAATTAATTTCACATCCCAATAAAGAAAATCACTACACACATTAGGGCTGCTGTGTTAGGGGCTGTATGGGACCCTTGTTTCACAGTGATACAAAACACAAAAATGCTAAGTTGACAAAAAAGGTTTAAGGACACTAGACCTTGAGAACAAAGCAAGTTCCAAGTCAATGCCCAAAACAAGGCTTCAAAGAATGCCACAGTCCCTGTAAAACTGTCTTTGACACTCTCAATGGGCAGAAGTGACACAGAATACAACCATCCTCATGAGATCAGTGTTCCAGCTCTGGAATCTCTGTTCCAACAAGAAGCTGACAAGAAACTCAAAGCTCAATTTCAGAACCGTCTGTGGAGAAGGAAGCGTCTTCCTGATTTTTCAGTTGATATTTGGTTTATGACAGAACACAACACTGTACATAAAACTCTTGGTATCAAAAAGCAATTGCTAAAGATAACCCTCTGAAAATAACTGAATTACCAGCATAACAGCAACCAGCACATTCAAAGAATTATTGAGTGACTAAACATTTGGGACCCTCTGGCTCAACCACGCATACTTCACAAGTTCCGTTGGTGAAACCCTGTACAAAGGTGCACAAGATGCTCACTACATATTTAAGAGTAAGTATAACTGCTGTAACACTACTGCTTAGTATGTTAAGTCAGCCCATGCACACCTTTCCTGGCAAACAACAACAACAAAAAGATTACTTTGAAGTTTTGAATAGCATTGATATTCTAAGGAAAGAATTAAGTCTAGCAAGCTTCTCTGGCTTCTTGAGCCTTTGTTTAACATTTAAAAACAAAAAATGTTTAAACGTATAACACATTACCTGAAAAAGCAACTCATATAGCTTCTGTAAACAAAAAAAAACCTGAAGGAATACCAAAAACAATCAGCTGTACATCAGAACAAGAGAACGTTTTCCAGAACCCTCTGTGGCAAATACATAACATGGTGCATTTTTCCGCGGGGGGGGGCACACGGGGGAACAAAACCAAAAAAACCAAACCAAACAAAAAACACCCAAGAACACTCTACCAAACTTATACAAGACAACAAGTAGAAAGGCTAATTCAAGAGGACAAATCACATCTGAGACAAAGCAGTCTGAACAGTCCTTCTATTTATGAATAAATGATTTAAAACATTAGTACTGCTTAATGCAAGTTAGATTTCATTCACAATGAAATATTGGAGCCAGTCTTAGGGTTTCTGTTAATTTGAAATTTCTACTTCGTATCTAAAAATCAATCTTAATTGATTATAATCACTTTAAAGTCCCTTAAGTATATCACTTTCAGAGACAAGAAATTCTGGATACTTGATAAGATTACTTCATCCCAAGTTAAAGTACAAATAAAAAAAAAAAACCACAACTATTTAAATGTGCGAATGATACAACTAGCGAGAAGTTCAAGTCATTACATTCCCTTTGTTATGATGGGACAAAGATTTCTTAAATGAAAATAAAAATGAAGTTTCATCTACAAGATGTTTAATAATGTACATTATCTGTGCAGAAAAAATAATCAAATGCTGCACAGTAAGTGGTATGAATTTTAAACATTTTAACCATCTTTAGCTATATCAATTGTGTCAGAAGGAAGATTAAAGCTTAACCATCATTTAATGACTAAAAATCCACCTGCCATTCTAACAGCAAGATCTGGAGCTCAGTGTGGTGCTCACCCACACTAGCCACCTCATTAAGGGGTATACCTGAGCAGTGTCACCTTTTAATTAACACATTTACACCACTTCCATTGCAACAGGAACAAGTCCAGAAAACATCAGAGATCGAGAGGCAGGAAACAGATGTTTTTATGCCAGGCAGTGTATCAATATTGCCAGTGCACCTGGCCTGCCAGCTGCCCCACAAGCAGCTAGTTAGCTACCCCTGCTCTCCCACAGGCCAACCAGTATGCATCAGTCTCCATCTAGCCCACAGAAGTGGGAAACTCAGGCTCACCTTGATGAGACAAACACCACACACCAATGTCAGTTTTGGCTATTCTGTGGATACAGAAGATACGTTTTCAGGAACTTTGGTAAGATGTGCATTTAGCTGCTTTTGAAAGTTCAGCTATTAAGTGGAAAAGAGAGAACAAATTCACTGACTGATTCTAATTCCTCTGCATCTATGAACTTCATTAGAAGATAACCAGTCCTCTAAATTCTTTATTTCTGCTCTTGCCTCTCAACATTACAGGAACTGGTCTCAGAAAACCAGAAAATACATGCTTACAGCAAAGAGCTACCCTGAATACCTAGCTGGGATAGTAAAGTAGCTTGATTAAACATACAGGGTACCTGAAGAGCTTAAAATTTGCAAGTCCATTCCAGACTACTTCCACCTGCCTAACTGAAAGAAAAAACCTGGTTCCGTTCCAACAGCTGGATTGGATTTAACTACTACCTCCCCTCTTGCATATGAGCATACCCAAGAGTATAGTTTAAATACTTTACAACATAGGTGTGGGTGCAATACAGTGAAAGAAGAAGGTGTTTCCATTCATGAAATAAACACCATTCTTCCCTGGAAACTGCTTTACTAGCCTTTTTTCTTTATTCCTTCTCTGACACCTTTTAATAAGCATGAAATACTGCAATGCACATGAAAATGCAGAAGCCTCAGGAGCTGAGTTGGTTTTGTGCAGGAAAAAAAAATTCAGGTGCCTGTTTGTATACAATAGTTGAGATAATTAAGGTTGTCAGGTAGCCTGTCTTTGGTTAACATTAGAAGTTAAATATTCCATACTTGCATAGGAATAACTTGTTAGTATGTGTAAAGTTGAGGTTTAGACTGATTATATTGTTCTACTTGTTCTGGTGTATCTGGCTTCAGCCAAAAACAGAGAAAAAGGGACACTGTAGAAGGTGATACTGCTGTTGTATCTGTTCACACTTTCAAAGTGCCTATAGCTTACTCCAAGAATTGCAAGCAAATCGCAATACAGGACAGAAAAATTCTGGGACTATCAAATCACAGTTCTGAGACAGCATCACGATGGTCTGAACGCAACTCAATCACAACTGAAAGAACTAAAACCAATGACACTGTGCACACTGATCCCCTCTATTTCTTTTGGACATGCAAAAAGATTTGACATCAATGTCAAACTAAATCAAATGTTTAGTCAAAATTGACCCTTCCTGCTAAGTTTATTCCTTACAGTTATGAGCATCATGAATTATTACTCAGCCTTTTTTCCTCCTCAGTGCATGCTCTAGGCAGACCCTCCCACACACACAATTTTGAGATTTACCTAATTACCAAGTATTACCATAAACCTCCAAATTGTCCTTCTAAGAAAAACAGTAAATTTTTTTTCAGTCATGTAGACTACAAAGTTAGAACTTCACTTCTGGCTTTGTTATCGTAGCTCCATATTAAATTATACTGACCCAGTTAGAAAGGCAGGTAGGGGACACGGATTCCACAGTGCAAGCAATGAGCTACCAAAGCAGCCAAATACACTTAAAATGTGCCTGTACCCTGACCTGAGACTCCAAGAGTGTTTTCATTCCATTACTGTTTGACCCAAAAGGTATTTGCTCCTTTTTTTAGAGAAACATTCCATTATTTTGCAGAAAGTATTAGAACTTGGTTCAGACTCTGTGTACTGCAGAACCTTAAGATTACAAAGTTTCCTTTTGTCTTGTAACCTTTAACGCAGTACCAGGTACACTAGGAGCAGAATGCAGTATTTACACTACTGTATTTTATGTCATAACCTGTCTGGGACTCTCTTAACCCTGGGTTCCTCAGGGTTAATAAAGGCCACTTGAAGGAAAAGTAGTTCTTTTGCAGTTGGAGCTGCAACACTTCTTTTTTTAATCCCCCGTTTGGGGCGGGGGGGGGGGGGGGGGGGGGGGGGGGGGGGGGGGGGGGGGGGGGGGGGGGGGGGGGGGGGGGGGGGGGGG
>JAVJGI010000014.1:29946195-29969580 GCA_035590275.1 Ibycter americanus | reverse complement strand
AGGTCTGGGCAGACAACACCCACAGCCTTTCCCTCATCCACTAAGTGGGTCACCTTGTCACAGAAGGAGATCAGGTTAGTGACGCAGGACCTGCCTTTCATAAACCCACACTGGCTGGGCCTGATCACCTGGTTATCTTGTACATGCCATGTGATGACACTCAGGGTGATCTGCTCCATAACCTTCCCTGGCACTGGGGTCAGACTGACAGGCCTGTAGTTCCCCAGATCCTCCTTCCCACCCTTCTTGTAGATGAGCATCACATTTGCCAACCTCCAGTCAACTGACACCTCCCCAGTTAGCCAGGACTGTTGATAAATGATTGAAAGTGGCTCCTCAAGTACTTATGCCAGCTCCCTCAGCACCCTTGGGTGGATCCCATGGCCAGCTGCCATGCCACACACAACCCCAGGTCCCTTCAGGGTCCCATAGCAGCCAGTGATTGTTTTGCAGTGGAAAGTACCTTTTGGGGTGCACCATGCAAAGGTCCTGCTCCAGAGGAGGATTTAGTGGCTGTGGTTAGCTCAGCACACAGCTCCCGAGTCTAAATCCAGAGCTGTGAACCTTAAAATCCTGCCCAAGCTGCTGCTGAAGCTTGGAGAGGGTTCAGACTTGGGAACACAGCACCAATGCATCTCATGCCTACGAAGCAGAAGCAGCAAGAGCCAGCGACCTGCAGCACAGCCAAGCCCACCCTGGGGGGCCTGGGGCACAAAGACCTGCTTTGTGTGAAGCTACTTATCCCATGGTCCTCTTCCTGTCTTCGTCACATCTGGGTTACTACAAAATTACCCTAATCTGCAGAGGGACAGCTTCAGGCACCAGCAAGTGGAGTGAGCTGAGGAAACACCTTCTCCCCTCACATAAGGGATGTGATCGAAAGCAAAGCCCTGGGCCTGCGCTTACTAAAGTTCTCCCTGCTCACTGTGTCAAAGTTCCTCTGAGACCCTCTCTCCATCCCCATCTGTGGTACCTGAACCACAAGCATCCAACTCTGGGCACAGGCTTCCCTTCTCAGACATGTGGGAAAAGGTTAGTCTGAGAAACGTTTTATTTGAGCTGAAAATGGTGACTCAAGTATATTGCATAGCCATAATATATCTTTATAAATATAAATAAATATATGAACATAGTACAGAAGTATAAATTTGTGTTGGTTATTATACAGTATCAGTATGTTTCATATATCAATGCTGTACATGTGCATATATAGATTTATATAATCTATATAATTTTTATTTATATAGACATATTATATACAAAATATGTATTTGTTTATGTTACATTTTGTATTTTATGTACCTAGTGCGGCATTTTACTTTCAATTGTGGGTGGAACAGCTTGGATGCTGTAAAGAGTACGTCTTTGAGGCACAGCGTGCAGAAAGGCAAAGCAAAACCCCGCTCCAATTGGTTCAATCCAGCCCGAGGGATGCTCCAAATTCCTCCTGAAAACATCATTTTGAGGTTTCAATAGGAGAGATGCAGAGGTATTGTGGAAGACAACAGGGCCAGCTTTCTGCAGGAGCGATGGGGGTTTTGCAACATGTTCATGGGAGAAGGAGAGAAGTGAGTGATGGTGAGTCTGCATGTCTATGCAGTGGGGTGGCCCAGGTGCTGGATGTGCTCCACCCGTGCTGGGAGGCACATATATTCATGGAAGAGGAGAACAAGTGAGGGAAGATGCCTGGGGAGACTTAAGCATGCTGGAGCTTGGACAGGGATGGGATTCCTGGTGCTGGAACCCACCTGCCACAGGACTCTGCAAGTGCAGGGGCATTGCAGAGATGCTACAGGGAAGGTGGCCATGCAAGGTTTGGGGCTGCTTGGAGATGACCAGGCTGCCCCCTCTGGCATTTGGAAAGCCATATTCCCCCTTAGTCAGGCCAATGCTCCCAGAGCAACAAAAAGACATTGGTTTTGTTCTGAATCAGAACAGAGGGAGAAAAAAATTAAAAACCTGGAAGTGTTTGAGACAAGCCAAGCCCCATGTTCTCACAAGGGAGAGGGGGAATTGCCCCAGAGTGATTCCTCCCCTGCGGGCAGCATGCAGTGGTGGTGCCTGCGCAAGGGGCAAGCTTTGCCCTCGGCAGCACCTCCCTGTTCCGCTCAGCTGCAGACCCCACGTGGGACCTGCATGGGCAGAGTGTTGCTGAGAACAGCCAAATCTGGCCCTGGAGAGCCCACCTGAGCTGTGGTGCTGTTAGCAGAGAGAAGCCATCTGGCTGGGATGGAGGAAGAGAGCCCGTGGCTGCTGAGCCACGTGCGAGGTTCCTCTCTGTCGTGCGGAAACTTGCCTGTGCAGAGCTGTTTAGGAGGGCTCTGTCATGCTTGGAGGGAAAGAGCAATTACCTCCCCCATCAGTGAATTCTCAGGTTTATGTAGATCCCCGTGCCCTTCCCTAAACAAGTTTTCAATACAGAAATTGAAAGCTGAAGAGATCCTCTGCAATTAGGGGAGAAGACATCTCTCTTTCAGCTAACACGAAAAAAAGAGCTGAATGAAACGGTGCGTTGTTAACACGCTTCGGCTTAGTCACTGGGGAGGGTAACAAACAAGGCAGACTTGGTTGGGATAAAAAAAGCGTCGAGTATGGTGAGATTATGAAACAATAGGTACTGATAGAGAGGCAGCAGAGAGCCAGCCGCAGAGCAGAAGCTTTACTGAATGCCTGGGTTTGAATGAATCCTAATGATAATCACGGGCTACATGGCAATTCGTTTAAATAGTGTGCCTCCTGCTTCCTCCCAGCCTGGCAGAATGAGTCCATACATGTTAATTGCTTCATTTTGAAAAGAAAGCTCCTCTCTGTGTGGCAATATTATATATTGGATTTTTGCTGTTTATTTACTCTCTCCTTCTTCAAGCGTTTTGCTGTCTCTAAAGGCATCTGCTGCTGTTGTCTTGCGTTTCAAACAAAGGTGTTTGCATCCAAGCTCTGAAGCCATTACAGGGAATTTCACAATGGAAATGGAAAGGACTGATTGCTGTCCAAGATGAGCCAGATTTCAGGAGGGGAGAGGAGTTGGTGAGCCACCCTACCTGTCATAGGTAAGAACCCCAGCACCACAAGTCCTCTGAACTTTGTGAAGGGTTGGGGCGGGCTGCAGCTTGACCTTCTCAAGTGTCCCACTCCTTTCCAAGCAACAAACTGGTGCGAAGACTTGAAACACACCCAGGAATGTATCACTTAAGATTAACATCGAGTGTGTTCACTGGGCATGCACACTGGAGAGGCTGGCGTGCTTAAGATAGGTTTATCAGAGAGCAACAACATTAAATAATAATAATAATAATAACAGACCAAGGTTTTAGCAAGATTCCTCATTGATTATGTGCCTTTCGTTGCTGAAGCAGAAGTGTGCTCTGCAACGAAGCTGCACCATAATATCGGTGGGAGCAGAAGCAGAGGCAGTAGCACCTTTCTGGGCATCTGTAGCCAGACTTCTTGGTGCTGCTGCTGCTAGACTTACATCCTGGGCCTTCTCTTCTCTCCCTGCCCCTGTTCAGTTCCCCACGGGAGCCTTTATGGAAGGGTAATGAAGCCATTATTGCTGCAATTTTTTTGTCATGTCTTTAATGGCCAAAGAGGAACAGGGAATTCAATCCCCACTGCTTTTGCACACAGTGGTTTATAGGTGCGAATTAGCATCCACTAAGTTGTATTTCCTCTCATGTGGCCTTTGTTCCCATGGGACTGCGAGTATATCCTCTCCTGTGGACTGCTACATTAGCTCATGTCATTTGCAGAGGTTTTTAAAAAGGTTTTTATGGGGCTAATCTCAAAAAGTGCTTGTGAAGGTCACCCTGTCCCAAAACAGCCTATTCCCCAGAACACTTGATACTCAGACTTATCAATTAACTGGGGTATTTCACCTTCCACCAAAGCTTGCTGATTACAATGCCGCTACCACCCTGTGGGATATTTACAAAGGGGTTACCATGACTTGAAAAATTCATCAGAATATGCCGGAAAAAAATGGGAATACTTCTTGCAAACGCAAATAACGTTGCTAGTAGCTATTTTCCCAGATCTTACAACCTATCTGAAAGCAGAGACGATTGTTATTTGTTTCCTGCAATTTAAAAAAAAGTTTTTCTTGTTCATTAATATAATTAACGGTATTAGAAATCAAATTTCAACAGCAATGTATTCAAATGGCACCACAGATCTATACACAATACCATTTATGACTATTAAATATTATTTAGAATAATGCCTTTATGCACGGTAGGGCATGTTGCTGTGGTCCCACAAGGAGATGCAGCAGAGGAAGGTGTGCATGGGAGGAGCAGTGCTTGGGGAATGGATGAAGCTGGGGCTTTACATGATTTGGCTGCTGCAGCCTCAGGTAGTAGCAAAGTGCTGGAGAAGGAGCAAGTCCCTGCTCGCTGCTGTCACTTGCCATCCCCTTGTGAAGCTGGCAGGAGGACTTGTATTTCCAGCTAACTCCCAGGCTGGCCTCTGCCTGCACTGCAGGAGAAAGGCTGGCTGTCATTGTGCAGGCAATTCCTGAGGAGGGGAGAAGGGCTTTTCTCAATGCCGGGTCCAGAAACTCATTACCGCGATTAGCTCCTTCCGAGACAGGACTGAAAGTTCTCCACAGAGCTGGATCCTCCCTTACCTGCACAGCCCCAATGTTCAGAGGGTACTGAAAAAAAAAATCATAATCATTTTTTGTTCCAAGTTTTAACAAGCTTTTAGCTACAACTAATGAATGTCTTCAAAATGATGCAATTGCGCCTGCATTCAAGTCCCTCTTTTTTGCATGGTTTTGGGTTTGTTTTTATTTATGCATTGAAAACACAGGTACTTGTCAGTGAAGGAGAGATGGGTTTATGTGGCTTACAAGACAGATGAATGCATTATGTGTCCTACCACTGTCACTCTGCAAATCTGCAAGGCGGGCGGCTTGTCTCTGCTCCTTTTCAAGATGAAAGATGTGGCCATAGAGCTAGGCTTCTTGGAACTGGAATTAGGAACATTTTGCTTTCTCAATAGACTGAAAAGCAAAATGCCTTCAATTGTAGGACCTTGCTCCCTCAAAACACATTAGAAATGGAATTGCCAAAAATAACAAAAGCTATCTCTGCCACGGATTGACAGCCTAGAATTAGTCTGAAACATGCAGCTCTGCAAAACATTTCCCTGATTGTACTGCTGCTCCTGACAGACACTCAGGCCCTGTCCAAACACAAAAGTTGTTTCACTTTCCTTCTTCTAGGACTGTATAATCCCCACACCTTTTTCTCTCCTCACCGAGTGTGGAAGCATATACTCCAGAAAAAAAGTAGTAGTAGTCTAATTTATGTCCACCAAAAAGGGGGAAACACATTATTATGCTAAAGTACCTGTGCGTGCCATCCTGAATTACACCTCTGTATGTGTTTTGGAGGAGAACTCCACTCTTCTCCCAAATCCCACAGCCTTTTTCTTGAACAAAAGAAAAGAGGTGTACAGACTGGACTTTAGGCTTCTGTCTAGGAAAAAAAAACCTTTTTTTCTTTCTTCATTCCCCTCAGAGCCAACATAACTGCTGAACATACTTTTTCCCCAGTGTTTTGCAGCGGGATCTGTTCCCTGGTCTGGACAGCTTGTGAGATTTTATGGAAGCCTAGTGCCAGCATGAGGAAGAGGATGAGCATGGACACTCTTGTTGGTGTCAATGTGGACTTTTAAGTCAACTATTTGAATATTTCTTGAGTCTTTCCAAAGATTCTGAAATTACTGCACAAGTGCCACATGCCCTTGCCTGTTTTCCAGGAATGGGGATTGAAACAGTTACTCCCTCTGCTACTACTGAATGCCCTTTTCCAAAGACTCCCCTTGGGAATGGGCCGCAGACTGAGTGATGCTTTCTGGAAAGCTGCATGGGTCGCAGCTGACCACTACTGCTTTGGGGTGGAAATGCTGTGGTGATGCCTCTTCTATGTCGCCTGCACTATTTATTTATTTATACTTTGGCTTTGCACTCACAGGTTTTGATCAGGACATGGGTAACCAGCTCTTCCACAGCTTGCAGGGTTTCACACCACCTACCTCAGGGCAATCCATAAACAACCAGGCTCCTTCTCTGGGTGGGGGGGTCACTTTGCATCTCAGGTCTTGCGCTGAGACTTGTTTTTGTGATTTGCACTACACAAGTGCTGGATAATTACAGAGCATTCAGGAAAGCATCATCACAGACCTGCCATCTGCTGTGGTCTTCCCTACAAATCCACTTTTGACCGCTGTGTTTATGGCTCCTGTTGGACAGTGTGCTGGAGGCTGCATGCTGGCCTGAGCAGACTTTTGCCTTCACCCAGTATGGACATTTTAATTTAAAAAAACCCCTCTTCTTCACAGCATTTTAAAGAACATGGGGCAGCTACTGATAGTTAAAAGAAGAGTTGAAGCGGTTCAGGATGCCCTGAGTCACCTTCAGGCATCATGTCCTAAGCGAGAACCACCAATGCTCTTGGTGAAAGGTATAATGAGTGAACAAGTGTATTCCAGATCCTGTCCCATTGAAAGCCTGGTAGAAGGGGTATGCATGATTTACATGCTGCCATCAATGTAAATAAGCCAATGAGTGTGTTTTAACTTTGGCAGGCAATTTAACACTGCAGGCTAAGAGTGAGTCAACAAATACATGTTACCCCTACTCAAGGGAACAGCACCCCAACACCTCAACCCAGTCTTGCCACCAGTTATTTGCTGCTGACTAGCTGGCATCAACCAACCATTGCCTAATGGCACCATCTAGGTTTCTTATGCAATTAATGCTGGTCTGCAATGCATTTTAGGCAATTTGCGAGTTAATTTTTAGTGCCTGAACATTGTGCTGTTCAGGACACTGCTTTCAGGACTTCGTATATAGCTGCACTATGGGTTTTGGTAACAGATTGGGAGAGAGCACAGATAAAGGTTGCTGATAAAAGGCACCTTTTTCAAACTCACAAAGACTGAAAATAAAAAGCCTTGCTAAAGTTCTCCCAATTAAAACAACAACAGAAGACCTTGATGAGACATGCTAAACAGAAACTGTGTCTAAAATTTTTGTTGATTACTGATTTATGCTGTTGTCTAAATGCACTCTTCTTGGGATCAGAATACATCACGTGCTTTGTAACGCAGCCATGGCATGCCTGGATTTGAGTAACCATGTTTCTAGAGCAACCTGTCTTCATTTTAACCTGATGTGACTGGGAACACGTGTAGGGCACAGGGAAAGGAAATCCACGCTGGGCAAGAGGCTAACTGGCTGGGAGGCCAGCTGTGACTGGGTCAGGGGTTTTTTAGCCTTCTTGCAGGCCAGCTGTGACCAGGTGGGACATCAGCCTAACTCAGAGAATGTTAGATATATTTTCTGGAGCACATGGACACAAAGACCTGGAGTCTGGCTGCAGGCCAGCACAACTCCCCACAAAGACAAGCTGATGCAGACCAAGAGAGGAACTAGGCAACAACCGCTGCAGCGTAACTTACTCTAGGGCAAAATGACTCCAGGCTCCAGGAGGAGTCCAAGCCACTAAGCAATTCACCAGTCAGGCTAACACCAGCAGCTGCAGATCCTTCTACGTCAATGCAACAGGGTTTGCACTGGTATAAATCATGTGGGTTGCTACATTCAGAGACAGGAAAATAAGGAAGGAAGAGAAACAAAGGGCAGAAACAGAGATGGCCCTAAAAGGGAACTTACTTTCTTACAGAGCAATCCTGAAAACAACAATGAAGTACTAAACAATAAAGCACGGCTAAGCAGTTCATTGCTACACAAGGTCACAGTCTACCTTCCCCCACAACCGTCCTCGGTGGGAGGCTCATTGTGGAGCGACGGATGCAGAGCCGAATTGACAGGCAAACCTGGGGGATCTGGCCATTTCCCCAGGATGGATCTGACATCCCTGGCTCTTAGGATGAAGACGAAGGGTGAGGGAACAGAAATATTATGATTACCATTCCACAGAGGAGAATGAATAGCAGTGGTGTTAAGGCTATCTGCACAACAGGACGGCTTTATCAGTACCGGAATAGCAGTATGCTATCCTCCAAAGCATGTCTAGTGAGGACAGAGCTATTTCAGTAAAACTGGAAATTTTTTTTAGCAGAGTAACACCTTCCTGAATGCAGTGAGCAGCAATGCAGCTACAAGCAACATTTTTGACAGTTTAACACTCGCTAGCCCAGAAGCTCCTTCCCACTTGCATGGCTGTTTTAGCTGGGCATACCAGTCCTTCCTTCTTCTCACCGATAGAAATGGCTTGGTGCACCTGATTCAGACTTTCTGTGTGACCTGGGACAAAATATTTAGGGTAGAGCTCTACCAGAGCCCTGTTAAAGTGGGAGAGGTGTGCTTTCCCACCAGTTACAGTCACTGACTCTTCCCTTCCCACCCTACTGGGACAGCAGCAGCAGCAAAGGCAGCAGATGCTGAGGATTTTGGTTTTGCCCTCACCATTTGATCCAGCTCTGGCTCCTCTCCCTGGAGTCCCAACTTTCAACATGCTGATGCTGCTGAGAAGCCTCCAACCAGCATGGCTCTGCAAGGAAAAGCTCCACGCAATACATGGAGAAAAGGAGAAAGGCCATCTGTCGCTGCTGCTCACTCCGAGGAAATCATTCAAGCAGCATCAGCAGAGCTCTTTTGCTGCATGACATGCATCTCCCGCAGGGGCTTTAGCCAACAGGATTATGTTGACTATCGCTTTTTAAGCAGAGACAAACTTTCCCAGAATTTGGGAACTGTCAGCCTGTGACAAATAAGTGGCTGGCATAACACTTGTTTTAATACTAGTGGGAAAATGGGCCTTTAGAGCAGGTGAAGAAAAGCTGATTAATTAGATGAGAAGCAAGGAAGACAACTATAACAGCCCAATCCTCTCCTAAAGAAATTTCTGGCAAAATACAGACTTCTTAAGATAATTAGATGGCCCTCCCTCTACTGTAATGTCTGAAGGTGTGTTCACACCCCCTACTCGGGAAGCTTAATTTAGGAGTTATAACTACTACATTCACATTAGTCATGAGTGATTCAGACTGCTCAGACTTGATTCCTCAGACAATGCAGAGATGGCGTTGTGACAGGCATTAGGGTACGAGCAGTCTGAACATGGTCCTGACTGCCTCACACTCCCTAGATGTGTTCTCCTGATGTTCCCCCAGAGCGGGAAGTACTATTTCCATCCTACATACAGGAAAAGGTGACTTTGGAGCATGCTACCAACTTGCATGAAACAATCCGCTTGTACCAGCTTATCTCGATTTTGCCAGAGTTTACTTTGGCCAAGAGCTGCACTTTTTCCACGCAAAATCCTCACTGAACTACTGCAATCATTATTCAACGTAATACTTTTTCACTTCTGAAAAGGTCATAAGCCATGTTATACTGAGTACAGATATTTTAAGGCAAAAGGGAATTTAAGATTTCTCAACAATGGTGATTTTAACATGTACTGCTTGCCAATATAATGAGCGCATCCAAGAAATATGACTCAAGTCTTCATGTTTCTTGAAACTAGGGGCTGTCTTGTCTGCTAAACGTGCCAGAGTTTTCCATGGATGTGACTTGGCTTCTATTTTTGCTCTCCTTGTATTATCTTGAATTAGACTGCAGGCACAATGCAACCTAAATACATATACACAAAGATATAAATTTTTTTCTTGACATGTTCTGGAATTAGGGAAAAGTGACCATAGTTTTATTTATGCTCTTCTCTTCACACTGAATTTCTGGCATTTTAGCAGTTGACTCTCCACAAGAATGTTCTTTCAATCCCTGTTAATCCCCAGCCCACCTCTCTTGACTGCAGCAAAGGAAATTCCAGTGTCTAAACAACTGTGCCTCTTCCCTGGAAGTGTCAGACATTTGGACCATGTGGGGAGAGAAAGAGCTCTTCTGCTGAGTCATCTTGGCAACCAGATCAGGTGGGCTTCCTTAGGTCCAACACAGGGCTAGAAAAGGGGCTAGGAAAAGCTGAAATATCTGGATGGGGAAAAAAAAAAAGAAGAAGAAAAAAAAAGGGCTCTCATACAAGACAGCTCAGGAAGGAATTGGTCCTACCAATTCTTTGTTCCTGCAAATATTCAGCACACAAAACCTCAACATTCAAGCCACCAAGCTTTGCCCCAACAGGGGAGCTTACATGAAGCACTCAAGAAAAGAAAAGGTCTGCCACCCTACAGCTGAGAGCTCTCCCTAACCCTCTGAGCTTTTGTCGAGAAATCCATATCCAAGACGTCAATAACCTGAATAGTATTTTGTTGTGGAACTAGGCAAGGGAAGGAACAGTGAAGAGGCACTTAGATTTGTTCCCAATCTTCCATCACAGGCTTTCTGCAAATACCTTAGCAGCATAGTTTTGGACATATTTGTGCACCCAGGTAATAGTTAATCCCATTTCCAAAAGTAAGACTGGCTCTTAACACATCAGGTATCTGGGGGGGCAGGGGGTGCTGGATCCTTGGGCCTTACAGCCAGGATTCAGAGACAGGTAAGAATCTGTTTTGCTGATTCACTTGTGGACCTTTGTGAAAGCTTATCTCAGCCACAGGCTTGATTAGTTGTCAGTATACAAAGCAACATCAACACAAACTGATAACGAAGATGAGTGAGTACTACAAAAATAATCTAAGAACTCAGATAAAGTTAAGAAATTCACATCAATTACCAAGACCCTGTTCCTTCTATTTTTGCACACAGCTGTATGCAGGGCAGTGCATTCCCAAGAAAGCCTGCAGAAAGCAAAAATAGTGGTGGATACTCATGGAAGTCTGTATGCTCATGAGTATCTGCACCTGAATAGCACGTCCTGCCATCTCTGAATGCTCTTTGTGGGCCTGGGAGTAGAAGTGCTCTCAATAGGATTTAAGGCACCCAATACACATCAAAAAAGTTTCTCTTTGCAGAGCATTTATGTTACCGTATTCTGGCATAATTCTTTTGTGGAGGGGTACCTTTTCAGGTAACTCTTGACAGGTATTTCTAGATATATAGTATCTAATTAGGTTTTAAGCTCATTGGAATAGTACTACCTGACTTCATCTACCTCCAAAGCACCACAAACAGTTCTGGTATAAAAATAACAAATTGACTGATCTATATGACACCTGTATTATGTGTCCTGCCAGTTCTATTGATTTGTGGATGCACAAATAAAGCCTGCTTCAGGCTTTGTATCTTGCCACCACAGTATAATCTCAAAAGGACTCAGAGAACACGCAGGATTAGTCATTACAAAGTTCTGGACTCAAATAGATGGGGTGTCCAAATTGTAACATTAAAAGATTAAGAAAACATTTGAATACAAACAATTAGTGGAAATACCTCAACCATTTCACTGGGAAGCATGATTCATTCTTACTAAAACAAATTTGCTGCTAGTAATATATTGCTAAATCTAAACTGAAAATTACTTTCTAGTACAACTTTTAGAAAGAGGTATTGCATCTCATTTCTCTGGGCAAAGCTGGGACTGGGAACACTTCTGGGAAAACACCCGGGTTTATTGCCAGATGCTGAAATGACATGCTGAGGCACAGGTTAATTCACATTCTATTTCTGTGGCACATCTTCTTACCTGTGCAATGGAGTTAACTGTACCCTTACTTCTCTTACCAACTATCACTACAAAACTTAATTTTCAGGTGAAAACTGTGCTGTCTTTCCATCTTGATAAGTCGACGGTAATAATCTGTTATTCTCACACACACACACACACACACACACACCTTATTTTATAGAGTTCCCCTATGTCACCAGTTATAGAACAAGAAGTTATGTGATTTTTACACAAGAGGTGTAGTTACATTGCACTGTAGTACAAATACATCATAGAATCATAGAATGGTTTGGCTTGGAAAAGACCTTAAAGATCATCTAGTTCCACCCCCTGCCATGGGCAGTGACACCTTCCACTACACCAGGTTGCTCAAAGCCCCATCCAGCCTGGCCTTGAGCACTTCCAGGGATGGGGCATCCACAGCTTCTCTGGGCAACCTGTGCCTCACCACCCCTCACAGCGAAGAATTTCTTTCTAATACCTAATATCACACTCTGTTTAAGATGTGAAATGAACGACTCTGATCTATAAAAGCAGACTCTTTTCATATTTTTTGTGAATTTAGCAGCTATTTTGAATATTTTATATTTACCAAAATGTTTTCCATTTCAAACACAGCTTCGAAGACAGCCTTCTCCGTTTTTTAAAGCAAGTGTATATTAAGCTCAAAGTAGCAGCTTTTACTGTTAAATATTCTTAAACATAGCAGACTTCAAAAAAAGTTGTTTGCTGAATGCAGTTAGATAAAGTGATAAGAATTTCTTTAAATAATTCCTCCTTTCCTCACTAACATGAGAAATATAATTCTACAAGAAGCACTTCCACCTCAGTAGTCTTTCATGGCAAAGAACCACTGTTGAAGACACTGCTGAACTCCACGGGGTTCCCGTCAGCCCATTTCTGCAGCCTGTTGTGGTCCCTCTGGATGGCAGCACAACCCTTTGGCATATCAGCCACTCTTCCCAGTTTTGTGTCACCTGCAAACTTGCTGAGGGTACACTCTGCCCCATCATCCAGGTCGTTAATGAAGATACTAAAGAGGGCTGGACCCAGTATTGACCCTGGGTACACTGCTAGGTACTGGCCTCCAACTAACTTTCGTGCCACTGATCACCTCCCTCTGGGCCCAGCCACTCAGCCAGTTTTCAGCCCACCTCACTGTCCGCTTGTCCAGCCCTTTCATCAACACCTTGTCCATAAGGATCTTATGGGAGACAGTATCAAAGCTCTTAATGGTTGAGGTAGACAATACCCACTGCTCTCCCCTCATCTACCAGGCCAGTCATTTCATCATAGTTTATCAGTTGGTCAAGCATGACTTCCCCTTGAAGAAGTCATGTTGACGACTCCTGATTATTTTCTTGTCCTTAATGCGCCTGCAAATGGTTTCCAGGATTAGCTGCTACACCACCTTCCCAGAGATCAATGCGAGACTGACTGGCCCGTAGGTCCCCAAGTCCTCCTTCTTACCCTTCTCACCCTTCTCAATTTCCTCCAGTCTTCAGGATCTTCTCCCAGTCACTATGATTGAGCAAAGACTATCAAGAGTGGCCTCACAATGACATCAGCCAGCTCCCTCAGCACTCGTGGGTACATCCCATCGGTGCCCATGGGACTTACGGATGTTCAGTTTGCTTAAGTATTCCCTGACCTGATCCTCTTCCACCAAGGGCACATCCTCCTTGCTCTAACCTTTCCCCCCTGTTCTTTGGGATTCCTGAAGACTGATTCTTGCTAGTAAAGACTGAGCCAAAGAAGGTATTCAATACCTCAGCCTTTTCCACAGCCTGTGTCACTGGGTCTCCCACCTCATTGATCAATGGGCACACATTTTCCCTAGTCTTGCTTTTATCTTTCTATGTACTTACAGAAGTCCTTCTTGTAGTTTTTGACATCCATAATCAGCTTCAATTCCATTTGGACTTTAGCTTTCCTAACTTTGCCTGTGGATGCTCAGTTTCTGTATTCTTCCCAGGTTACTTGTCTTTGCTTCCGCCCTCTGTCTGCTTCCTTGTTGAGTTCGGCTAGGAGCTCTTTTGTTCATCCATGTCAGCCTCGTGGCATTTTTGCCTGATTTATTCATTGGGATAGAACTCTCTTGGGCTTGGAGAAGGTGATCTTTTAGTATTAACCAGCTTTCTTGGGCCCCTCTTCCTTCCAGTGCCTTACCCCACAGGACTCTTTCATGCAGATCTTTGAAGAGGTCCAAGCCTGCTCTCCTGAGCCCAAGGATTGTGAGCTTGCTTTTCACCCTCTTCCCTGCCCTCAGAATCCTGAACTCCCACCATCTCATGGTCACTGCAACCATGGCGGCCTGTGACCTTCACATCCCCAGTGAGCCCCTCCTCGTTAGTGGGTATGAGGTCCAGCAGAACACATCTCCTGACTGGCTCCTCTATCACTTGGAGGAGAAAGTTATGGCCAACACACTCCAAGAACCTCCAGGATTGCTTCTGTCCTGCTGTATTATCCCTCCATCAGATATCAGGGAGGTTGAAGTTCCCCATTAGGACCATGGCCTGCAAACTTGAGGCTGCTTCTATCTATCTACACAGGGCCCGATCCACTTGCTCTTCCTGGTAAGGTGGCCTACAGCAACCATCCACCATAATGTCACCTTTACCTGTCCTCTCTTAAATCCTAACCCATAAACCGATCTCAGTTGGCTCCTCATCCATCCCCAGGCAGAGCTCCATGCACTCCAGCTGCTCTCCCACATAAAGGGCAACTCCCCCTCCTCATCTTCCCATCCTGTCCTTACTAAAGACCCTGTATCCCTCCTTTGCAGCACTCCAGTCATGGGAGCCATCCCACCACGTCTCCATGATCCCAGTAAGACTGTAGCCCTGCAACTGCACACAGATCTCTAACTCACCATGTTTATTCTCCATTCTGAGTGTTAGTACACACACACTTCACAGAGGCACCCCAGCATGCTGACTTCCTGGAAGGGCCTGGGGATTTCTCCATAATGGTGCCGTGTAGGCACTTCCTTGCTTACATGCAGGCGCTGGAGGTGAAGAGTTCTACCCAACACTGTCATGGGAAGCAAGGTTAAAAGGAAGGAAAACACGGGCCACTCTGAATGAAAGCCAGGTGCAGAAAATCGTAAGGTGAAAGGCTTTGAGAAAGCTGTTTGTATTTGAAAATTTCTGAATCAGATAATTTCTAAAAATATTTAAATAAAATCATTCATTTATGCAAATGCATTAACCCAGGAAGAGCCAAAGCCTAAAAACAAACATCCAGTATGAAGACTTTCTTTACAATAAAAATTCTTCTAGGAAGTATATTAAATATGACAAGAGGGGAAAAAAGCATCTCACAATTTATATTCAAGGGCATCACATTTTAGAACAATGTCTTAGCCATTAATCATTTATAAACGATTCACAAAGAAATTAAATACGCTATTCCATAAGAGAATAATGTAATTTACAGTTTAGATGTAAGGCTTCACCATAACATCTCATACCCTTCACCTGGCTCTTTGCACATCCAAGTCGAGTGATCTGTACTTACTCTCCTGCTGGAGCAACACAGCACGGTGGTCCTCAAAAACACAGGTAGTGTTCAGGTTTACTTTGGAAGGTTAAACAAAGAAAGTATTACTAGAAAGTGTCACAATAAAAGCAAATGAAAAGCTAGAGAGAAATAGATTAAGTTATATTTGCTGGTCCTAGGACTGAGGGAGTGGAATAAATTACATCTTGTGAAAAAAAAGTATCTAGTTACTAGTTATGCCATCGTATTATTAGTCATTGTGCACAACTGGGACACCACAACTCCAAATCACAGACTAGAAACACAGTGCTTCCTTTAACAAAGTACATAACTTCTGTATGAAAAAAGTTGGGGGAAAAACCATGAGAACTATCCATCTCCATAGCTATCATATGCATAAGAACTATTTGCTTCAGAGAGCTCCAGTTTATTCAAAACACTGAATGTAATACTGATGACAATAATATCCCTTAGTCTCCTTATGCATCAAGTACAAATCAGAGAAAAACCCTGTCCCAAAACACTCAATTTCAACCACAAAACATTGTCAGAAATCTCGTATTTGCAACACAGTTACCTGGTGTTGCAGTTAACATATTAATTCCGCAGACAACAGTCACAAGTACTTACTAAAAATACAAATATGTTTCCTAAAAGTAAAGTGAAGCTTTATTTAGATGACAAAGCTTTTGTAACAGTGCAGGGTGCAAATTTTCAGTATGAAGACATTCAGAAGATTTGCTGCTCAAAGAGGATCTTTTCAAACCCTGGTGGAGGTGTGTGATAAAATTCACTGAACTGACAATCCAGAATGGCACTGTCATCAACTGTAGAAAAGAACCAAACAGAGGAATTAGAGAAGGAATGCTTACAGCTTGATCCTCTATTACACCATCTTACTAGATTATACACTCTGCTCAAACCATGAAGAATATTCTCAAACACATCCATTACATACGTACAATACAATTAAAAAAAGTCTCCTCAACAAATTTGCTAAAGCCCTACACATGACAGCAAATCATTTCTCTCTTCTGCTGTTTAGTCGGTAATTGTCCTGGGTGAGGTCAATGAGAACACTACCTCTGATTTCACTGGGAGTGTTAGCAGGGCTTCAGGTAACTTCCTCCAAATTTTCTACTTCATTTCTCTGGAAATCTACAGATTAAGGACACTACCAATACATGCTATAGGGCTGTCACCCCCTCAGCTGCATATTTTTCTGTCCACTTCCTCATTCTGCTGGACTGTCAGCTATCTGCAATGACTTCTCTGGAGGTTTACAAGGTTTCAAATGTCTGCAGCGGTTGGTGTCAGACCGTCTGTTTTAGCGTATGATCCAAAGAGAGCTTCTTTGACTGCCTCTTTAGAGTTGGAAGTTACTGATTTTTTACAATACCTCTCCCAGTTTTAGAGCCCTTGCATAATCTGAGATACAAGTGTTACTACCTTCAATGTAGAATATAAAAAATTAAACTGCTGAGCATTTTCAGAGCAAAGCTTTCATGTACTGCATCAGCAAACTGAAATACCCAACCAGTCAGAAAAGCCAGATATCTTTCAAAGACAACTTCCAAGACAAACCTGGTACACTAGCAACATCAGGTGAAAACAGAAAAGCTTCATCTCCATATTTTGGTTTGGAATTTAGGTATCTCAGAGCCAAGGTAGGAATTTTTCCCTCCTAGGCTCAGTTAAAACTCCTATCAGTGTATCTGTACAGTTCTGTAGTACTTATGCAGTGTTTGTTTCTCAGTTCCACAAAAGTGCCTGAGGTACAGCTGCTGTAGGGAACAACCTCTAAGTCCATTTTTCTGTTTTACGTTCTCAAGCTTGACACCATGTTTGCCTGCTCTATCGTGTTTCTTTTAAAAATATATCTACAGTTGCAGTCTGAATTATGGACAGGGTATAATGCTTAAGAAACTCTTGGCTAGAAGTTCACATTAAATTAAGGACATTTATAGTTAAAGTTTATACCAAGTACCACACGAAAGCAATTTGCAGCCTTCAACTGTTATAGCTATATGTAGGAGACATGATAATTACAATGAAATTATGCCTGCTTGTGGAAGATGACAATAAGAGCCTGGCAATAAAAGGTCACTGCATTCCTCAGGCACAGAACTTCTTTAGTCAGAGAAAAAGATGATTTACAGTAGGCTAACATGCCACCAAATGTTTTCTGAAAGCAATGTGCATTCTTCATGCTATGCAACACCATTTCCAAAATACAGGGAAGATGCAACAATCAACGAGCACACAGCAACTCTCCTCCCGCTGCTCATGAAGCTTCTTGCACCAGGAGATCCCGCAGTGCTACAGGGCAGCTACCGCCTGCCACAACATTTTACCAGCGCCATCACGTGGCTTAAGAACACATCACAGAATGACTACATAAAACAATTTCCACTCTAGTAGCTTGGAAAGATGTAATTTGTCTGCTACATTTATAGGCTTCAAAGGCTCTACAACACATCTAGAGTATTTTCTTCCTGTTCATAAAACTCAGTATTACAAATGTATCAGGATATAAATGGAAACATGCCAACAGTTCATTAGGAACCAACCACAAAATGAAAAAATTATCCACATCATATAGCTAATGGTATCTCAAGAGCAAAATGATTTTGGAAGAGGCTACTGCTTAGATGAAGCTCACACAGGAATAAACTGGACATGGGTTAGGTGTAATACAGGGAATCCAATGAGCAGTTATCATTTGCTGTAAATTACAGGCCAGCCCAGGGTGTAGTGTTGATTATGCACTGAGCTAAGGGAAATGCTGCCTTTCAGATGAGATGTTAAACAGAATTCTGACTACTTGGGAACTCCAAAACGATCACCAAGTTCTGGAAGAGTAAATTGTTAATACATGTCTTGGCCAAATTCCAGCTTCCATAATTCATAAATTCTTTCTTAAACCGCCTATGCAGGGATTAATTGGATATGGTATTTGTTTCTCGTTCAAAATTGCTGTGTTGTATTGATGGCTGCTGGCACAACAGCTACCACAATTTGCTGGGTTTCAGAATTGGGCACCAATTTCATACAGCAGCAAAGAGCTATACCACTATATAGCAAAAGCAGCTGTACTAGGACTACATTAAAGTTATTATTTCCACAGTAAAATATAAACAGCAATTCAGTATCTATTTGTATTTAACACTGAATGCATTTATAAACTATGTGAAATTAACAGGCATAAATACCAAGCTTCAGAGATAAATCAGATTAGCCCACAAGTCTACGTAAGTTCGAATTTGTTGTTTTTCTTTTTCTCATCTGCTTCACAGGTTTTTTACCTTGCAGTTTTTAGACTGAGTGCAGTAACTGCACAGCTGGTTGGATGTGGACACTGTAAGCAGCCAGTAAAAAGCACTTCTTTTCACTATTAAGCTTTAAAAATGAGGTGAAAATATATTTTTGTATTTCCATGCAATTTATTGTTGTAGTTGCCAAAAATAAATGATCGATGAGTCTTCCATTTAAGTAAGAATACATAGCTCACAAGACAGACTTGGTACAAAAATACTGTCCATACTGTGAAACAGTTTGAAAATCTCTGACTTACCATAGACCACTGGATAGACAGTCCCTCGGATTCCTGAAGCTGGACAATGCATGTTTTTCCCATTTAAATATACATTTAATTCTACATGATCATATGTAATGCCCTACAAAGTACAGAAAAATTAACAAAAAAGCATCAGCAAGTTTATACATGTAAGATTGCTACTTAATTTAGCTTTCTTAGCCACAGGCAAACTTTAACACCATTATGCAAACCACAGCATCCTAGAAAACTTCACTTGAAATATTCCTGCAAAGGACTAGAAGTTAATAAATGACCAGTAACATTTGTATTTTCAAATACTCAGGATTCCTTAACGCTCGTTCAGTTTGGATGCAGCACAGTACTGCACACTGCATCTTACTACAAAACAAATTTCCAAACTACTCTTCACCATGTTAAAGAAACACAACATTTACAATGATTTTAAATATTAAGCAGTTTGCAGTCTTCTTGTTTATACCTCCTCATGGAAATAAACTTAATACTAGTTTTCATCACTACTTATTAAAGTTATCTGTCCATACTCCCATATGAAAACCTCTCGCAGGTCATTTACTCTGCCAGCAGCAACAGACCATGGTTTCATATACAATGCCATAAACAGGCTGACTGCAGAGCAGAAAGCAAATGCTAACAAGGTAATAAGTTACTTATTTGTTAGCTAAATTATTTTTCTCACTGTTTTGGTACGGCTGAGTGTGACAATTTGTGCTGTCATTCAGTACTTCAGCAATCTAATGACAGAACAAAATAATTTGAAACTTATGAAGACTGGGGAGTTAGTAGTAACACATCAGCTACTTTTCTGTGATTAGTTGAAGCTGTTCAGAAGACACAGGTTGACAAAAACCTGAAACAGTCTGCAACCCTCCAAAAAAAAAAAACAATTTCAGAAGGGGATTGAAAGAATAATATAGTATCTGAGGGCAAAGGATGGAGTAGTCAACCTTAGCTGTTTGGGTCTTCTAAAGATGGAATTTCTAACCACTGTTACATAGAGGCAAGGTTACTCAGCAAGAAAAAGTAGTGACGATAAATGGTCTCAATTTCATTGCATTGCTCCCATGTATTTTTGAAAATACATCTCTAACAGGACATTGAGAAAATTACAGCAATAAAACACAACCCTTTGAACAAAATCACTTACAGACATTTTGAGAAACCTGGAATATTAAGGTACAAAAAAAATCTTAAAGATTCTCCATTTGTTCCCATTCTTAATCATTTTTCCCAATGAGCATTACTCCCCCTCCCCACTTAATACGTCTCCTTCCCTACAAAAGTCTGGCTAAAAATACAACTCATTTATCACCCAGGACCTGTCCTTGATCAGCTCTGTCCTTCTAATCATTAACCAGGCAGGTACAGGATCTTGAGTTCCGCTGGGCATGGTGCGCAGCTATGTAATGCGTTCCAACGCATTATTTGTTCGGGAGGGTCCTATCTCAGACAGTGTACGATCCTTGTGATGGGAGTTATCCATCAGGTAGATAGTGGAACCAGAGTGCAACAAAGCATGAGAGGCTACTTTTCAAACACTGGTGAAGCCTCTCCCTCATTCAGAAATGTATCAATGCTGAGAATGAAGTCCACGGATATCCAGGCTGCTAATTCATTCAAACATAACAGGAGTTTGTACCAGCACTTTCCAAACTGGGAGATGCAACCTGAACAATCTGACTGAAACAGTCAGTCTAACCACAGAGCTGTAAATAAGAGGAATCTGGGAACAGCTGGGTAAGTAAAAAAGGCTTAAGAAACTCACCACCACATCACCCTCCTGAGGAAGGCTGTTTGCTGGTAGTCTATTTTTCTCCTCATTATTATAGTAGAGAGCTCCATCATTTCTCATCACCAGGCTGTGGACATCTCGACCAAGTGGAATTTGATTCAAGTTTGCTTTCTGGGTTGCAACGCCAATACCCCAAATCCCTAAAATGTGACATTAACATGGTAAGAAAAAACCCCATTAGTCTGAAGACCATCTTACTGAAGCAGGACAGCATAAAGAACGTGGTTTTAACTAGTGCCATGGCAATACTACTAGTAAATATCTCTTGGAAATACCAGGACTACTGCGCATTAGCCCTGCTAGGAAGCTCAGGACCACCCAGCCATTCACTCACTTCCCCCACAGGCCCAGTGGGACAGAGGAAGAGGAAAGGAAGAGTAAACCCAAGAAAACCTGTGGGTAAAGATAAAAACTGCTTAATAAGCAAAGGAGAAAACTGCAGAAAACTTTCTAATAGTCAGGGTGACCCCACAGATGATCCCTAATAGATTGCTCAGGGACACTTCTGGGAACTGAAGTTTTAACTTGAGTGATCTACAATTCTCCTGCCTTGGGGCACAGGAATAAAGACACGGCTCACAGGGACCAGGCAAATTTATTTCCTGTGTTTCTCAAGTATAAGAACATGGATACTGTATCTGTGTGAATAACGACCATGTATGAACAACAGCTGTAGGGGACTCTTCCCCCAACATAAAGGATACTGAAATGGTCAAGTTAAGACTGATCTGGGGTTTACATGTAGTTTAAAACTAAACAACCAGTTTGACTGCAAAGTGTTTTGGATAGATTTGTGTTCACGCTGCCTGCACTCCAATCCAACTGAACACAAACAAACCTCACCCAAAAAGCACTGGGTTCATGGTCCAGCTGGTATCATATGGCCTGTCTCTGGACTAACACTTCTCTTCTTCCCTCCACACTTAGGGAAAGAACAGCTTCATTTTCACAGTGTATATTGTTTTTAAAAATGCAGGTTGATTTTTAATGTTAGAATACAGGCAAGCCTGGAGTGCACTCTCTAATACTGAAGCTACTCTATTAGTAAAAGCATAATGCTTCCCAATTTCATTCACTTTCAGCTGCCTTCCATTAGATTTGTGCAAAACAAATAAAACAGGGTGCTGAAAGGCTGCTCCTGATAAGGCAGTATCAGAATAAGTGCTGCACATCTGATTTGAAGAGCCAAGTTCAGCACAACGAGTGTTACCTTTGTTTGGGCAAACACAGTGCATGTTAAAAGCAAATGAAGGTAGACAAATAGCTACAAATATTGCTGGATAAACTGCATTGCTTAAAAAAAACCCCAACTTCATACCTACAGTGTTTTATGTGGTCATAAGCATTTATTTACAAAAAAACTTTCCTAAAATATGCTAACTGAAAAACATGCATATAACAGCATACAAAATAATATGGTGGTTTAGTATTTCCACTCCTTTAGTAATATACTTACCATTCTCTAATATTTAAGAGCCACAATTAAAAAAAAAATAATTTCCTTCTACACAATGACAACTTATAAAACTCTCCAATGTTCACAAGTTCAAGGATGCAATTAGAAAGATGCATGTGCTCTGTATTTGAGATATGACCACCAGCAAACTGACATACCTTCCAAGTTTAAAGTTGTACATTTTTGCTGACTAACCTGTGGACTGGATTTTAAACTCAAAATAGCTCTTGTTCTGATGCAAAGGTGCATTGGCTAAGCAGCCTCCTGTGCCACATATTCTTCGGCCATTTTTAACAATGACAACATCTGTTCCTGCAAGAAGAAAAAAAACCCACAAAATGTCAAAACATTTTTAGAAGTCTGGAAGCAGACCTTAAAAGTCCTAAACATTGAGAACAGTTTTTGTTCTTTCTGCCCCAAGTAAGAGCTTCGTTAGTTTGTGAGAATTATGATGATGGGTGACACTTCGAAGTAAGAAAAGAAAGGCTGTTTACAGGCCCGTTCATCTTTCAACTTGGGTTTATTTATTTAAAATCTATACACTGTTCTAATTTAGCCTCTTGCATATTATGGCTCCATGTCAATTTATAACCTTTGCCAGCCACATCAGAAGCATAATTTATAATTTAGTCAGAAAGCGTTCACTGCGAGACCAAAGCCCTGTACCCTGTCTCTACACACTGGAGAAAAAAAAAATTCTGCAAAGAGAAGGAAAGGCACATCGGGTAGAAATGTTTGATGGAATTGCAAGGTGTTTAATTATTCCCTGAAAATATCTTTTTGTTAGAAACATGCCTACCAACACAGAGAGAAAAAATCCTCTGCTAAGTTTTCCTCCTCCAGTGGAAGACTTCATCTTTAGGCACTATTGTCATGGTCAAGAACATGGAACACAGTCAAAACCCATTAATACAACTGAACAAAACCAGACTAATAATTGCACTTGAGCACTAGACTCTGGTTCAACCACACTGCTTTCCTCCTAGCTCGTCCCCTGGCTCTGCTGCAGCTGGCCCAGACCACTTCTCAACAAAGCCCGAGCATGGTTTTGTGGATAGCTCATCCTGAGGATGACGCTCAAGGAGCGGTACGGACAAGACTCTGTACGGCTCGGCTCCCTCAGAGTCTTCATTGCCAGAACTCACCTCCTCTGCTCCGAGCCACCATCCCCTGCCTAACCTGACCGACACCTGCAGCCTCCCTCAGACACCCCCGACACTGAGGCGCACCTCCACATACCCGTTCTGCTGATGAGCGTCAACAGAATTTAAAGCAAAGGGACTTTTTTTTTTTTTTCCTGAAAACTGCCAAATCCTCCTAAAGAAGTAGCCAACAAGCGACTTCCCCAGCGTGCTTCACTGAGGAGAGGACAAACTGCGGGGGCAGGCGCACATTCCCCCCGGGGAGGCAGGGCTACGCCGTGAGACAACCCGACCGACAGCTCCGCGTTCGAGCTTCCCGCCGCCAGCGCCTGGGGACGCGCACCCCCGCCGGCCGCCCCTCACGGGTGACCCCC
>JAVJGI010000014.1:29904253-29936849 GCA_035590275.1 Ibycter americanus | reverse complement strand
GGAGGCGGTGGAGCAGCACCTGCCCGGGCTGAGGGACAAGGCGCCGGGCGCCCGGGCCTGCCTCGGCGCGGCCCTGCGGGCTGGCGAACCGTGCCCCGTGAAACGTCTTGGTGGGGCTCGCAGCTGCACTGAAACAGAATTGTTTGTTTCTCCAGGCCTTTCTGGCGGTCTGAAGGCTGAACTTGCTGGATCTACCGGGTACTCCCGGGAAGAACTTCGGCCAGGAACTAACAGGCTTGAAGCACGGCCACTTTCCTCAGCTCTTTTTGACCGCCTGGATACCTACAGCACCTGGAGATCAGTCGTTCCACATTAGAATGTCTACGCTGACCTTCCGTTAGGTTGCGGTTCCTCTCGAGAGGGTGAGCAGAGTTAAGATCCTTGCTGCTGGAAGGAGGAGCTCCCATCTCCCTTCCTCCTGCCTTATCTGCGTGGGACCCTTTTTGGGGCAGATTCATCACACCAGTCTGGCAGAAGGCTGGTGAAATTGCTTGTGGGAGGTCCTGACGAGGACTGGGGTCCTTGCCAAGGAAGGGAGACAAGACCTCTCCTGACTAGCTCAACTGCTTGTGGAAATGCAGCCTGACTCGGTCAGGTTTTATTTAGAACACTTACACGCCATTGCTGGAAACTTGTGATTCAAGAGCTATCTTTTGGTTTTGTTTGAAGCTTGGTGAAATTTTGGTTTTGCTTGGAGCTTGCTGCTGGCTGATAAACCCAACTTCTGTGCTGAGAAGCATGCTAAATTAATTTTGCTCTGGAGTGTGGGAAAAAGCTACTGTGGTTGGTTTTGCATTTATGGTTTGACTTGTTTTGACATTCTTATTCCTAATGACAAAACCGTGAGTTGCTTTTTCTGATGCGTGGATCTGCTGGGTTTGTACCCAGAGAGTTCATGTAGCTCAGGTGAAGGAAGAAACCACTGTGCCTTTTGGCCCGTGTGCTACAAGTGGGCCATTTCAACTTGGATAAGAAATTACACAGAGAAATTCCCAATGGAGAAGTTGAAGTATTGCTGTAGTTCCTCACACAAATACAAAGTTGCTAATACAAAGGGATGTTTCAATCCACAGGCAACTTACTCTCCAAAATTAATGTTTTAAAGAAGACGGAAGTTCAGCTGTCCCAACCAGTTATACATGTTTTTAGCATTTTTGGTTTTACTGGTGGTGTAAGGGGGGAGATCATAGACTTGCCCATTTCTTTTTTTAAAATCCAAGGGTTTTAATGATGTCGTATAATGGTTTTGAAATTCATTTATATTTATAAAGCATAATTATTTAGTTGGATAATTGGAGTTGGAATGGAACAGGACAATTTTATTTGGATCATGAAACCTTTTTGTGTATGGTTTTTGTATTTTTAGGGGCATGAAAGTCTTCAGTGTTTGTCCTGCAATTTTCATGGAACGTGTTGTAGTAAGCATTTTCTGCAGTGGTTTGCAATCCTCACTGTCAGGCATGCAAAGCTGCTTTTCCAGCTCCCTAACTAAGAAGTGAAATCCTCTCTGGTAAAGGAGAGAGACCAGAGCAAATATTTTCTGCACTGTGAATCTCCATTTACTAAAAGATGGAGAACTGTCATTTTAGTTTTGTAGTTATTATCCTCTTAACACATGAGCAAAACTGATCTTTGTGCTCCTACTGCGGCTAAAAGCTGTGAGTACAAGTTGGAAAGAGAGAGCTATTCATAAAGAGGAAAAACTCAAAAGAGTATAGGGGCAAAATCATCGTCTTCCTGTCTTCCCATTCTTTTTAGCAGTAGTAAGAGGACAGAAAAGAAACGTGGCTTATTCTAGGATTGAGAGGTGCTTCAAAATCACTTTCTTCTCACAGAAAATGAAGCTTCTGAATGGGATCTGTGGTCTTACAGAAGACCTTAGGTGGTAAGTGGAGTCGTTAGACCTTTTCTCTGAGGCTTTGTCCCTAGCTGTAATGGTGGCTGCTTCTGTCTGATTGCATTAGTCCTGAGGCTGAGTAGGAAAGCTGGCAACTTTTTCAAACTCTCCTCGTTCAAACAAGCACAGAGAATGCCCCTCCCCCTTGTCACTGGAAAAGCATGGGAGATTTGCTTACACCTTTCAAGAATGGCTTTTACTGTGAAGTCTTGCTGGGACTGTATCGGTCCTCCTGTGAAAGAAACTCAGAACTGACCTTGCCTTTGTTCCCTGTAGTGATCTTTACTTTCCTTGGATCAGTGATACTGATTTTATTGCTGCTCTTGTCCTGTGCAGCATGGATCTTCCCTTGCAGCTCTCTTCTTGGCTCCCGCATTTTCTACTTTGTATTTGAGGGGACAGAGACTTTAGTAATAACATCAAAACCAATTAAAAGACCTTATTTATATGCCTTGCTGTCACAGCAGTAATTGATGCTCTTTTTTGTGATATATCTTGTAATGTATAAAAGGAATTTTATTACATATATATGTGTATGAATAGGTATTGTATAATATGGAAGGAATTTATACAAGGGAAGCACTAACTATAGCTCAAGACTAAGCGTTTGAGAGTTTTGGCTAATACAAACGGTTACCCATTTTGGTCTTTATTAGCTATTTGTTTTCTTACAGCATGCTGTCAGGTACGAGGTGCCTGCATTTGAGAACTTAGCTTTGGTTAGAGGCACTGGGAGGGTTGTGCACAGGGTCCCTTCACTGAGACTTTCCAGTAGAAAGGATTACATGAGAAGTCCTCTTCCTGCAGGTCCTGTCCACAGAAAGAAATTGCTGAGGCATGAATGCTGTGAGAATGGATTTGGAAATAGAGATTGCAGACGAGTGAAAACAGTTAACAGTTTTGTTTCATGATGAATTATCAAGAATTATGGGCAGCTGTTCTTTGAAGCATTTTAACTTTGTGCTGAATAGTTCAACAATAACACCTTCCCTTGGTTATTCAAAAATATTGCAGGAGCAAGAGAAAAGCTAACTTTTTAAGTGAGTGGTGACTCACCTTTGGCTTTGCAGGTAGAGCAGAGAGCCACATCACATATTCTGTAGCTGTGAAGAAATTCTGAAGCTGGGCTTTTTCAGTCACCTTTAAGATTGCCTTCTTACAGTAGCAGTGCACGGGGTTTGAAATGGTAAGCTTTGGGTGAGTTGAGCATGTAGAGAGTAATCAAATCTTAGCAGAGCATACCAGCTGGGTGTTTTTTGTGAAAATCCAGTTTCTGTGTATTGCATCAGTGAGGAAGGATGTAAATCTTGAACTGTTATTATGAGTACATGAGTTATTTTCATTCAGAGCCCTTGCTGGGTTTGGCAAGCCTTATTTTCCAGCATTTGTAGTTGAGAGTCCAAAAATGGTTCTGCCTGAACACTGAGCCGTTCTTGTGCCTGCCATCTGGTGGCCAGATATTACAGCTAACTAGGCTGGCTGCAAAAACCCAGCTGACGCTGTCATAACGACACTGGAGGAAAAAGTAGATCCTTTTCTCACAGAGCTGTGTCTCAGATGGAGATTGGGTTTTGCGTGGTTTTCCTGGAGGAGAAGTACATTTTGTAAGTTCTGTTACCATCTTTCTTCTCTTTTCTAGGATATGATGGAGCTCCTAGAGGAAGATCTCACCTGTCCCATTTGCTGTAGCTTGTTTGATGATCCTCGTGTCCTGCCCTGTTCACACAATTTCTGCAGAAAGTGTCTGGAAGGAATTCTTGAGGGAAATGTGCGGAATGTGCTTTGGAGGCCATCCCCTTTCAAGTGCCCCACGTGCAGGAAGGAAACTCCTGTTACTGGAGTCAACAGCTTGCAAGTCAACTATTCCCTGAAAGGTATCGTGGAGAAGTACAACAAAATCAAAGTCACTCCGAAAATGCCTGTGTGCAAAGTGCACAGCGGGCAACCCCTTAACATTTTTTGCCGGACAGACATGCAGCTGATCTGTGGGGTTTGTGCCACCCGTGGTGACCATACAAAGCATCTTTTCTGTTCTATTGAAGAAGCTTATTCCCAGGAGAAGCGGGCTTTCGAAACCCTGTTTCAGGGCTTTGAAACTTGGCGTTGTGGAGATGCCCTGTCGCGGCTGGATACCTTAGAAACCAGTAAGAGGAAAGCTTTGCAGATGCTGACCAAAGATTCTGACAAAGTGAAGGAGTTCTTTGAGAAGCTGCAGCACACACTGGAGCAGAAGCGAAACGAGATTCTCTCTGACTTTGAGACCATGAAGCTTGCGGTGATGCAGGCCTACGATCCGGAAATCAATAAACTGAACACAATTCTGCAAGAGCAACGGATGGCTTTTAACATTGCAGAGGCCTTCAAAGATGTGTCTGAACCCATTATATTTCTGCAGCAGATGCAGGAGTTCAGGGAAAAAATCAAGGTGCTCAAAGAAACTCCTTTACCTTGTTCCAGTGTGGACATCACCCCTACAATGAAGAGCTTTGATACCAGCCAGTGGAATGGAATAAAACTAGTTGATGTGGACAAACTTTCCTTGCCTCAGGAAAACAACACTCTTAAATTCAAGATTCCCTCAGTCTTTTCGCGAAGATTTATAGTGAACTCTCTTATTTGCTTGCTTATTCTTGCTGTCACCAGAATGTCCTTTGTGGAGTCAGTCGTTGACAATCTACAGTGCTGGAAGTCTCAGTTCCTTACAATTAGCTTGTCCTACTTGGCAGATACAGTGGAGATAGCAGATCATGCAGTCTTCTACTGGGAACAGATGACAGATGGAGCTTCACTTCTAAGAGAAAAGTGTAAAAACTATACATTGGTTGTACTGGATAATGTTGCACAGTTTGTGTGCAAATATAAACTGTTGTGAAGTTCCTGCTGAAATACAAGAACTAAGAGAGATCTGGTGAAGAAAACATAGAACTTTTAAAAATTAATTGGTTTTTTAAGACTTCCAGTGAAAACATTCAGAGATTCAAAATGTTTCCAAAACATGCATACTGTTCCTATAGTTTGAGTGTTGATAAACTGGAAGATGAAATGGAGCTTTGAAATCACACTGTTCCTGGATTCCTCTTTCAGTGGTGTTTACGGGAATATTAATTCACTGCAGATAATTTTTCTTACCAAGATATAGGGCCAAACTGCATACTTAGTTTAATGTTAATATAATTGTAGAATAAGATTAAAAGTCTCACTTCCTAAAAGGTCATAGTTACATTTTATTTTTTTTCTAACGGGGAGGTGGTTTGGAAAGAGGAAGAATAGTTGTGATTGAGAAGAGCACGGTGCTGAGAGGCTTGTTGAGGACAGCTCTTCCACTGCAAAATAGAGTGCGTCATTCATGTTCTGGAACCACTTTCTATCTGAGGATGTTACTTCTCACTGAAATAGATACCTGTAATTTTTTGTATAACAAAATGTTGTAATTATCCTGTGCATTCAGATTACTGTAGATACTGGTTATTGTTTACAGGTTCTATACAAAAATATATCTTCAGGGCAAGCATAAATTCTAGGGGTAAAGAGAAATCAGTTGAGGTTGATAAGAGAAGAACAAGCTGCCAGATAGTATATACTTTGCAGTTTACTTTTCCAACATCAGATTGTTGGGGTAACTAACTGAGCTGTCCTGTTAGGTCTGTTGCTCTGAAGCCACACTTCCTTAAAAAGTGGCCTTAATGGAAACAGTTTAGTGCGGTGAAAGCACGCACGGATCAGCCACAGAAAGGCAGCTTGTGCTCTAGCCCTGCAAAGGTGGCAGGTAGAGCAGTTTTTCTCCTGTCCCTCTCTGTCTCTCTGGATAGTAATTGCAGAAGCCAGGAAAAATGATGGGATGATTCCTTGGAACAGATTGCATAACGTGACAGGAGTATGGATGTTGTAGGTGTTTGGAAGTGCTTTAGCACTGAAACATGTATCGGCTTTTCTACTGGTAACTGTATTTTCATGTACCTTGTTTTAGGAATTGAATTTTCTGGGTGTATTGACTTGGCCGTAGGGTAACAGTGATTTAAAGTGAACTGTAAGCTTTGAGTTCTCTGAAGTGCCCTTCTTCTTTAACAGCATACAATACTGAAATGTATTGCTTGAAGCACATCTAACCTCTTTCTGCAGTGGTCCTATGAACAGCAATATATAGAATGCAAACATTTAGTTGACATTTCTGGGAAACAGACGTAATGCATGCCATACCTTGAGGATATTCATTGGCCCCTCTCACGGTTTACTAAGTTGTGGTGGTCAATGCACTGTCTTCTAGTAGTCCTTGCAAGCTGTTCAGTTCAAAAATAAAACATTACATTCCAAGAATCAAAGTTTCCAAGCAACCAAACCCTGTAAACAAAACTATTGTACATGATATTTACATCTTTGTTGCCTGGGAATCCTGTTACTGATCTACATGTCACTCCAAACACTTGCTAAAAGCACTGAATGGTTCTTGCAGCTGCAGATACCTTGCAGTTTAGGAGAGATCAAGTCACAAACACATAGATCAGAGAGTTAAAATTCTTGAGTGGCTGAGACAGCGATGAGTAATCGAGAGGTGGTCGTTCTGAGCGTGGGAGGTGTGCGATTTGTAACCTGGGCTTCTACCTTGCAGCAGTTCCCTGAGTCCAGGCTAGCACGGATGTTGAACAATAATGACCGGGAGTTTAAACTGATGAACGGAGAGTTTTTTGTGGACAGAGATGGAACTTT
The DNA here is from genome assembly GCA_035590275.1 of Ibycter americanus. NCBI lineage: Eukaryota > Metazoa > Chordata > Aves > Falconiformes > Falconidae > Ibycter > Ibycter americanus. The sequence continues at coordinate 29,930,248 of JAVJGI010000014.1, read as the reverse complement.
GTTTAGTTACATCATGGACTTCTTGAGGACTCTCCAGGTCTCCTTACCTACTAATTTCTCAGACTATCAGAGGCTGCAGAGAGAAGCAGAATTCTATGGGCTCTACACTTTGGCCGAGCTCCTGAGCCAGGAACACTTGCTGAAGCCAAGGCTGGAGGTCTTGGAAGTGCGTTTCTCTCTCCACGAGATGCAGGCCTTTTTCCGGATCTTTGGTTCCTGCAGTACCACTGTTGAGACACTAGCTGAACAGATCGCTGTGTTTACAGGGCAGCAGTCAGGATGGAGCTGGAACAGCCCTTTTCCTTCTCAGAAACCACTCGTTCCACTTCCTTTGGAAAGACCTTCTCATCACGACCTGGTTTTTCAGTGTGGTACGGACTACTCTGCTGGTGACCAGTTTGTGGCCAGGTACTCACCCTGTGTGACTCCTCATTATGGAAATGTCTTTGTGACTTCTAGTTCATGAAGTACATGCTATGTGCTAGCAAAGCTCATTTTAAAGAAACTATTGGACAGCTCTCCAAGAGGAGAGAAAGTATGTTACCTTCTTTCTGCTAGTTTAATGTTATCTTTTTGTAGTTCTCAAATATCCAATTTTGTTTCTGTTACACTGATTTGCCTGTTCTTCAGCTTTCTAAAATGCTGTCCTTGATGTTTGGTTTTGAGTTCTGTTGGGTCTTTCTGCCCTTTCCTCTTCACTTGCTCTCCCAGACTTTAGAATTTCATGGCATCAGTGACCTTCTAGAGGACTTGAAAAATACAGAGTAAAAGGAAGCAAAGGAAACAAAATAAATAAGGAGTGAAGTACTGGGGAAGCCTAAAATCTCCACGAGCTCCTGGTCCAAAAGACTTTCATATGGAGAAGAGGGAAAAGAGAATGGCTAAATAGGGTTCAAAACACCAGTGGAACTAAGATAGCGATTCAGACACTGGAAAGCTTTTGTAGAGCCTTTTATTAGGAGGAGGGAGAAGGGGTAGATTATTAACTCTATGCTACTCAGTGGGTTTTCTTTGAATTCAGAGGCAGGTTCTGTTTTTAATAAGATTACTGTATATCAACGATTTTTGTGATAGCAGTATTGTATTCTAATGACAGCTTACATTTTTTAAACAAGCTTTTGCTGGATGTCTATTGTATGGAGACACATTCTTACTGTATAAGAAAGTGTAACCTAATTTGACATATGTGGCTGTTACAACTCCTGGAATTTTATGGAAATTTCACTGAAGTATTTCCAAAAGGTTTATTCTATCTGAATATATGAATCAACACCGCAGTCTTTTGATTATTTTAAAAAAAGATGAATAAATTTTATCTTTCTTCTAGCTTTCTTTAGCTAAGCGAGTAGAAGAAAAATACTTCGTATTTGCGAAGTGACATTTGTGTGCCAAACCTTAACTTTATAATGTATTACTGATTTTAATGGACTAACAATTGGTTGAGTAGGTTATGGCAACTTCAATAGTGGGGAAAATATTCCTGATTCTTTCATTTATTTCTTTAGACTTGGTAAAAATTTTCCTCTGCAGATCAACAGAAAATCTTATCTTGAGTAATGAAACAAGTCGAGTTTGATAATGTTGCCTGCTGATTTTCTATCAACTTAGTCTTTGTTGTGACACGGACTCTTTTGCCTTTTTTGTGCTTTCTATGAATGTTTGGTATACTTCCCTGTGAACTGTGGAACAGTTTCATCCCTGTCAGCTTATGTATTTTGTAATAGTATTTTTACCTGACTTCTGTTCCTCGAAATGTCTGGGTAGGTTCTTAAATTGTACTGTATATCAAGTAAAATCTTTTGAGGCAATGTGAAAATGATTTCATACCTGTTACCACACGATCTGCTGTACAAGGAAACGTTGCAATAAATGTCACTGTTTGTAGAGAGAGATCCTGTGTAATGAGAAGTGATGCTGTTGGGGTGTATGTGACTTCGCTGCCCTTTCCATCATTTACTCTTACCCAAAAAACTGTTGCAGCATTGTATTGAGCATGCCATTCACCTCTTCTCCATTAAATGAAATGAGATGGAGGTTATCACAGCTGTATCTTAAAAAAGTAAGTTTTGGTGTGGGGGTGAAAGGAGTGCTTCTTCCCCAACAGGTAACTGGATGAACTGAGAATTACTGTTCTTATAATGAGGGAAGGAGTTAAATTGGCCTCAAAGGAGGAAAAAAATACCAGGTACCTTTGCTGCTGTAAACCTGTGCAACTGTGCTGACCTGCATCATCTGAGGACCTGGTTTGTTTAAAAAAAATAATTCATTCTGTCCTTCAAGAAGTAATTAAAGTGTGTTGTAACTGCTTTTTTCTTATTTTAGGTATGTTTCCATAAAGCCTGATAATAGAAAGCTGATTAACGGTACTAATGTGCTAGGGCTGCTGCTTGACACTTTACTCAAAGATGGATTTCGCCTCATAAGCACCAGGACAGTCTCCGATGAAGAAAAAGTTGAATGCTACAGTTTTGAAAGGATGAAGAGGCCAGCAGGCCTTACCATCACAGTGGACCAAACCCCAGGGAGCTCCGGGGTCGCACAGGCAAAGAGAAGCCAAGCACAGAAAGGGAAATAAAGGCTTTTCCTTTCATCTTTTGAAGGTGGAAAAGGGGTGTGTCAGCACTAGTGGCCTGCCTTTGTTGGCTTGTTTGAAGTTGCAACTATTGAGGGAAGTAACAAACAAACAATTTTTCCCCCCGCAAGTATTCAGGAAAAAAAAATTGCTTTCCTGCCTTTTACCACTCCACCCTCTTCAACTCTAAATAAAAGAACCACAGATTCAATACTGGTTTTGTGGACCTGATTCCAGCATTTTCAAGGGTTGTTTTTGTTTTTCTTTGTGGCTAAAATTTATATTAGGACTCGCAAAAAATCAGCCATTCTAGAAAATAATCTTTATGTTCTGTACGAATCTCTAAGTAAATTTTAAATACGTGATAATACATGAAGAAATAACAGCTTGACACAACTATCATCCCCACAGTTTGGAGAAGTGGCTGGAGGAGGAATGAGAGCCTCAGTGGCTGAATATTGATTCTGCTTTCAAAAGATACATGTACACTGATTCTTTTGCAATTAGCTGAAAGCAATGTAATGGAAACATCCCAGCTGTGCTGCTGTGTGGCTCGAGGCATGAGAAAGTGGCTTTGGGAAGTCCCACTAGTGTCCATGAAATAACGTGTTACTGTCTCTTGCAGAATATTCCTCTGTCCTTTCCTCCCACTCCGAAGGCATTAAACTTCAGTGCTGAGAATTAAATTATAGGTCTTTGTGAACAAATGGTCAGTTAATTTTTAGAGCTTTAACTATAAAAAGAATGAAAATGTGATAAACAGTCCTTCAGATGGAAGAGTTAGTACAATTTTAAACAAAATAATACAAAGGATTTCTTAACAGTTGTTAAATGCAAAACATATTTAGGAGGAAGGCTTGGCAGAAGTGGCTTTAAAAGCCTTGGGAATGTTAGCCCTATGCAATGCTTTGTAAAATGCCAGAATTAGCTCATGTACCAGGAGAGGTAAGTTAATGAGGCCTTAAAATTAAGAATCTTTTGTCATCCCTTCAAGGCAGGGAAAGATGATGGCAATAACTTCAAGGTTTCATTATTTGAACCTGACTTCTGTTGTTGATAAAACATCATCCTTCCAGTTATGAACAGCCAAGTAGAGCTCATTTGGGCTTGCTTGGCTGACTGATTAGATCTGGCTTTTCATTAGCTTTAAAATGTGAATTTATTACTTTATTTGCAGCACTTAAAAATGGGGGTGGATGGTGGGAATCACCTGTTTCTTGCCCTTAGGAATTTCAATGAAAGTTATCTTCCCAGACTGGTGGTGCCACTACCGGACATCTTTTCTTTTGCTATCATTGTAGTGCATTTTAATTTGACACAAGTTCAGAAATGCAGTGGCAGCAATGAGGTCCTCTTTTCTTGCTCTTGAGTTTTCTGAGTTGAGAATAATGTGATTATGGGACTACATCTCCTAAACTGCTTACAGGTCATATAATGTAATAAATGTTAAGGAACATAAAAGTATGAAAATGCTTTCAGTTCAAATGTGGGGTTTTCATTTCAATACTGTCAATATATTCATAGTCATCTTGATACAAGAGATTTTTTACAGTGAGAACCATCATTCACTGGAAGAACCTCCCCAGGGATGTGGTGGAGTCCCCGTCACTGGAGGTTTTCTAGATGCAATGGGATAGGGTGCTAGGTAATCTCACCCGGGCTACCTTTCCCACACAAGGTTGGACCAGATGATCTTTCGAGGTCCCTTCCAGCCTGGCCTCTTCCATGTTTCTGTGAAGACCTTTTGTGAAGGTCTGTGTCAGAAGGCCTGTCACAGTGGACTTTGAGGTCAGACTGCTGATGTCACATTTGGGTGACACAGCAGACAAGCTGTATGGGATGACTGTCCCGACAGGTTGCTGTACTACAAAGACAACACCACTTGTTTTCCAGGTTCGTTTTAAGGTCCAGGTACTGACTTTACCAGAAACGTTCCCATTCCTCAAATTGGGATAAAACTGAAACCAATAATGCCGAGTATTAAGTGAGCCAGTGACTGTGAATATTGTTCATGAAGACACTCAATGAATAATAGCAAGAAAAATGACAAGACATAAACCAAAAGTGACAACTTTTTACAGGGAAAAGAAAAAAAAATTGACTTGAAGCTCTATTTAAACATCACACCTTAAATGATTGCCGATAGCAGCAGTGTAAACGAAGTGAGACTAGTTTCAGAACCCCTTGTAGTAACAAAATTAGGCTACTTCACCTACAACAGTGAGTTTATTTTCCTCGCCGTAGCAGCCACTTCGAAAACTGAAGTTTGGATTACTTTTTAAAAAAAAAAAATAAAGTGAAAGAAAATATGAAATATTTCTATTTTTAAAAAGTTCCAGAATTTTAACCTATGCCATCACTCATGCTCCATGGCTTTGGCAAAATGGATATTTGGTAGAATTGTTTCAGTAACAACTTGTGATGGGCCAGTGCTGAACACTTTCTGGTTCCCTTTGTGGGTTATTTTTTATTCAGCACAAACGTAATTCCATAAACATAATATTTTGACTCTGGAAAAATATACCAGTGCAAGTTCCTGTCCTGTAAAGAACCATACGTGCTTTACCTTGACCTCGTGTAACGGCACACGGTGAGACTATGCGTCTTTCTGAAGCAAAGCACATGACCATCAGCAAATTTGGGTTCTCAAGAGTTCTTCTAGCTTTTATTCTTACTTGGCACTGAACTGAGAAATGCCACCTTCTGTCAGTTGTGCACCTGCAGAGAACAGGACTAGGCTCTTATACAATGCTTTAATTTTGTGGTGTTTTTTTTTTTTTTAACTGATAGTTGCTTGAATAAGTTTGAGAGCATTTGTGTCAATAACCTGATAGAAATTTGTTGAGTGTCTGACTGAAACCAGTAGGATAACCATGACTTTTAATTGAAGAAAATTTGGTATTAAGCTGGTTCTTCAAAGGAAAGCACCTTCCTGGATTTCTTTATACAGAAAGTAGAAGCAGCGATGGTAGAGCTACAGGTGTTGTAGCTTCAAGCTACAACTAAATGGCAGTAATCACGGAGGAAGGGTGAAAGTACGTTTGTTTGTAGATGAATTAATGTAAAAATAATATCAGTTTACTAGGAGCATCTTCAGCTGGCCTGAGTAGCTGCTGTAAGATTATTTACGTTACTGTAAAGTGTTGCTGAACCAGGATGGCAATTTTTCTGTGCCCTCTTTGGAGTGGTACGCAGCATATCCCGCAGGCACTGGGGCAGTTATTTGGAAGAAAGAGTTGCCGATATTTTCACCACGCCTTCCCTTCTGAGGTGCCAAACGGGCAGGGATGCAGCGGAGGGCAGACTGTGCTGTATCAGCAGCAGAGCAGTTTGCGCTGCTGCACGCCCACAGAAGGCAGCGGCTGTACAAGCAAAAGTGAATTTGGGTGACGGGAGCCCAGATTAGCTATGAGTCTGAGTGATTTTAAAAGCCTTCTGGTCAAAACCAGATTATGTGTTACACTGGGTACTTTCACCCAAATCTTGGCAGGCAAGTCAGCTCTGGTATCTCACCACACGATCTTTGCTGGATTAGAAGCGTATTGTAGGCGACTTGGTCATGCTTTTACATATGACAGTACCAGGAGCTCTGATTGCTCACATCTAGCTCTGTTTTTGATTAAATAAGAATGGGATTTTGAAAATTTAGACATTTTTTCTAATGAAGGTGGATCTTGTGATCCCTGACATGATCCACTTCCTCAAGTCCTTGCCAACTTTCTCAAGAGAATTCTTTTTTCCTGGGAAGGTGCAAAATTTGCTGATCTCAGTAAACTTACTGCTGTATTTGCCTTTTTATTCTTCCTTGGATTCAGCAAAAATGTACAGCAAACTGTTCCACTGCCTGAGATGCTAGAAACTGACTGCCGGAGTGCTGTTGCTCACTTACAGCGAGCAGTGAGCTCTCTCAGGCTTTTTAACACGCAAGCAGACTGCCAGAACAGTAAGATCACTAGAGGGAAAGGAAACTAAACAGGATGGTAACACCATCCTCCTGTCCTACATGGGGGACAGTTCACATGGCAGAAGTAGATCATCTAGAAAGAAGTGACAACTTGCTGGATTTGTGTAAGGCAGATGATTCAGAAAGACACCGCCTAATTTGTCTTACATTTTCTTTCTTAATTACTTTTCCTTCCTTTATAGTTGGATTTCATCCTGTATTTCTAGACTCAAGACTGTCAAGGGCTTTACCAATGCAGTCTTGTGGTGCCTGCTGGATATCCCGACAGGATGGAGACACCACACTTTTTTCAACCCCTGTTCTTGCACCGCGTTGATTTCCTTTTGTAGTACTTGGTTACATTTTTATGCTTTTAAGTAACTTTTGTCTGCTTCTTCACACACTGGGAAGTTCTCTTATGTCCTTCTCAGCTCTTCTGGCGCCATGTCATTTATTTACCCCCTGCATTCTTCAGTAACCTGCCGATACCAGGAAGGAAAGAGTCTGATGTGAAATACCTTCCTGGTTTTTGGGTATGGATTTCAATATATGACAATTCATGAGGGGTTTTTTTTTCCTTTAGTTCTTTTAGGAAGTGCAGTCACTGCACTCATAGATTCTGCAGTCAGTGTTCATAAGATTGTAAAGTTGGTTAAGAATAGACGTTTAAATAAAGCTACTGCAATTGATACTATGTTTAGACTAAAAAAAGACCTATCTCTTAGTGCTGGCCACAGTACTGGGACATTTTCCCCTTTACTAAATAATTCCAAACCATTTGTCACTTCCCTGCATAATTGAATTGCATGGAAATAGTAGAAGACTCCACACGAAGATGCAGTATATAAGGAACTAATAGCCATAAGGCAAAAGAATGATGCTGGAGTAATTGCATCCTGCCCTGCTTCTACAGGCTTGCAAACAGGGGTAGTAACTTCTGTTCTGACTTTGGAGAAACATTTCACCACATTGGGCTGTTCCTAGTTTTTACCTATTCTAGTTGTTTTCCAATTTTCCAATGCTCAGAAATAACTTAATCTGAGCTAAGCAAGGCTGATGTGCTTTTGTCTGTTTCTGGAGGGATAAGTCTAAGGTAAATCCAACAATCTGGGTGATACTTTGTTTTGATCCACAGCTGACTTCCCTACCAGAAAGCTGCCAAAGCGGATCAGAAGTCCCTCTTGAGATCACAACAAAGCGTTCATAACTTTGAATAATAAAAAATAAAATAATTTGTTTCCAGATTGCTGGACACTGTTATTGAATATTCATTGGGAAACAAGCTGGGAGCTATCCAAGAGGGGGAGGGAGAAACATTGCCTCTTTACTCCTCCCCTCTGATTTGTGCTGAACCACTGCCAGGGTTTAACTTTACAAGGTTTATTTTTATCAATTTTCAACAATAAATAGTAGGAGTATCTACAATAAAAGATTTACAGCGCATCACAAGGCAATACGACTCCCTACCAAATATTATACTGATCCATTCCCAGATGCTACTGGAACAGCACACCAAAGCCCAAATGAAGTCCAGTGATGGAGAACTTCCTCTCTCCAGTGACAGATGCATATGACTGTTGTGTCTTCAGAAAACAATAAAAGGGAAGGGAGTGACTCTGCTTCTTTGACCGTATCTTCAACAGCCCAGTTAAATCTGTCAACTCAATGTAATCCACATAAATAAAGAATTTGGGAACCAAGGGAACTGCTAGTGTGTCTGAAGATTCCCATTCTTTGAAGCTGCCTCTCCTGCTGCAGTCAGGCCATAATTAGTCACAGAAGGCCTTGTTGTGACTAGTAAATGGATGGACCAACAATGATTTGAATAGTCTGGAACTGGCTGGAGATGTGCCTGAAGCCCTGAATATTCTCAAATGGGTGGGTGGGATGTAAATCACTAGTCGTCATATAAAATACAAATAAATCTGACTTCTATTAAAAAAAAAAAAAGGGAATGTCATTTTTCTAGAGCATCACGTAGTTTCTGCTGAAATAACCCCCTGAAGTGTGATCTGATGTGTAAATTTTTCCAAGAATCCTTCCTCCAGCTCTACTCCATTTCCATTCTAACGCAATGGTTCAATAATTGGTGGCTTCTTTCTGGTCAGAAAGATGATGAATGTAGCCCTAAAGGTTGGAAACAGTAATGCGTACGAGTCTGCTGTAGAGAATGAATTTAGGGCTTTGCTTTCTAAGCAAGTTTCTGCTACACCAGCCAGCAGAGTGCTTGCTGAAACTGTGAAGAATTAAACATTGCAACACCGTTCCATCCTGATTCTCTATTGGGAAAAAGGCAATGGCAATAGACTGCAAACATCAAGTCTCGGGTTTTACTAGTGCTTTGGAGTCAGGCAGGAACAGAGTTTTCTTTGAATTTCAAAGGCAGTTTGTAGCTTTCATTGAAGGTCTTCTGAGAAGGCTGGTCTATGGCTTTTGGTTTTGTTCCCCAGTGATAACTAAACTGAGTAATAAAATAATTGCTGACATAGCATTTTGTTTACGATGTTGTATTCAACAATAAACAGAAGGCATGCTGATCCTTCTATCCTTTAATCTTTGTGTCTTTCTACTATGCCTTCAGCTCGCTCCTCAGCCTGGTCGCTGGTGGAATAGAGTAAAAGGCTCCATGATAAGGGCAGGCAGAATCCATAGAAGGCAGCAAACTCACTTTTTCCCATTACAGAGAGGGAATTAAAGAATAAAATTTGGCTGGAAGGAGTCACTGCCTTTGTGGGACCAAAGAGACACAACTTATTGTATTGAAGGATGGACAGTTAACAGAGCTGTCAGAAATTTCGACGCCACCAGACAAGGAAAAGCAGATCTTACAGGGGTGAATGAATGGGTGGGTGATAGCTGCTGAAGGAACACGGCAAAGGCACAGAATGACTTAGATGGGAGACACGAAAGTTCATGAGACTATAGGGATGTTTTATTTTTTCCCAATGTGTAAGGTAAGTGGATCTGCAGGACATCCTATATCAATAGTTTGCATACCTGAACAACAAAATTTCGCTCTCAGAGGTAATTTCTGTGTCTGTGCTATGAAGTGAAACATTGCAGGATCCAGATATAAGATGGATTAATCATGTCGATACCTCACATCAGGAAACAGAAGCTAAGCTTTTGGTGGCCGAATAGACAAAGTCTCAAGATCAGAATACCAGCACTGCTTTGGCAGCGCTGGGGTTACAAGCCTGGGTACTTTACTGGGCATGTCCTGTTGGTGGCCTTTGCTTCAATTCCAGTTGCAGCATGGTGGGCAGTAACCCTATTAGTAAGCTCCTAATTTTCCATAAACTGGAAATGTACCTTCTGGAACAGAATGGTTTACATTATGTTTTCTCCATCTCCACATTGATCCTTAAGCCATATAATTTTCCTTTACTACCTCTGGTTGTTCAAAACATTGTCTTCTGAAGATGGCTCAGTAAACTGTGGATCCCTGGAACACATTAATGGCTTAATGATTAGTTGGCCATGTCAAGAATGTAAATGAAAAATGGTAACTGCACAGCCCCTGATGTAACTGAGATCCTCCTCCCATCTTTGGTTAGGCTAACAATGTTTCCTGCTGTTATTAAGGTTTCTTTGACAACTGAAGTGTGCTAGTGCAACCCAGAGTTCACTAGTGTTCATACACAGTCCTGAAATCTCCATGGATACAAGTGGAAAAGGATGAGCAAAAGATCATCTTTTTGCTAGACTCATCTCTCATTTCAGAGACTGTCTGCAGAACTTGGCCGGAAAATGCGCTAGCAGGCACAGGGACTCTGGTGTGACCGCTCCGCTGGCTGTAGCGTGCCCGTATAAGCTGTGCTGTGCAGTCTCGTGTGCTTAGCTATTGAAAGCCTGACCCACGCTCTCACTGCACTTCTGAGGTAGGCTTTGAGACTGAATAGAAAAGCTGAACATCATGTGAAGTCATACAAGGCTAATGGAACATCAGTCTGCTACGGTTTTGATCATCTATATTCTGCGGAGGGATCTATACTGACTCCTTGTTTACCCCCAGCACCAAGATACAGCCATGAGAGAAGGATCTAGTGACAGTTCTTAGGAGATCACATCCAGAGTGTTCAGGGTATGAACATGTGGGTTTCTGTTCTTCTGAAACAAGTGGTAATAAGCACACAGGTCTTCTACTGGAGGCAGTGACTACAAAGACCACACAGCTCCCTCAGGCTGAGCAGATAACAATGTGGAAATAACTGTACTGAAGGCTCAGAGCAGGGCATTTTAACCTGGTAATGAAAACCTGCTAGCTGAAAACATCACCCCATATCTGATCTTTCAGATGGATGTATTCACATCTCTTGAGGTCTGGGACAGCCAAAGCGAGCACTGTACTGGAACTGAGTCATTACCACCTTTTCCCCTCCCTTTTTAAAAGAAAGTGGGACCTCTTTTCCATAGGTAAAGAAGTACATGCTCCGTCACGTTGACGAAAGAAGCAGGGGAACTGCTACACACAAAGAAGTTGGGTTTTTTCTCTTTAGGTCTTGTGCTGCTTTGCTGGAGCACATGTAGGTCTGTCTGTTGGAAAGCCTGTGCTTGGGAACTGTGTTTACTCTCTTGGGGACCTAGGAATACTGTGCACAACTTCGTCTACTTCAGAAAATGCACGAAGAAGCTGTCTTTATAAAGACGTCTGTCTCTGCAAACGTAGCTATTGCCATAACTGGTCTCTGCTGCACTATATCTAACTTCCTCCCTACATGTCCATGGCAATTTTTATAATTATAAATTAGTATTTGCAATATTAATTAATAATACCCCACTTGGGACCCTCATTTCCAGAAGGTAGCTCTTTCTGCCGCAGAGATAAAATTACATCTTCTTTTTGCTGTAAGTGACAATTGTTGCTGTTATTGGAGGCAGCTTTCTTTCCAGAGAAGGCTGTCTGAAGACAATTTTCTGGTCTGATGGCATTTAGTAACGGGTTTGGTATTCAGTAAAACTATCTTGCCATCGGGTCTTTGAAGGTTTTGTACCCACTGGATACAAGTAATGAGTCAGGAGCTGCCTTCTGGTGAGAAACAGAGCATGAAACATGGACATGGATGCCACTATGATAATTGGTGACACAGCAACAACAGGCTTTCCTTGAAGGCTGAAGTTGAAGATGGCACCTCAAGGACCCGTGGCATTTAAGAAACATTAATGAGAATACAAAGATGCTGAAAAATACAGGAAGTTCCCATCCCTATAAGCTACCCTGGTGTGAACCACACCTGACCTCTCCACCTAGTGTAGGATGTCCAGCTAAAGAGAACCTTACAGAAGAACCTTTCAGTCCTCTTCTGGTTCTGACCAACCACAGAAATATTTTCTATGTAACTAGCTCTACAGGATTCTGGAAACTTTCAGAAAATGACCTCTCAGTACCAGTAGAGAATGGTTGAATCAATACCAAAGGCTGGACATCCATGGAGGCTTGTAAGGGGTGATTCCAAGCCTGATTTGACAGTGGGATGCTGGATTGCTCTGTCTGCTTGCAACTGAAGGATCCAAAGCTAATTTACCTTGTCAAAATTAATTTTGGTGTCACTGTTCCTGATAATTTCTCCTCTAGCATCATGGCTGCTGAGGCATCCAAGAACTGCAGACCACATACCGTGAAATATTCAAGGTAATTCCAACTCTGCATCATTGGACAGCCTGGTGTTCCCAGGTTTGAGCTATGCTTAACTTCAGAAGAATTTATGTGGGAGAAAATCAGGATGTTTTGCAAATGTTCTGTCCCTTGTCACTCTCTAATCAACATTTAGCCATGTTAGGAGACTTTCTGGCCCTAGGCTGTCAGCAGTGGGAATGGCAAAAGAGTTCTGGTCCTTCTCAGTGTTTCTGCACAGGCAAACTAGAACCAGAGGCCAGGTGTCTGCATCACTGGTGACATCTTGAGACAAGATGTTTTGCTTGCTCAATCTTCCTAGAAGATTCATGTGATGCTCATCAGGCCAAGTAAAATGCATCCTGTGTGCATAGTCTTTAACGACACTACTGCATTACGCAGTAAATGTCTGAATGCTAGGGAGGTCATGCTCACTCACGGGGTATGCACCGATATGGAATTCTTCCTAGGCTAAAGTAGTTTCTCCAACAAAAAAAAACCACACAGAAATTCTATGATTTCTAAAACTAAACCCCATCTGAACAGCTATTTAAGTGTTAATATAAGTATAAATTAGCAAATAATGAAAGACTACCTGGTATATCATTGACTAATGAAAAGCTCTATTTGTAGCCACCTGCAGCGTGAAGGATGAGGGGATGGCAGGATTAACACTGCACTTGCACAAAGACACGCAGTTACAGCTTTCACAGGTGCTGCTGAACAACGTTCTCCCATACCAGAGTATCAGATGTACCAGCATCTGCATGCAGTGCCTGTGTACCAGTGCACAAACACACACATGGAGAAGAATTCCAAGTATTATTAAAGATATTAGAATCCAGGAGGTTTTTTGGTTTTGTCTATATACCATCAAGAGGAAGATGAAAGAAACTGGCAAAGGTAAAGCAGCTCAATATAAATTATTTGGTTTTAATATAGAGGGTGACAGAGAAATTCCTATCCCAAGGACATGCTTTATGGGGAATCAGAGTAGTTTTGCCAGGCCTAGACATCTCAAGAGCCTGTTGGCAGCCTGAGAAACTCAAACACTATAATTCACCAGGACCAGGTGCTATTTTTACAAGAACTCTGAAATAAATGTGAAAAAATAGAGATGCAGTTAAGAAATTGTCAATCACCATTAAAAATATCCACTGCCCTGGACAACTGCTCATAGCTAGAGAAAAATGTAGTTTTAGAGGAGACTGAGATACTTGCATGGCATAAGGTAGTGCCTTTCTCAGGCTACTTTATGCCTGAATAAGCATAAAATAATGGTATCACAATATCACAGGTCTGCAAGCAACCTGCATGTTCTAAGCTAGTAGACAAGAACCATGAGGAAGTCCTACAGTTTATCCTAATTTGCAAATGGAGTAAGTAACCACTCCTAAGAAAAGGAAACAGTTGTGATTTTTCTGATCAGGGTAAGTTATTTGAATCTCCTGCAACCCAGAACAGGCTCTTATCAATGCCACTAATTTGTAAGGGAGTCTGTAAACCCTCCTGTCAAAAAAAAAACCCCAAAACCTTGAAGTGCCTCTTCAAGTGTAGAAAAAATGAAATAGCTTGAGGGTAGATGGAAGGAAGAGGTGAATCCCCTTGCTGGTTGCTGAACAGTCATAAAGTTCTTTAACGCCACTAGTTGCTCCCTGCTTTCCCTCTTCAGCAGCTTTAGAGAAAGTCGGGGGTTAAAGCCACCTTTACTGGTGCTCTCTTTAGCAATAAAACCCAGAACTTTGGCATAATAGAGGCCTGTGATGCAATTCACAAATATTCAGTTATCTCAGTGTTCATCTACTAGAAACATAAAGTATTCCTTTAGTGAGCTTTAATGGGTACTTATATTTATTGTATGCTCATTTTACTGTTACTTCAGGAAACATCTTAGGAAAAGAATATGGAACTTGCAAGGAACAGCACAGTTAGTCCAATAAAAGCAAATTCCACTACCCTTTGAAATCCTACCTGCAGCTTGCTTTCATCTGCTAATGGCAAGAGTTATCACTGCCAACAACCTTCGAACAAAACGGTTTTGTGACTTCTATTCTTTTTTGCACATACCCTTCATTTAACAAGAAAGATGGGGAACATCTGTGGGCAACTTCCACAGGGCACTTTTTCAGAAGCAGGAGATGTGAACTTGAATCCCCTTCGAGCTTCCATTTTCTGTTTCATGGAAAAGTCCCCTCACCTTGAGATTGCTTCAGCCAGTTTCTTAAACTCTTCTGAGGGATTTTAGCAAGTCATCACATTTTTTAAGCAGCTCTTTGGCCTGTCCCCATCTTTCCCATTCCCTCCTCTTCAATCACAGCATGTATCCTTACCCTCTGTTGTTTTTGCCAACTGTTCTAAGATATCTGATTACAGTCAATTTTTTTACGTGTACCAAAGGGGAGGGGGAAAAAAAAAAAAAAAAGATAGAGTCCTTAAGCACTTTGGCTGTCTCAGCATTATGCTACTCTTCTGTTCTGTGTTGTAGTAGATTAATTTTCACATCAGTTTCTCTACTACTGTTACAACTATGGATTTTCTGTCACAAACTGAATTCCTTAAATGAAGATGAGCCTTTATTACCTAGGCCATACCTGATGCAGAAAGAGATCACCTCTGTATTGTTTATTTCAGAGCGGAAGACCCTGGACCTCTAAGACAGGACAGTCCTTCCTGGAAACTTTCCTTGGGTCACCCATTTCTACCACAAACAGTGCCTTTTAAGCACGGATATGTGATCAGGTTCTAGACAATAACTGCTTGCATACATTCATACAATACCTGGAGCATTCCATCACCACGTGGATATACAGTGACTGTTGCAAGGCAGATTTTAGGTTCCCTTTAAAACACTTCAAAAAAAAAAAAAAAAAGCCAAAATACTTCATAAGTGTCCTTCAATTTTCCAATATTTTAGACACTTACTTATTCTGAAGAACAAGAATTTTGGGTTCTTAACACATGGGAAAACATAAACTGGAAGTAAGCAACTAGTTGCTTTGGTAGCAACTTAAGCCACATACCAAAGAAGAGATTAAAGCAAAGCAAACATGAATAAACCCCCCCCAAGCCTCTTGGTAAAACTGTACCTTACTAAATAGCAGAAGCTCTCATAGATGTGCCTGCAAGAATCCCAATCATTAAATAAGGCTGGAACCTCTATCTGGGCTAGTTCACTGCTAGCTTACAAATTTTGTTTTAAAGTCTGTTACCTGCGTTCTTGACAGAAGTTTATCTAAATACTTTGCACTAGCCAAGCTGTAAATGTGATATCAAAGTTCAGATCACAGGGACAAAGTACTGTTCTACATTTTCACTGCAGCTCTTTAAAAATAAGCTTCTATAAAGGCTAAGAAACTAAGTACAGATAATCCATTTAACCAAGCTTTAACATTTATTTTATACACAAGAGGGATAAAACTTGATTCAAAGGTAATTTTTATAAGTGCACAAAATTTTTTCCCCCTGTTTTCTCTGGGATACGGGAATTTAAAAAAAAAAAAAAAAAAAGGCTTGTTGTGTGCAATGGATTACTGAATTCAAGCACAATTCATTTCTGGAACCTCCACAACAACACAACCAACAGGGGGCTGTCTGGCTACACGATGCTAGTGAACCTGCAGTGAAATCCTTTTTCTGACTGTACAACCTACCATCCACACACAGTTCCTAAAACTGGTTGTCACACAGGTCATTTAACAGATTCCATACCTCCAAAATAGTAAAGCTCTTTCTCATCTTTGTCTGATAGTACTGGAGATCTCTTATTCTGTGTCTGAAGTTTCATTATACACAAATGGATAATATAGTTTATATATTTATTGGTATGTCTCAAAATAACAGATACTGCTTATTGGAAAAGAGGGAGACTTTCACATTGCCTTGACGACAGGAAAGGTGTGTCACAGCTGTTTCCATATGCTAAGAAGCTATACCTATATGTGCATTTTTGTGTTAGTTTCGTATGTAGATACCAATCTTCTGTAGAAGGAAAGAGGTAGACCAAGATGTTGTTTAGCCCCTTTGATACGGATTTAAACAGCAGATAGGCAAAGCCTGTCTGTAGGACCATCAAGAAAGGAAGAATAAGGCCCTGAATATTCCTTACATTGGTTTAAGCAATGGAAATTAATACTGGACTGCCATTCTCAAGAGCTGAGGGAACTTTTCCTCGGTGCCAGCACTGTTGCTCACACAGCAAGCACATTCAGCTGGCTGAGTTTACCAAAAACTAACCCGAAGTCAATCAGTGAAACCACCATGGAAATATCAGAGTCAGGCTAATACCGAAGGAAAGAGGAAGACTCTGTCAGTCCTAAACTCCTCTGGCTTGAGAATCACACAGGACTGTAGAACCATAGTCGTATATTATTGTTGACTATTCTAGCTGGTGCAATAATGTAATCCCTGAAGCTTCTCCTTTGCCTTTATTTCAACAAAATATTAAAAAAGCATATACATTTGAGACTTTATATTCTTTATTTTATGCCTTATATAGTCTAAATATTATAATACTTAAGGGTTTTTGTTGAGTATATTATGAGAGATTCCAAAGTGGTTTAACTTTTAAAACCACTTAAAAGTGTAAAAGCTGCTGACAGAAGGTTCCTTTATAGGTAAAAGAAAGCTACATGCCTGCCCTGCAAAAACCATAGGGAAATGTGAACTTTCTATCCATGGCTGTCTCCTATGGCTATAAACAGCAGAAGAAAACATTATGGATATATTATTCCTATCTCTCAACAGCAGCTAAGTCAGTCACCTCTAGCTACTCAGCACTGTATACTTAAGATTGAACATTCAAACTGGATACATTCTGCTGTAACTAATTTGCCAATTTCAAAACTTTTGAGCATAGGGTTCAAATTTCACATTAAGAGATGGAAGAAATATTAGGTAAATTTCATTTGACTTATTAACTCTGAGCTATTACAGGTGAATCAAATTCAGAAAAAATATTGAGTTGTTGCACCTGAGAGCCATTAAATAACTTTCAACAGAAATAAACTGTTTAGAGTGAAGAAGTCATGTCCCAGTGATAATAGCCTCCTCACAGAAACATAAACAATGTCACTTGTGCCACTGCATTTTCTCCATAATTTTTTATTTGTGTTTATAGTTAAACATTTTCTTCTGATACACACTTAGAAAGGAGATTCATATACATTTCAGACCTAAGTTTTCCTTCAAACACATTTTAAACTTTTTTTGTTTGTTCTTAAAGAATTGCTGCTCTGCTTCAAGTTAAACTGGTAAAACAGTAGCTCACAACTTCGGATGTATTTCTACCAATCATTTCTTCTGACTTCTATGACAGGAGGTGGTGATGAAGAACATAAAGGGAGTCTAAACATTTCAAACTTCAATCATTACTGCTAGTATTGCTATCTGATTAGGAGAGACCTCCCCCAATACTTAACAAGATAACATGATTAAAGGAAAAGCTGAAACATTTTCAGGTCTATGTATCTAAATACCAAGTACAGAACCACTCTCACTCAGTGAAGCGTGTCTTATGCGGTACCAAGAAAACTGCTTGGGAATTTGAAGAAAAGTGGCCTGTATTAGTCCTAAAATACATAGGCATAAGTCACTTTACATTTTTAAAGGTGCACTGTTTACCACTGTACATAAGAAATTAAAGTGTTACAACTTAACTAGTACATTCTTCCTGCAACATAAATCTTTACAGGTAATTTATTGTAAAATATGCTGAAGTTCAAACATGAGAATCACTTCTAGTGTATGAAAGATTTTGCAGAATATTGGAAGTGTTACTCGTGAAACCACATTCTAAAAATGGGACAAACAAGTGTTTAATAATAAAAGCTATATATGCAAAATGGATCAGTGACAAAATAAGACCAAATCAGGAGTATTTTGGAGTTCACAGGACTGGTGAAACAGATCATGAATCAACAACATGGAAATTCAGGTTTCTCAGCTTGAGCTGGTAACAAGGAAAGTTGATTGTAGATCTGGTCTTTAAAAGATGCACAATACTTACCTCTTCCTCTGAGATCAGAATTAATAAATGCCATAGAAAATTCCATAAGGAAATGCATTACTGTAGTACACCTACTAAACAAAAGTGGGGTTTTCTGAACAAAAAAAAAAACCCAACAGCCCTTCAAGGTTAAGTGTCTATTACCCCTATTTTTAACGTGACACGGAGGTGTTGAAACTATCGTAGCATGCAACAGTTTAAGGTACCCTGGTTAAGATAGGACACTGTCAACTGACATAACAATACATAGTATTTTAATTCAAATGACAACTCCTAAGAAGCTCAGCTGTAAATGTGAACAGCCGGTGTTTCTGTGAGACACAAGGGTCTTAAGTCAGACACCTCTGAAGTGAGGAGTACAAGTACTGCGAAAACAATGGCCTGGTAACTTGTTTAGCATTATGTAAGAATAAAGGCAGAAAAATAAACATCACTTCTGATTAGGAATTCTCATTTGACATAACCATGAAGACATGGTTTTCTCTACTTGCAGTCTTTTGTTCCATTGCCTACAGAATTTTCTACCAATTTCTGTAGCACCTGTAGCAGCATCAGGCTTTTTGCTTGCACAGCCCACAAACATCTTCCCTGGCTCAGCACCACACCAGGCCAATCCTATCATTAGATTACACATTCTGTATGACCATGAAGATTGCTTCATAGTACACTAACACAAGGGGGCAAGTAAAGATTGCAGAATCTTAAAGCAGGAGTTATCTAACTATCTAACTTAATAGTGTTTCGTTTTGTGATCTTCATGTTCTTTTTACAGTTAAGTTATTAGGTTGCATTTTATTCCCCCCCCCCCCCCCCCCCCCCCCCCCCCCCAAAAAAAAAGCATTTCCCCCTTTGAGTTCCAATTCCCATATTAGTTGAAACATGTTATTTACTTCCACAAAGATGATGAGAGAACTGAAGCACCTTTCACATGAAGAAAGACCGAGAGAGCTGGGACTCCAGCCTGGAGAAGAAAAAGCTTGTGTGTGTGTGTGATCTTACTGAAGTTTATAAATGCTTGCTGATGGGGCCAATGGAGAGTAAAGACAACATGGCCAGGCTTTTCGCAGTTCTGTCCAGTGACAGGACAGAAGGAAACAGGCACAAAATGAAATGCAAGAAATCCTATCTGAACATGACAGGTTGCAGAGTCTCCATCCTTGAAGATATTCAAAAACCTCACTAGACACAGCCCAAGAAACTTGCTCTGCCTGATCCTGTTTGAAGTAGACGACCTCCAGAAGTCTCCTTCCAACCTCAACTACGTTGCTATTTTGGGATTTTTTTTCAGGACCAAAATTAATGAAGTAGCAGACCGCACTAACAAGACTGCCCTCTTCTGTGGGGAATACAATGAGCGGATAAAATTGACAGCGATTTCACAGATTACAGCAAAAGCCACTACTTAACAGTCTGCGTTCTCTTCTGGATCTGAAGCGCAGAGCGCTCTAGTGAATATTAGGAATGATCTGAGGTGTGCAAGCCCCTTTCCCTAAGCCTGACTCATTCTCTTTGCCTCAGGCCAGATCCCTTCTGTCAGGCTGTTGCTTCTTCCAATTTCAAGAAACAAACAACCCCCCCCAAATATTTACCCAACCTGTCCCAATCCTTCCAGTTTTCCAGTTCATCAGATCTGTCCTTCCCCTGCCAGTTCTCAGCTCCAACATTGGATTTTTTAAGACATGCTCCTCTCACTAGTTGTCTTCACTCCTATACAGCTACTAGTCTCAGTTTATTTTCACACAGGCCTATCTTTTCTTTCCCTTTTATATGTTTTAAGCATCTTTTTTCCAAATGGTTCTTCAGCTTAGCAGAAAACAAGCACATGAACTGAAAACAGCAAGCGTCCCTTTCTTACATCAGGCACAATCGTTAGGACCCCAGAGCTGCAATGCAGAGGGAGTTCCATTCAGCCACGGGCTATGGCACCCCCCATGCAAGTAAACCTCTGGAAAACACAATTGCTAATATTATTTAAGGCAAGTGCAAACCATGCGAGAAATATGACATTCTTTTCAAAAGTTTAGGAACTGAGTAATTTGAGGCCTTCTAAGAGCTCGAAGTCATCTTCTTAATTCGGACAGGAACTTTGGTTCCTCAGTTCAGCTCTGGTTCTGCAAATGCTCAAATTGTATTTTTATCACATCACTAAACTGTTCTAAGCTGCTCGGACCACCAAAAAAGGCGGTCTAACCTTTCCCTTTCTGCTTCGTCCCACTCCTCCCTTATGCCAGCTCTAGGTACCTGCATGGTGAACCAGAAAGAAGCAGTCTGTAGTAGTCACGAACAAATGGGTTTGCCCACTAGACTTTGACAAAGCCATGCAAATCGACTTACTTGTTGCATGCTCTCAAATCTTTCTGATCAGCTCTTTAGATTCACACCTACTCATAGAAGTCCTGGAGAAAAAGCCTAGATACATTAAAGTACTCTATCTACAAGAGTAACAGGATGGATGGCCCTCTGCAAGCACTGCAGTCTGCAGCGTGCTAACAAAAATCTGTAACCTTTAAAGGGAGGGGAATAGTGGAAGAAGAATATCTTTTTTTGTTGTAACCCACAGTCTGGTCTTTCCAAGCATGTCCAAGTTTCAAATGGCTGAAATGTATATGCAAGTCTTTAGTATAAAGCACTTATAGATACGCAAATACAACATAGTGCTACTTAAAGAAACCTCAGTGAGCAAGCTATCCGACTTCGAGCCAGATAGCACATTTTTTCTGAGTAGTCAATCTCATTTTGGCCACATATCTTAAGAGACCCGTAGTAGGTAAATGTACACACAGAAGCGTTTACTTTATGAAAAGCTGTAGGCTATCTAACACTGCATAGCTTTACTATTGAGAACTGCTCAGGTTTGAACCAAATTGGAAATGCTAGCCATCAGTAATTTCACCAGTTCAAATCCACAGCAAGGGCAGACAAGAAAAGAGGGATTTTTACCAGCACATACACCAGGCTTAAATCCTATATGGCCAAATAATGCAGATAATGAATTTTAATAAATTGGATTAATATTTATCTACGTCATGTTTATACTTGTGCAACTGTACCAGTAGCAGGCCTGTGAAGCCTGAAGTCAAAACAAACCCCCAGTGCAGATAAGCTTTTTTTTTTTCCTTTTAAAACATCTAATATGATGTATAAACTTGAATCTATGAGCAGTTATTTGAAGAAGGCATGTGTATTTTAATGGTAAAATATACCAGGGCTAATAAAATGAGATTAGCAAGTGATACTGAGTCATGATAGTGAAGAAAATAAAATCTTAAAAGGAAACACACTTTCAGATCTTGACTGTATCTAAAATTAGTGACATTTACATAACCATTAGTCTACATTTGACTCACCACACAGTTCTTGCATGCAGCTTTTAAAAGGAAAGGAGCCCAATTAATTTCCATTCTCACTGTAGAGATTTCAATCATCTCAATGAAAGATTCCCCTGCAAGAGAAACATCTTAGTGGAAGATGAGGGGAAAAAACATAGTAAATTCACAGTTGGATACACAGTTTAAACTTCTAACCATAAAAATTGTTACCTGTCTATAGACAGAGTGATTGAAGAAATGAAGTGTTTAATGATTTTTGCTAAAAATTTTGGAAGACACTTTTGCTTTATGTGCTCACTTTGCTAAAAACATGACAAAACATTTCCCAGTTCCATTCATTAAGAACACGCTGTAAAAACGAATACACAGTTCTAAGAGTTTTAATAAAGAAATGCTGACATTTAAAGTAACACCATTTTTATAATTTTTTATATATTATATAAATAAATGCACTTACCAAAGCATTGTTAGACAGGTGTAGCTTGAGATGGCTCCTTTAATAAATTCAGCTTTCATGTAAGCCAAAGCATTCAAAATTATATATATACATCTAGTCTTAATTACCATCAGATACTATGAAGTTCTAAATATTGGTTTTGAACAGGTGAAAATATAAACAAAAGTCAAGAAAGCATTCACAATCAATCAGCACATAAATTATAACAAAAAGGCATCAGGAAATACATTAATTTTTTTTTTTTTTCATGACTCACATGCAGAAGTGGCTAGCCTTACTTCAGCAGCACAGTTAATACTGGAGATATTTACAGTCTTAACACCAATATTTACGTGCTGCTAAAGTATGACAGACATCAGCATCACAAGATTGACTAATTCATAAGTGATATTTCTCTTCAGGATGATGAAATCCTTGTATTTTTGAGGCAGCACAATATGGCCTGCACCTTTTCAAAACCCACAAACCATTATGTGCTGCTACGTTATGCCAAGGTGTCTACCATACTGCAAGGAAATAAAAACATATGCCGAAAGCTGAATTTTCTTATTGAACATTAGTTTTCACGTACTGACATCAGCTGTATTAATAACTACAAAATGTTTATAAAACATTTGTCAATTGCCGCGCTGACTGTTTATTTAGTGAAGCTCTGGACTTTATCGTCAACTGTGCATAATACCTTAATGGGACATGAACAATTGTGTGTCTGATCAGAGGAACTAAAGATTATGCAGGTGTTTACTTCAAAACAAAACAAAAAAGTCTGGGTTACTTTCTAACCTAACTTATCATCTGGAAACCTCTGATGTGAAAAAACCCCAACTTTCATATATAAGAGAATAAAAGCTAATTTTAAAGCAAGCTTCTGTCAAGTATCAGTCCTCAAGCAATTCATTACCTCTGCAGGTTACCTGAGCCACAATTTTTGAGCAGACAGATTTACAAGTGCTTCTTAATACATTTCAGGGAAAGAAAGATATTAGAAAACCCCACAGTGATTGTTAGCAAGAAGAATAACTTACCTGTTAAGAGCAGGAGTTCATCTGCCCCCAGCCTAGAACAACCATGCTACTTTACTTGAAGAGGCAGGCAAGAAACTCAAGAGCTCACAACCCTGTCAGGTATCCTCCTCTTATACTAAAGTATGGCCTGCATTTTAAGTGTGTACAGTACTTTTACTGGTTCCCTAGAAAGATGAATTATGCTTTCTTTAATATTTTTATACCAAATCATTAAGACAAAAGCTACTTAGACAGAACAGACCCAAGCACTCCATTCCATTTTAATGAGCCTTCTAGTCAGTTCATGATTAAAAAAAAAAGAAAAATAAATCTGTAAATTAACAGGGCTATCTGTAAGCACAAAAAAGTTTGGCAGGCCACAAAGGGGGAAAGTTTGGTGAGTTTTTGTTTTCTTCCTTCCTGTTTTTGCTCCTACAATAATACAGCAGGACGATCTCTGCTAGAAGGGTCTGTTGCTACAAATGTGCCAATTAAAGTGAGGTTTGCCAGTTTAAGTTTACATGTAGCTGCAGCAACACTTAGGTTTTTATATAGCTATCTAGGTACAAACCCTACTTTAGGAACCATACAAAAGAGCCATTTCCAGTATATTTTATACACATGCAGCTAAATTTACCCTTTTTTCCTCCCTCTTACTATTTATGTTTGTTTGGTTTTTAAATCAGACAGCTAAAACAGGCAAACTAGATTATATAGGCACAACTTACCCAGTACCTTGGTGAAGTAAAACCTGAGTGCAAAGTCAAAATAAACATAACTGTAAAGGTTATGCTGTGACAGTTGGTCACCCCCTGAAGAAACTGTGCTAGGCATAATCCAAGAGAGCAAGAGAGAAAGAAAAAATATCCACCATATATACATAACGTGGAAGGCAAAAGTTAAGAAAAAGATAGATGCAAGCAGAAGTGCTAGCCTGCAGTAAGAGATTTACTTAAACTTTGCTGGGAAAAGAATATGAAAGAGACTCTCCAGCAAGACAGAATACTGCTTCTTATTTGTAGATTTACCTTAAAGATTGAAAGAAAATTATTTAAGTAGGACAGCTACAACACTTAGTACCTTTGGAAGAACACTTCTCATTTGTACATTCAGGCCAAATTCTTCATTTGTGAACTACGTGTGTTTAACTAGATACTGTTGTTTCGATTGCATAGTTGTTTTTAGCTTCTAGCTTAAGCATGGAGGTTTTTTTCTGTTGCAGAAGTAAATCACTCTAAAATTAAACTACACACACCATGAAATGAGGACTTGGCAGCACTATTATGCTATTTTCTACAGTAAATACATTAGTAAGAGAACTTGCAGGTAATTCACACGCACACCCCCCCACACACAACATGAACACAAAACCTCACATGCATTACAGGATTGGGGTGTGTGTGGCGTGTTTTTGGTTGTTTGTTGGGTTTTTTTAAACTTTACTACCAAAATCGCCCCAAAACTAAACAAACAAAATCAAACACAACACAACTGTATATTTTCTATGTTGCTATTAAGAATAATTTTATCTGTAAGGAGAATATACCAGTTTTCACCTAACATTGAAGGCCTATGTGAGAGAAGGGGTTGAAGAACAGGAAAAGGATGAAAGGAGGAAGTCTAAGATAAAAATTATACTAATAGCTAAGCCAGATATCTACTGAAATCCAGAAGTGTCTGCACAAAACTTTGTATCTCTATGTTTTGGTCATAAAACTAATACAGTCATACTATCAAGAGTCCTTCTCCTACCTCTATCCTTGTGTCTTAAGATGGGGTCTGTGGGTGAGAGACAGACAGAGGAGACCTCAATAAAAGCTGGGAATCATGTATGCAGGCAGCTCCACTAGATCCCCCCAAGCCCCTGAAAACGAGAGCTCCGCTGAGAAAGATTCAAGGATTCTGAACATGCAGAACTGAAATTCCATAGAAGCAGGCTCTCTACACACACAGAGAAGTCAGAAAAAACAACTGAAGCTGGGGTTTTTTTTAAAAAAAAATAAAGAAAAATAAAGAAAAAAAGAAAAAGGGTGTGTGCTTTTGCGATGGGGTGTTCCCCATCAAGGAAGGAGCCTTTCCTTGATTTCAGTATTTCTTAGTTGATTTATTAAAGACCAAGCCTAATATAAAATATCATGTTCGGTTTTTATTGGTTTATGGTTAAGAGTTTATGACAACACCAAGCCCAATTTAATCTCTTTTTGACCCCATGAAAACCAGCTACAAGTGAACTTCTGGCTACTATAACTACTAATAAGCTCCTTAAATGCTACTATAACTACTAATAAGCTCCTTAAATTCTAAGTACCATACTGTATCCAAGAAGGTACCACTAGCTAGCAATCTGACAGTTCAGTGATTTGGAGTAAAACATATCAAGGCCTTTCTATTGAATACTGCATATTGTCTTAGATGCCCAAGAACATGACATAAGATTAAACAATCACCTTGTGCCTTTTGCTCATTCAACAAAAGCACTCTCTTGATACTTCTTGGCCAAAACACCTTCCTCATTGAGTGTTACACACCATTTGCACACAACCATATTCCATTGCTTGTCTTACATACTTCTGAATGCAAAGCAACACAGATATACCACGAAAGCAAGGCTACTGCTTCACTGTTCATTGTGACCCTTTCTCAACCTTATCTCAGTTTAAACTTAGAAATCTGAAGGTGAGACACTGAAAGACTCTTAAGTCTAGAGCATTACATTATTTGTCCACCAGTGCTACTCTCCCCCATGGCACAGACATCAGAAAGTACATCTCCGTATCTCAGGTTTTCTCAGTTCAGCTTTAGTTCAAACAAGAAATGAGACAGGGTTTACACTCAGATGGCACAGTTTTGACAAGTGTGTCCTGTTCTGTGCATTCCAGGAAGAGAGTAACTTACTCATATGGTAGACAGGACATTTTGCAGTGATAGCTTTTTTGACAACTGCTGGTGCACCACCCAACAGGAATAAACACACTAACAGTTCAACTCTTGCTGCAAATAAGTGGGGGGGGGGGGGGGGGGGGGGGGGGGGGGGGGGGGGGGGGGGGGGGGGGGGGGGGGGCGGGGGGGGGG
>JAVJGI010000014.1:29885501-29904196 GCA_035590275.1 Ibycter americanus | reverse complement strand
TGTTTACTTCCCCACCCCCCACCCCCACCAGTTTAAACAATAGTAGTTTCACTTTATTTTTGTCATATGCTTACTCAACACTGTAATATTTATACTGCAAACACACTGGAATTTATAACTTGCTCATTCTTAAAATCTACATTTAGAAGTATAATCTTTTACTCCTGCCTTCTTGTTGCTTCTGTTAAGGAACCCTCATTCCCCCTAATTCTCAGTGTCAGCAGCCTTTAAAGTGATGTACACATACTTTCAAAAGGAGAAAAGTGTCAATTGAAATATTCCAAAGTATTACTTTTCAAAGGTATCAGTTTACTTTTGGCTACTATTGCATTATTATTTTGTTCAGATATAACCTATGATATTCAGTTAATTCACTCAACTTAAATGAGGCTACTTTGTGGTCATAGAGGAAGAAGAATTAAGAGAATAAACTATATACCCTAATTAATATTCTCCTGAAATAACAGTAAAATTTCGAACTCGCGTTTAAGACTGCAGTTCTAAAAAACAACCTGTCTCTAACCTAGGAATCCTGTGCTAGGTTTGGTGTTTTGGGTTTCTGTTGTTGTTGCTGGTTTGTGGTTTGTTTTTTTTTTTAATGAAATAACTGTAATCCAGCAATAAATTAGCCCCACTTCACCTCAAAAAGAACCAGTCATTCAGGATCGAGCTTATGCACAGTCTCCATGTATAATAGATCTTCCCATATCTCCTACCAAGGAGTTGAATGTTTCTAAGACTATTATCAATTTGTGTTAAAAAGTCACAATTAATGCTTTGGATAATTTTCTGAACACAAAGATGAGTATTTGAACAGAGATAACTAGCACTCATCTGGAGTTTTGTTTGTAAATTATGGGTAAGGTTGAGTGTAGAAACTTTGTCAAAAAAGGGATTGTCTGTTAACTATTTCCCAATCATGTCAACAATTTTCCCCATATAACCAGGGCAAAACACTGGGGGAACTACAGAAGTTGTTTGCAATGTAAAATATTAATAATAAAAGTTAAGCAGATAACTGTTGATTACTGAAATCTACTGTTACTAAATTTGGAGAATCTATATCATGTGTCCAGCCATCTCTCCCAGGAACATGAACAAACATATTTAGATTAGCTGGAGAACTACTACATAAGATAAACATAAAATAACAAAGCCAGCTAAAAATAAAACCCAGGAAGTAGAACCATTAAGAAACTCAGAAGTATAAAAATACCTGGAAATTTGGAAGTGCAGTTATGGCCTATTGGCATCAAATTCAGTTTTATATCCTTTTTGCTTTATCTCAGCACTCTAACCACTGCTTAATACTAGCTTGACTCGCATACTCATTTGTATGAGCTGCACTTTGGGGTTTTTTTTTTCCTCCCCTCCCCATTGCAGTCATGAAAACAAACCAAAGTGAAGACAGTTATTTGGTACTGCAATATTGATGCTTCTATTGGAGTGATGAATAGCAACCAAAATGCAGTGGATTTGTGTGGAAGGCAAGAAACTAAAAGGTAGTAAGTTCTAGCCTGAACAAATACAGGATGTCGAACAGTTTTTCTAGCTTGCTAGCTAAAAAAGCAGAACTAAAGGAAGCTGATATAACACAGAAATATTATCAATGTATATTTTAGTAATTATCAGTATATTTTAGTATCAACTCTAGCTTAAAAATAAAATTGAATAAGACTAACTCTTCCCACCTCTTTTCCCAGCTTCTAAAGAGTGTTTTGTCAGATGTTGATGCATTAACTAGACTGCTAAATGAAATACTTTACAGGGAACTTGTAAAGTGTAACAAGCTCTGGGGTTCTAACAGAGTTTATAAAAGTTGTGTTTCAGGAAAGCTTTCCAGATCCCTCTCAATTGCACTGGTACAGCTTGCACACAACTTTTAAAAATCTGTCTTCCCTGCACCTTTGGCATACACACAGGAAGAAAACTGTGTGAACACTTTCAATCTGTACCAGCATTCTTTCTGCTTGAAAGGACACATACAAAATTAAGAAAAAAGAAGAAGCTATTTTCTAAGTTCTACGAAGTAAGTTTTATATTTCATTGTAGTGGTCACTAAAATGTACCTTTCCCCCCGATTTTATCACAAAAAATATTAATACTCAATCTAGTGGATCTACCAAAAAGAAAGCCAGGTCTGTCCTAAAATACAACTTCAATTTCTATATTATTATTTTTTTTAAATTTCATAACATCTTTTCAGATTAAAAAACCACAAAGATAAAGATACATTTTTTTCAAGTACTCCAATAAACACATCCTTAGATTATTACATTGTTACCTTCAAAAAAGATTATCCTATGATTATAGTTCAAGTTTACAAAACCTGAAGTATACAGAATCATTGCTGGTAAATGAGAAAATGGACCAACCCTTCTCCAAATGACAATACCACACAACACAAACGAGCTATATAATGGAAAGTTATTAAGATAGGGAAACAGGTTCCCCTCTTAAATATATCATTCTTAAAAAAAAAAAAAAAAAAAAATCAAAACATACCAGCCAACTATTAGTTTTCTGTTCTTTACATTAATTTCTAGCTTTTAAAAAGATTTTTAAAAAGAAAAAAAAAAAGTTAGTTTTACTAAATTCAGAAGACTTGCTCATTTAGCTCAGGAAGCAGTCACAGACCTAGTGTAAAATTTTATGCTCTCCTAAGCTGGCACCCAGTCTTTTAAGGAAGAAAGCCACACAAGTATTGCTGTTTAAATCTTCTAACTCTAATGTATTGCAAAGCATTTCTTGTTCTTACACAGTACTTAATACTCAGGTAGTATTTTGCAGGAACCCTGGTGGCCTGTGCACAGGATCCATTTCCAAAATACTGCTGGGCAAGTGGAAAATACATTAGTCAGTGTTAACCAGACTGCCTTCTTAGTTGCTATCTTATCTGAATTTGGTAAATAATAATAAATCACAGGACAGTAATACAGCAATATATTAAAAAATAATTTGGCCTGATATGTAAATAATACTACTTGCACTACACAAAGCCACAAATCTTAAATTTTGATTTTGTTACATCTCAGCATTGTATGGAATTATAATGCCTAAAGACAAAAACCAGGCCCATAGCTCAGAACGCAATCCCACTTGTGAAGGGCTAAATTTGCTGCATGTCTGCTTCCAAAGATTTAGGGTCAGAGTGACAATGCTATAAAATAAGGGTCAAAGCACAAAAAGACCAAGGCCACAGAACAAAGAGCTTTTCGTGTCCTGAAAGAAGTTGCTTTTTGTAAGCCTGCCTTCTGGCTCAGACAGTAAATTTGTCTTTTTCTTGACATCATCCCTACATGACTTCTATGAAATGCCAGACAACTGTATGGCTTAGGAAAGGTGAGACTGAACTGCTAGCAGAAATCAAGTCAACTGTTAAGCGAATGCACTAGTTAATCCACTGTTAACAGCAAACGAACACCTCCTAGTAATTGCTGTAACTTCTCCAATCCTTAGCTGTATTTCCACAACTTCATTATTTAATTAGTTGCTTCAGCAGGAGTTTCAGGTGTCCTTAACACCTTTAGGGTGTAGATTCCTAGTCATATTATCTACTTTGATTATTGTTTATTCAACGGTAGCTGAGGAAATATGCAGGAGCAGCAACTCAGAAGGCTGCCTTAATCTTCTCCCTACCCCTCTGTGAAATATTAATAGAAAAGATACCATCTAACACACAGATGTGTATACTCCCTTTCAAAAACGTTTATGGGTTGGTTCTCCATTTCCCCATCAGTGAGACCCACTACTCACAGAACTGAGGTAATGCAAAATAAAATGGTGTTTTCTAAGGCTGACACAGATTGCTAAGCAAAGTTCATTTTTTCCAGCTAGAAAATGAATTTCACTTAGAATATGCTTTTTCAAAACAACAACAATAGTTTGCCAAATGAAAGGAACTTTATCCACTGGAGGGGGGGACAGGGGGAACCCAACCCATAAGGATGCAGGGTGCCTCTTATGGCTTTATATTAAGCTAGATTTTCAATATTTCACTAGCAAGCTTAAAGTAAAACCATGCTGAATTAACTACAAGTTAATATACTAAGAAAAAGATTTATAATCCAATACCTAAAGCACAGAAGTAGTCAAAAAAAACCCCAAAATCAAAATTGTACTCTCAGCCCTAACAAATTGTCTAGTAAATATCCACAAATCAAAACCAAGACACTAATCTCTGAACAACTAGTATTTGACTTTTTTCTTCTTTTTAAATAAAAGGCTAGTTGACAGTATGTTCTTTAAGCAAATATCAGTATTGCAAGAAGTCTCTCTCCACCATAACCCAAACCTATATGAAAGAACAGGACTTATCACTAAGCTGTGCATTATCTTTTTTAGCGGCTCTAAAGCATAACATTTTGAAAATCAGACCTTCCTTACTTCAAGTAATTATTTTTCACTGCATAACAGATGGCTTCTGCCTTCAAAATTACCATATTTAATTTTTTTTTTTCTTAACTGTCCTACTAACTTACTTAAAAGCTGGAACTGGAGATTCAGATATGTGGAATTAGGTTAAAATATAAAAAACTTACCTTTCAACTGTGGAGATCTACAATAGTTTTTGAGTTTCAGTGGCAGCAAAATGAAGTTTTATGTTTTCAAAAGGAAGCAGATTCCTTTGCTTTTACTCTGCAGTAAGTTATAACATGTCTGATTCCTATTTTAAACATTAAATGTAGCATTTAAGAACATTACTTGTTTTTTTTTCTTTCTAAAAATTTAATGTAATCGAAAAATATCTTATTATAGGAAAAGCCTAGTGTAACATATGAAAGGCCTACTCCAATCATCCTACACTTTCTGAAAGAAATGATCACTTCTCATCTCTCAAGAAGCACTGGTGCGAGTATACTGATTTTCCTTGTGGTGAATAGCAGCCCACAAGTTAAGGAACTGATGCAAACTGGCAGATTTCCCCTTCTAATTTTGAGTCATATGCGTCATCTTTTTGTCAAAAGCTGGGAAGAAAAAGAGTCTCTCTTCCAGCCTGCCACATGAAACCACCTGCTTAAAGATAGAACAGACCAATACTGCAATATTGGTCTGCACATTGCTGGTACTTACACATCCATTCTTGCTTTGTTCAAATAAACAAAATTCTGAAGACAGCCTTAACACTAACTTAACAACAAAACTTATCTCTTTGATTTAGGGCCAGAAATCAAGCTGGTAAAACATAAAAAAAGGAGACAAGAGTCATGTTTGCATGAAAATGCTTATTCTTAAACTGGTAGTGTCTTACCTGCAAAAGACTAAGGATTCAGTTCCTTAAAAGCTTACATGTATGTTTGGTTTAAGCACTTGAGTAATTCAGCTAGATTTGGTATAAATATTCACATTCTCAAAATCAAGAGTTGATGCGTGTGATTAGGACCTCTTTATCACTGTACATGATCATCACTAATTTCTCAGCATGCACCCCACCCCAAACAAAAAATCTCCCCAGAGAATCTAACAACTTCAGTGGGTTAAATTCCACATCCCCTTTTTAATTAATTTTGAAAATTAAGAGGTGAGAAAACTATTTTCTTCTTTCACAGATTCATCAAGGTCAGTCATTGTTGGACTATATACTGTGCGAAGACCGAATCTCTCTTCCAAAGGCTCCAGTACCAATTAAGGTTGGGCACATCACTGCCAGCAGATTACATATTTTCAAATTGCACTGGAGTTGCTGATCAGACCTGCAGAAAACAGGTGTAAATGTTTACTGTAACAATGCATTGTAGTATTTCTATTGATTTGTGGCACTGCCAGAATGACTATAAGTAAGTACCCTTTATAAAAAAACCACTTGAGAGCAGTTAAAGCAAGAATAAGTTTCAGACATTTATAGTAAGTTGTGCAAAAGAATGCAAAGATAATACTACTTGAAAAACTGGTACTGAGTGTTGGAACAATCACGCCATTTTAATCTTAGGTTAGCTTTTTTTATATAAAGTACACATAATAATAATATATGACATATATAAAATTAGAGAGAGAGAGGTATAAACATACACACACTTATAAAATGCTGTTGTGTTGAAATCTTTACTGTGGCACAAGCATTTACATAGCTGGGTGCATACATTTCAATATAATGAGAGAATTTGCATTGCTAAAATAAGAATTCTTGAGTGCTTTTCAAGAAGCATGACATCACCATTTGCATTACAGGTTATTATTTACAAGCATTCAAGACGTTCTGTAGATCTATAATGAACATTGCAATGATGAAAACTAATTTATTATGTAATGCACTGTTACATAAATTAAGTTTTGCACAATATACAAAGATGATCTCTTTTCCTCAGTTAAATATAGCACCGGCCTGCCCCCCCCCCCTTTTTTTTAAAAAAAAGTTTGACATATTATATTTTTCTTGATAAAATTACTGAGACAAAGTACCTGTCTGATGCCCTATCCTGTTTGTGGTGTGGTTTGGTTTTTTTAATGAAATGTATTATTTATACTGTGTCATTGATTTGCATAACTTTGTAGTATTTTGCAAGAAATTTGTAAGAATCTATTTGACTCACCATATATTTCATTTTCCTTGATACTTAACAAAAGGCATTTAAGTTTCAGTGCAACATTATCTTACCTCCCAAACCCCAGTATCTTTCAGACAAAGGGTTCAATGTAGCACATGAGAGCAAATTAAAAACAAATAAAAACCACCACTGAATAAGTTACGCCTTTTTGACAGTGGCAAGAGTGAGCGAGGTAAGACACTGTGGAAGATGTTTCTTAATCTCTATCTCAGCAAAGCCTAAGAACTGGCTTAACTTCCTTCTGATTCAGCAGAGCACTCAAGGACATGAAAAGCAAATTAAATAAATGATTTAGTGGAGTAATCACAAAGACCAGCT
Organism: Ibycter americanus; assembly: GCA_035590275.1. Classification (NCBI taxonomy): domain Eukaryota; kingdom Metazoa; phylum Chordata; class Aves; order Falconiformes; family Falconidae; genus Ibycter; species Ibycter americanus. The sequence continues at coordinate 29,897,333 of JAVJGI010000014.1, read as the reverse complement.
TTTGCCTGGGGGAGACCCTGGGAAAGTCTCCACAGGCTCCCTCTTTTTCAGAGGGCCACAGCACACGTAGCTGTTCTGGGGTAAGCTACTGCTTTGAATTGCCCTCTAGTGTTAGCCTTCATGAATTCCTACCTCAATGACAAATTTTGTTCAGGTTTTTACATAATGGAAAGTGGGTCAGCAATACAAGTTATATTAATCTAAAAATAAAACAAAAAAAAATTTGAACGGCATTTCCAATGATAATTTTCAGGTCTGAAGACTGTGAGGTTGACAAATTAATATTACAAACCAAAAATGTCAAAAAAAAAAAGGGGGCGGGGGGGGGAGGGGCAAAAAGAAATCCATATACCTACATAGAAAAAAAAAAAAGTCAAGGACAATAAATTTAAGAGATAACCTAAGAACATTCTTATATTTTACATTTCCGTTAGTTTCTTATGTGGTTTCATAAAAATATCAGTTTCTGAAACAAACACTCAATATTCACAGCTAAATGTACTATAACTACAGTGACATAGCTGGGATCAAAACCTTAATGAAGAGTTGCTGGTATAAAAACAGAATACAGTCTAGCAGTACTCATACCCTGGAAGGAATTACTCTCTCACTGCTGATTCAAGAGGCTCCTAGTTACACTCTAAACCTAGATGCAAAACAGGCACCATGCAAATGAAAATTCAGATTTTAAACCTGGTAATTCCAGATAGAAAAGTGCAAGCATTTTCCTGTAAGCTTATTTCAAACCATATTTTATCTACTCTTGAACTGATTAGAGAGGCCATGAATTTAGGACTTACAGATGTATGCAGAACATATTTGTAACACTTGCATATCATACAGGCTATGGATTTCCACATACATAGCATTAAAGATGAGCATATGACCCTTTGTTTAAAAAAAATACTCTGGTCATACAGAACTAGAGTCCCTAACACTAACACTCACTCTGCCTGAGAACTGAAACATATTGTTAAGAGTTAAGTGATAAAACAGATGAAGAAAAATACACATTTGACTGCTGCTTCTCCTGTGCTTGGCATTAAAAGCATCATTCTCTCTTCTCCTGAGAATCTGGGGAAAAAAATCTTCCTATTTTGTGGAACATGAGGACAGGATAACCAGTCCATAACCATTCTTTTTGACAAGGAGGGGGTTTTTTGCCTTTGCAAGATACTGACACAAGTGTGACAGCATCAACAGAGAACTCCGTTCTGCAATAGACTTTTGAATATGTATTTTGATTTAGAGATAGACTTTCTCATAAGAGCCATTACAACATTCCACAACAGATGGAGCATCCTCCTTTTCTAATTCTTGATCTTGACTAAAATATGGACTAGCTTGTAACAGGAGGAAGCAAAGTGTTTTCAGAAATACTAAAGTGGTAACACACTTAAGACCACAGTATCTACCCATTCTACCAAGAGAAAATTTTGCCTCTAAATACAGAAATTCTAAAGCAAATGTTCCGATTTAGCAGATCCACTGGGAGTCTTGTCTAACTCTAAAAGTGACTTATATTATGCTATATCTGGTTTGAAGTAGGAAATTCTTAGTTAAAATTAGGAAGATCATAATCATGTTCATAATTACAATACTTTCAAAACATTTATGTTAACTTTCATGTTAATACTTAAATCCATTTCCTTCTGTGGGGAGAGGAGAAAATAAAATAATTCATTTTTCATATCAGCTAAGAAATGGATGGATAAAATAATGAAAATCTTTGGCCTGAAGGCTTAAAAAACCCCAACAAAACCCACAAAACCAAAAATCCATAGAACACTCCCAGGAAATAAAAAACAGACTCTTAAAATTTAGTGGGTTAATGGAAAGGTGTAAATATTTTAGAGATATTTGCACATTACTAAGATTTTAAGTACTGCAAAAATTAAAAAATAGATATTGCTGATTTCTTGCTTTGAATAGATTACTTTAGTAATATATTTTGCTAAATACCACTCATTTCCTCAAAATATTGCTGTAAAAATTTAGAATAATGTAACAGAAAAAACTTGCTCTCTGGAAAAAAAAAAAATCCTGCCCCCAACAAAGGTGAGAAGTTTACTGTGAATATCCCTGTATTTAAAGCAAATTCAAAATTAAGAGACAGTCGTTTATTCAAACACACTACACAATTAGCAACTGCATCCTCATACATTTCCTTCTTCATGTTAGTGTGCGAACAGCAGTCTAAAACAAGGTGGATTAACAAGCCATCAATACAGTAGTTGAACACTTAAGAACTTTTATTACATTTCTCATTCCCCAACCCACAGCTTAAATGTATGGGTTTACATAAATTTCTACTTAGGTTTTTGCTGAAATAAATAAATAAATAAATATAATAATAAAAAAAAAGGAGGTAATGCCTTACTTTCCTACATTTGCATTTGAGCGAGAAGAATAAGCATTTAAATATCCCAATTAGCATGTTTTAACTATTTTTCCTAAGGAATTTGTATGTCATTTGTTTTTCTTTTCCTATTGCCTTGCAAGACCATTTTATCAACAGACAAGGAAAAATGAGGTGTAAGTGTGCCAGTCTTAAATCCTTCCTATATATGTTTCATTAAAGGCCTAATCTAATAATGAAAGTTAATGTCTATTTAAATCTAATAGCATACAAAACTCCATTTTAAAATAATGTTAGGGCTGGATCTAGTTTAAACTAACAAAATCCAGAAAATTCAGTTGTTTCAGATTTCAAAACTTAGAACAGCCATGCCTAAGATATCATAGGGTTTCATACAATGGCTGATTTTACATGTGGTGTAATAACTAGGCATGGGTTGCATTTATAGCTACATATCTGTTTCAGGAAAACTATTTAAGTTGCCTTAGAAAAGCAAGAGAAGTCCTTAAAAAAAAAAAAAGGCATAAATGAGTTGACAAAGTAATCTAACAACAGTTCTTTTAGATGAGCAATAAGCATTCATTGTCAGCTTTCAAATTATGATTCAGTCAACAAGGTCTGTAGAGCCTCAAGTGTATACCTATAGTACAAACAGTAAAAGTGGCCATGAAAAGTTACACGAGAATCACTTCAGCAAAGAAGTCTGTACATTTTTATCTTTTCAGCTTCATTACAATTAGATATTGCAAAACAGTTTATGAAGTCAAGTGTACAATTTGCAATAGCCACACCAATTTTTAAGGGGCCAACACTGCAGCCCTTATTTCAGACTCAACTTCCAACAAAATCAATGGCAATTTTGCTAAATAAGAACTACAATAGCAGAGGCTAAGAGTAAGAAAACAGAACACACCCTGCAGCTCTCCTGAAAGCTTCACCTATGCTTTGGGTCATGAAACAGCCATGCTAACTACTAAATGCAAGGCATATCTAGAAAAAAAACACCAACATAATATGGGCCAAATGTCAGCATTAAAATGTTGTAGAGCAAATCAACACTCAAAGTAGATTCTAATGATAACTGACAACTGCAGCACTCTTTTTTGAGCTTGTAAATGAGTAAGACAATTACTGCAAAACCTCTTCATCTTTAGAATTTAAAAAAAATCATTTAGACTTGTCTCTAAGTTCAAAATATTTTAATATCTTTTATTCATTAAAGGAAATAAAGTTTGCATCTAATGAGAACATGATTCTACAAATCCTTACTCATGGTAGGGAGTCATTAGGACTACTTGTGTATTTAAAAGTTTGCTGGATTAGGCCCTAAATTTTAAATCCCTTTGATTTACAGTTGTGAACCAGAAACCACCTTTTTTTGCTGAATAAGAATCTATGAGAAATACTCTGAACTTGTGTCAGACCAAGGAACACTCCATCAAACTTTCACCTTTTAAATATCTCACAAGGGAGCCTTAGATACCTTTGCCTTGCAATATAATCCTGATTTTCATTAACAAGAATGTAATTGCTTTTGTACAGAAAAAAGTAATGAACAAATTCAAAGAAGTGTTCTGTGAAATCCGTATGTTCCTAAGACAGCTAGGAGAAAAAAATAAGGGGAAAAAAAAAAACCCAACCACCAGAAATGCAGTACATTCAGAGCAGAGTTTCTGGACAGACTGTTAAATATTTATTTATTTGGGAGCATTTTAGGCATGTTACCCAAACACTGTTACAGCATTAATAAAAATACTTTTACTGTGATTTTTAATGACAGAAAGAAAGAAAGGATTAAAAATTAAAGAATTACTCACTAATCACAAACTGCAAAGCTTATATAAAGTTATGTTTCACTTCCTATACTTTCTGTAGTCAAAGTTTTGTTTCTCAACTGATAATTTGCCATACGAGGTCTTAACTACCCTAAAATGATAGCATTGTATGAAAAATATACTCAGAACATGTCTGCCTCAAATACTTCTGTAACAGGAGGTGTATTACTGGTAAAAGCCAGCAATTCTTCAGTTACACTAGCCATTAGTTACAACAATGAGGAAATACGAAATTTACACCTCACTGGATTTGCTTGGTATAAATTAACAGTTACTGGGATAATATAAAATTTTGGTTTTTAAAACTTCTCTTATTTTATGGTACAATTGCTTCCTACAAAAAAAATGTGCTCTTGAAGACAGACAGATTTGATTAAGGATAAAAAACTGGATTCCAGCTGAAAGCTGGAATTGCTAAAGTCACAACATGTTCATAAAATTTGTTGTACTGCAATATATTTTGCTGAAGATAAAGTCTTACAGTTTTTACTACTCCATTTAGTATTTAAACAAGTTTACTCAATCCAAGAGCAGTTACTATTTTAATTTCAATTGTTTATACAAATGGTTAGTTAAGATTATTCATATATAAGTACATAGGTTATGATTACTCTGAATGGATTTCTCAGTTTCAGCCAAATTAGTACTTCTAGTGCAAAGCAGGACTTGCAATATGAGTGTCGCATACTCCATATTAATTATTCTTATATATTCACCGGTTTACTATATAGTATCTATTTACTGGCAAATAGATAAAATAAATAAAATTTCAGGCTATTCTGATACAGGTGGAGGGCTCTGAAGACAATTTTTTCCTGTTATCTGCTTCTTCGCTTGTCAAGTAGCTAGTTTATTAATGCCTTTAAAAACAAATTTTGCACAGTACATTGAAATGCACTCAGCTAGCTCTCTGTTCTGTTCTTTAACACACCCTCCCAACTGAAAAATAAAAGTTATTTTAAAATAAACACTATATCACCCATACTTTGTTTTTGGATTAGCAACATTTCAGTTGGAGTAATTCCTGAGACAAGAATATGAGCACAATACTATATGGAGAATTTATATAACTCCAATGATCAAGGCTGTTGCAAACCCAGCTTTTTATACATATTTTTAGCTACTTCATTTCATTTTGAGCACAGCTTGTGTAAATACTTTTACTTAGTCTTTAATAATTTTACAGAAGGAGTGTAAAGAAGAATTATTTTAACAAACAAAAAAACCTTGAACAAACCCAACAGAACTGGCCTATTTTGAATAATCTGAATAAGTTATACTGCTGTATACATTTTTTTACAATAAAGAACACATGTAATAGAAGAACTGTTAATATAATATATACCATGCTCACGCTCCATCAACCTTCCAGAGAGAGTTTTTCAATCACAGGAGTAAGCCGTTCTCCAAAATCAGCTCTCTATTGAAAGGTCGAAACCTGCAATAAAAGTGTCATGTATTATAACATATTTCCAACACCCACAGTTTCATGGTTGATCCCCAAACATAGATGTAGGTCATCGGCTTGACCCTCGCATTGTCTATGTTACAGGAAATCCTAATTTTAAAAATACTTATTTTTTTTTAACCAAACTGACTTGATTAGGAACACCTGTGATATGCCTCTTTATTATCAGAAGCCTCCTGAAACAAATCAGATTAGCATGCTTCTGCTTTCATTCTTCCCACAGCATTTTAAGATGAAAGTAAGAGGAAGAAAAAAAAAAAAGGGGGGGTGGGGGGGTGGTGTGTCTCCCCTGCCCCCAATCTCTCCCTCCACCCTCAAACAAGCAAGCAGGTAAGTATAAACTACTTAATGGATGTGTGATTGCAACTGCCGTATTTCCTAAAATATGCTATGGACTCTGAAGTATTGAACTTCCACTGCTTTTCTTTAAGGAAATTTAAATTTTTTTGCTCTTCAAGGCAGTACCATTATTGCCTTTATTAAGATGTAGTCTACAAATATTTGCTAGTTTGAAACATATAATGGAAATATTATAGTCATATAGCACACTCTGAGAGATGAAATAAAATTTCAAAACTTAAAGGTAACAAAAAAAAAAAAAAAAAAAAAAAACCCAGGAGTAATTAGCTGTAATCAGGTAAGAAGAAAGTACAACTTGATAAGGACAGTAACCGTAATAAAATATCTACTGCAGGAAACCATGCATTCACACAGCCAAATTCTTAAATTTATTTTGACTTCATTTTGACTTTTTCACTGTAGATACCATGACAAAACACATCCTATGCCTAATAAACAAGTAGCAGATGCCTAGATCAGGTCACCTGTTTACAAATATTTCCATAAATTTGTTCTTTAAGTGTATTCCAGAAAATACTAAAACCCTCCTCACGGCTATGGAATTACAATAAGCACCCTGTTTAACAAGAAAAAGGATTTTGTCTTTTATTTTCATGTCTTCCACACATCTTCTATTTCACCTTTTTAAAAAAGTTTCTGTTCTTAAACCAGAAACACAAAAGTTCTTCTGAAAATTCCCCCCCATGCTTATATTGAGATTTAACAAAGATACTATCGAAACTGGACTTACATAAACCCACTTAAAATGAAAATATAAGCTTAAGCCCTATTCGATGTGTAATTACCTTTTTCTCAGACCAAATCTTCCAGTGAATTTTAGTTGATGCTGAATAAAATAATTAGCTGCAACTAGATTCAATGTTGAAAAGTTTATTAATAATCTATTTACTGTGGATACACTCATTGCAGTGTCTGAAAACAAACTAAATAGTCACGGGGCGTGGGGGGGTCCTATTTCTTACAGTGGTTTCCTTTAAACATTAATAACGATCACTGAAAGTCACTGCTACTTTTCAGTTTTGAGCAATATAACAATATCGTCTTCAGTTTTAGAACACAACTCAGGAAACCTTTAACAAAATAAAAGCTAAATGTACATAATTTACATTCTCTACTGTTGTGTGTATGTGGTAATGTGTGTGTGTGAGGTCATCCTTATACACTAGCAACTGTTCATTACTGTGATACGGAAAAGTGTTTAGAATTATACGAAGTTATAAAACTTTGTATTCTAGGTAAAGAGAACCTGTTTTTTTAATGATACACTAAAATATTGTTAGATGCAAATATTAAAGTAAAAAACTTGCCAAACTTTAAGTGTTAGCTGCAGTACAGCTCAAGTTCTGCTTCCCTCTTCTAATATTCATGCAAGCCTGCTGGAGTTCTCACATGACAACATACGAAGCTAAGATCAAAACTATTCCTCAATGTGGTACTATCAACTGCCCAGTGAATAGATATAGCCCAAAGTTTCTTTATCAGAATTGGAGTGTTTTAAAAACTTACAATAAAGGGTTAAAAAAATTAATCAGTCCAGACATTGCCTTACACCCCATAAAACATGGGCAGAAATTTTTATACCTAGCTCATTCTAACCATTTATGAAATTGTCCAGTATCCAAAATTAAGGTATTTTTCAGTGAAGAGGATCCTTTTGAAAGCTAAATTATCTAGCTTGTTATGTATTAACACATCAGTTACCTCAAATGTCTACATAACTCCTGCTAATAATGCACAAAACAAAAATAAAATTGCAAAGCAACATTTTCACTAAGTAAAAAAAAAGTTACCGGAAATCTGTGGCTACACATCTCCACTCTGTTTGATGTCCCCTTTGTATTTGTGGGGTATATAATTTTTTTTTTCCTACCTTTAAAATACATTACTGGTTCTATTAAAAAAATAGATGGCTGTAAGAAGAGTCACAGAGGACTATGTACAAGAGTAATTTGGGTAGCCTGTTCACACAAAATTTTCCAAGTATTACTGATAATAGAAAAGATCATAATTTTTGAGATCAGGTTCCAGTGTTAGATGTTAAGTGTTTAGAACTTATAATAAGATATATGTACAAAAAAAACCCCAAAAAACCCCACACACAAAAAAAGACCACCCTGTGGAGAACACTTATGGGTGTACATAAAGTTATTTTCAGTTTTACAAACTTTATCATAAAAATATTTTTATGTTTGTACACAAAAGCCTACAATTTCATTCCCTATTTCTTTCACAGACAGTCAAAACTAGTCCAAGATGTGCTCTACCTTGACAGTTTATAATGAATGTAAATTAATGGAATGACTTGCAATGGGCCTTTGGGTGTGGGTGGATAACTGTATCTACAAAACTGAATACCTGCAGCATATTCGTGGAATATAGTGATAAGATTCTCAGTTCTCCCTTATATATTCAATAGTTAATTGCTTACCAATGCAAATAACAAAAACCAGTAAGGTCCTATAAAAGAAATGTTAACTGTTACATGGCTAATTTTTATGTAAAGAAAGGTCATGCGCTTGTACATATGTAAGTGTTGCAGAAAAGCACTGATACACCTGTTAGGATGGCTTTTGACATTCAAGACGGACGAGATGTTCACCTTCCCTACAGTCTTCACAGACAGAATATACATACACAGGTAGTGTGTACACAGTTCCAATTGTACTTCACTACAGACTCTGACTTATTAGTCATAAGGATAATTAAGGAAATAAAGACTACAAGTTAGCAGCAAAATTCCTTCTATGACATTACATTTTGGATGCAATGGTAGGAAGTTCAGAATCCCAGAAGCTAAGCAAAAATACCAAACAACCAACCAAACAGAGAAAGAACCCCATGACACCTTGGTATCGTATATATAGTCTGCCTTTAAAATGTTACTACAACAAGCTTCCTATGTAATACTACCCTAACACATGAAAAAGTCACAATACATATATAGTCACACTTCCAAATTACTGTTATTTCTGAAAAATTAAAAATCTCGGAGTTACTCCAAGCTTCGGTAGATTTATATGTATAAAATGAAAGGGTACCTCTTAGAAACTTTCAGTACAACTTAGTGGGCTAAAAAAAAAAATAAATTTTAAAAAAAAAACCAAAACGAAAAAACCATGAAGCCTATTTGGATGTTTCTCCTAAGAATCAAGATAAAGGATTAGACTGAAATGAAACAAACAAACAACAAAAAAAACCCACCCCAGCCCCAAAACCACACACTATGCTACACAGTATACCTAAGCAATATTCTAATAAGCGCTGAACTTTAACTTTCACTTGATATAATATAAAAATATATGTTCAGATCTTTAAGTTCATGTGATATTTCCTCCAAATTAACTTTTCCAGGGCCAAGCAATCCCAGTTAATGTTTGACATTTTAACTAAGGTGAAAAATGCAAGCAGTTCTACAATGGTCTATTTAAGCTACATTATTTTTTTCCCCAAAAATATCTCAAAATAAGGAGTACATCATATATAAGAAAGGAAAACCTACTTAACATACACAATATATTGGTATTAGATTGCTTACTGCTTTCATTTTAGCCACACCCACCTTTATGTAATTGTAAAATATGGGAATGGTGCAGCTGAGAAATAAAAAGGCTGAAAAGAACAGTTGTTTTATGTAGTCAAACATGTGCTAAGCACAGATTTTAATTAAAATGAAAAATGGGTATAAATTGCATGCTATTGAGCATGACTGTCTGGGGGGGGGGGAAATGCATACGCACCTGTACAATACTGAATTATAGATATTTTTTCTCCTACATTAGCTATGAGTCAGGACAGTTATTTCCTTGAAAGTGAAAGTCAGTGTCTGTGAGTGCACTTCCACTGTTGAATAGTGTAAATCTCTTCAAATCCTGATATTTCGAAGCATACACAGCTACAATGAAAACAGCTTTGTGCACATTCCCATACTAACTGTTGAAAATGTTTCTGAAAACACTCTGAAAGTAATGATGCAAATTTAAAGAAATAAGTGTTAAATTTCAATAAGATCTTACTAATATTGCAATTTCAGAGATTAAACTGAATTTTCTAGCTATCAGTGCATAAAAGTATAAATTATGGAGACAAACGAAGCAGCTATTCCCAGGAAAAAAAGACTGAAAAAGCGTAATTTGGGTACTGCATTAAAAGAATTCAGGGAAACTAAGGATCTGGGGAAGAAAAACCTCCTTGAACTATTGTATTTCTGCGTTACACAGAAAATACCTTGAATCACAATCCAGTTGCCATGCTGGGAACGCTAAGTTTTGCATTTCACTTTAAGACTACATGCTCTCAGCCATGTACACAGAAATCTTTTGTACAGCACTTCTGCACCCCAACTCTTCTCTACGTCCCTCCTACGTTCTTCGGTTAACTCGTTATTTTCAGTGCTGAGGGTGCTAAGCGCCAGGCGACCGGTTCTGGCTTTGAACGCCGCAGAGGGATGTGCGGGGGGGTGGTGGTGGGGTTGGTAGGGGGGAGGGAGAGGAGCGGTGAAAGGCTGTGACCCGGTCCAACCTCCCAGCACCGCGTCCCCGCAGGCAACCAGGGGGGGCAGCAGCCGGTCCAGTCGCTGCTGAGCGGGCGCCTTAACGGGGCCCGATGCTGCGTTCGCTGCGCATCCTGCGCGCCCGCCAGCTCGACGGCAGCCCCGAGCGCCCGCCGATCACACGGCATCGGGGAAAATATCCATACGCCTTCCTGCCTCCGGAAAAAAAAATAAGAAAACCAACCAAAACACACACCCAAAAAAAAAACCAACCAAAACCCAAAACGGTCGGCCGGCCGAAAGTGAAGAGGGAAGTAGGAAAAGGAATAAAAAGTAACGCTCGAAATTGTAGCTGGGAAGGAGCCCGTTGGCCTGCCTGCGCCTGAGATTACCGCGCTGCTATGGAGCTCCCCACCCCGCTGCACGGTGTTATCCCTGCCTGCGCTCCCACCGAGGAACTGCCGCAACAAAAAGCTGTCTTCTGTGTGTGTGTGCGCAACTCCGAACGGCGAGCGCCCACGCCAAACCCAGCCCCGAGAGGGTTAAACGGCGTCGTGGAGAAAAAGGCACCGTGTCACGTATTATGGTGTGTGCGGCGGGGTAATCGCTCAGCAGATAGACTGCGAGAGCGATTTCGGCGCCTATCACAATAAGCACGATCGCGCTTATACAGCTACGAGAGACCGAGAGCTGCTGGCCACCGAGAAATGACATAGAAACAGCCACCAAAAAATAGCTAAGCCAATGACAAATAGCGACCCGGGTGACAGAGACAGAGAATTTTGTAGGCGGAGAAGAGGAGGTGAATGGCCAGCTCTGATCACAGTATTAGGCTGGGCTATCCATGGGGAGGGTATTTACTCGGTTTTGGGGTGTGTGGGAGGAGAGGAAAAACACCTACAAATAGCTGGCACGATTCAAATGGCTTCGGATTATGTTTCCCCCCCTCTCGTTCAGGAAGGAAACTCGCGTTTTAACGCTAAGGGGGGGTGGGGTGGGGGGGTGGGAATAGCCCTGTGCAGTACGCGATGAGCAGCACTTTGGTCCTTCGTTAATACCCAGAGGGACAGCGATGATAAATGTGATAGCATGTGGCAGCATAACCGTCACCCAGGTTTCTGCTAAAGGCGGCTCCGATATCGTGACACGGGAAATTAAGCGCCTGAGTGGGAGGTGGAGAAAGCGCTTAAACGGAGAAGTTAATCTGCTAACACGGAAACAGAGAAAAAAGGCGAAGGTTGTCCTCTTATGTTGGGGGGGGGGTGTGGGGGGGGGACGGAGGGAGAGGCGAACGAGCGACGGGGCCTTAATCCGGCTTACG
>JAVJGI010000014.1:29834716-29882967 GCA_035590275.1 Ibycter americanus | reverse complement strand
CCCCCCCCCCCCCCCCCCCCGCCCCCCTCCCGCGCCCAACCAACTGACAGTTGAAAACAGCAAGCTCTTGGGCTCAAAAAGCTTAGACGATCATGGCTACAAAAACTACAGCTACTCAGAAAAAATGTCATTCCGGAGCTCCTTAGTGAAAAAGTAGTGCAAGCCAACATGTAAGTAATCACATAGCTGATAAGATGCATTTATGTTGTTATATTTTCTTCGGGTTTGAAGTTTGGTATTGCTGAAGAAACTGATTCCTAATTTTTTAAACTAAGTCCTCAGTGAAAATTAGCCAGATGAAAAAACCCTTTCTGTTAAAAAGGAGGAAATATAAATGATTTGCAGTGTATTCACATTTTTGCTCTTATTTTACAGATTTTTCAAAAAATGTGCCTTTCAACTGAAAGCAATGATAGTAAATGTCTTCTAATTTTTTTTTCCTGAAGGTTATGTGCCTGTGAAAAGAGGACTTTGCAGTAGAAATAGCAATGAAAACAGTAAAGAAAAATATAAAATTATGATGTTGCTGATACCACTTCTCTGTACTTAGATTATGTATGGTTCTGCCCTGAAATAATTCTAGTTATTATTTTTCACCCATTTTTCCAACTGTAATATAAGATACAGAAGATAGTATGTCCTTCTGTTTGACAGGACATGGTATTCTCTTGTGTGAATCACACTATTGTCCCTTCAGATGTCATTCCTAAAGTTTCATTAAGATTTCTAACAAAAGTGAAATTTTTACATCCACTACTGTCTAATACTTGCTCACAGATTCCATACTTAATGCATGTAGGCCCCCAATCCTGTACAGACTGAAATGTGTATTATTAAGTGTAAGCACACTGAGTAGTTCTCTTTGTTATTATGCTCTTGTATTTCAGACTTAAGAAGCTAATAGAGAGATTGCACAATCATTATTCTCAGTATTACTTAGGACTGCATGAAACATAAACCTAATATAATAGTCTTGATTTACATCTTCCATTCATATCTAAGTTAATGTACAATTATAATAATTTAAGGATCAGAATGGGTAAATATTTAACTGGGTATCAGAACAAGTGAGAAAGACAATTGCTATAGTCTAAAAATCCATGTAACACGAGGTGGGTATTGCATTCTCTGGCTGTAGCATCTGGGAGAGGATCATCAGTTTGTTTCCTCAGTGACTAGTGAAGCCAAAAAGTCACAGCAGGAACATAGCTGAGGACAGAAGGGAGAGAAAGGGATTTTGAGCCTCACCAAAAGCGATGTCAGTTTTTTAGATCAAATTTCCATTCCAGACAACTTGGGCTCATCAGAATGGTGGAAGTCTTATCTGCTGTAGTAGCAAATATAAGGTTAAGCTGCAGTGTCTGTAATGGACTCCATTCCTCATACAGTTCTCATTACAGCACTACCTGAACATCTTCTAGTAGTGCCTGTCCTCTGTTACAGATTCTTCTTCTCAGAGAGTGTCATTATAATGTCAGAGAATCTCCTCATATTGTGATAAGTGACATGACCAGCATTTGTCATGTTATCTGTTCTCTTGTTGCCAGGGGAAAGGAGCATGTTCAGCTGAATGTTTTCAGTTTATTTTATCTGTCTTTTCTTCCGTATACGTATTATGTATTTATGTTAGTGAGGCAAGGTCAAAGTAATGTGTTTTGTTCTTCAAGCAAAATGCAGTTAGGTTTCTGATGACCCTTAGCTCCTAGGCCCATTCATCCCATGGGCTTGCATCAGCCCTGAGAAAGTTCTGTCACTAGACATGATAGCCTTTTTTCTCTCTTGTTGCACAAGTTCTTTTATGTTAGAGCAGGGAAACTGTTGACAACTGGATCCAGTTTAGAGGCCTAGTAGGCATTTCTTTAGGAATCATGGATTTAGGCCGTGGAGGATCTTGAGACTCTGAATTTGTAATTTAAAATTCTGGAGAAAATCAGTAGAGAGTGGAAGAGAGGGACGTATAATAACCCACATTGCTGAGATGCCATCCCCTCAGCTTCCTGTACTTGGAGTTTCCTATATGCAGCAGACTTCGTGCTTGGATATGCTGAATTGCCTAAGTCCAGTTAAGAGGTGGCAAAACCAAAGCAAGGTATTTATTTGCTAAAATGGCAGAGAAGCTAATAGCTAGTCAGGGATGATTAGAAAGCTGGAGGCTGTCTTCTGACTCAGGCACACATTACTTTACAAATTACCTTGCTACGTGTTTCTAAGATTTATTTTACAACTATGGGGATTAGAGGAATTTGTTGTAATGAAAACTGGCATTGTGTCATTGCCATGTAACTTTTTAGTTAGATTCTTTGGCTTGCCTGAGTGCTTGCATGTTATTATATTACCTTCATCTGGTCCAGTTCCTAGGTAAGTTAGACCAGTTGGAGGGCAGCAAGATACACCCACATGTAGTAATTATAATAATTTTTTCAGTAACCGCACATCTACATATAATTTTGGTATTCTGTGTTTGTATGGCATGTGGACATACAGCCAGTGGGAATTCCAAAATTTTTTCTATTAATTTTTCTAATTTGAGCCCTGCCTTGCCCCTGATGCTCATCCAGCCTTCTAGATCCCTGTTATATATTCATCTAAGCCTCCCTTCAGATCTCCTCTGTAAATTTGATACCAGTTGAAGTTTAAAGTTTCAGTTTAATAACATAGTAACTCTAGTTGAATGTCCTCTTTCATCTATGAGTTTTCTACTTCCTCCTGTAGCCATTCAGTCTCTGATTTACCCTGACAAATACAAGATTTGGAATTCTTTACTTTTGCAGTTTCAGTCTGCTAGCAGTGATAGAGGTTTTAATCTAGAAAGGACTGAAGTGGACAGCATTTACTATTGTACAGTGAAAACAGAGTTCTGAATTTGCCAGTATAAACCTGATCTAGGGATGCTTCTGTAGGCAGTAAAGATACAAGAACTATGTGGGGGCTTACGACTTGCATCTACTTTATTAGATTTCCTATAAACTTCCAGATGAAAAAAAAACCCTAGCTTTGTTTTTTTTTTTACTGTAGACTACCTCCTGATATTTCAATAGCCAACTTTCATTTTAATTTTTTTTTCAGCCTCTAAAATGCTGAACATAGCATAAAAACTAATGGCGTAGTCGAAAGACTGGATTTACTGTATTTCATTCAGATCTTACAGTACTGACTCTAACATAGCTATAGGCCTGACTCATAATAATGAACATATTCCTGAGGGTTTAAGAAAGATTTGTTATTAAACTTAGGTTCTGTGATAAAGTTTTGCTAAAATGGCCTGTTACTTCTAAATATTTTAATATTTTTGTGGATTTAATGGTTGTGAAAAGTGCTGGCTTGGTATCTGTGAAAACTTAAGCCCATTCTTTATTTGTGGATTAATTACAGCAGAGCAGTTGCCAAGTGCATCTTCTCCACAGCACTCATGAACTTCAGCCTTGAACTGAAGAGGACTCCTCAAATGGTGAGAAAATAGCGTGGCTGTCATGACAATTAAGTTATTGAGGGGATGTTCTATTTTTTTTTCCTTCCTATGATTGATTCTGTTATTTAATAGGTATTGAACTTAGATTTTTGTAGGGTAATTGCTGGGACCATAACCTGATTTCTCTCCCTCCATCAGTATTTCAGCTGTTAATTTCTCAAGCTTTGCTATCTTCTTACTGTCCTTGACTTTTCAAACATAATTGTTAGTGATACACTGAATTCATCAGCTAATTTCTTTATTACTTGCTTTAACCTTAGTCCTGTGCATGTGTTTAGCTCTGTTCATGAGTAGTTTTATTAATAGCACTACTCAGAGTGAAGTTCAGATATGTGGAATTGTTTGAAACATTGAAGCTTAAACTTTGCAGATATGTATGCCTGCATTTAAATGAAATGCTACTGACATGAATGCAGGAGTGAAGGATCTGGAAATGCTTTAGCTAGTACTAATTTGTTTGGTTTTATGCTGTTCAATTTATTTCTTTTAAGACAGCTTGATGTAAGTTGTTCATTTGCTTCTCTAGTTTCCCAATTTCTGGGCAATTTTGAAATCTGAGCTTGAAAACATTTATAAAATTTTAGTAATGCTCATAATTCTCCTGAGAAGAACAAAACATTATTTTATTTAACCATTTTATGAAAAAGTGACTGAATTTAACACTGCCTTAATCAAGTCTTTAATCTTACTGTATTGTCCTACCTTCATTAAGTAATGTTTCTTATATGTATGGATTTATTAAGCATGCATCTTAAAAACAGGGAGTTTTCCTTTTTTACAGCTATAGATAAAGGATGGAATATTGGTAGCGGGGGGTTCTGTGTGTAAGAATATAGTTGTTGAGTGTTGATATTGGCTTCCTGGTCATTTAGGTAGGTGACAGCTTAAAATAATGGTGCACAGAACGATCCATAGTTCAGGGAACAGATCACAATGATCAGAAGCTCACAGCATGCTGAGAGATGCCCCAGAACTTTTTTGATATCTCAAAAAGGAGCTCAATTTCTGTTTTCCTTTAGTAACTGTATTGTTGAGTAAGGAGTAAAAGGGACAGAACCCTACTAGCAGCTTACGATTTCCACATTTTCTCCTATCTCTATGGTTGTTACCATAGAGATGGGAATATGGGATATTAACCCTCTGGCAGCTATTTACCAGAATGGGTTTGGAAGTGCAAGTGTGTTTATATAGGCAGGAGAGATGGTGAGTCCTTTATACCAATAACTGAACTACACCTTGTGTTAAGAATTACTTCAGTACTGTTATCAACCACTGAACTAATTTAACCTTTGTCAGGGTTATTTACCATTTTGTTACTAAAAATAAGATTTAATACTTAAGACAGAAAGAAGTGGTAGTTTTCATGCAGAGTGCATTGAGATATAACCCAGAGGTCATTTATTTTTAATACAGATCCAACAATCTGTTTCTTTTTTTCTTTCTCAGCTACTTTTTCTTCAGTTTTCTTTTTGAGACCTGATTCTTGAATTAACTTTAAGCCTTTAACTATTTACATTCTGCTTCATCAAACAATTAATCTTGTACTTAAGTCACGATGCTTGCATGAGTATGGCTTTTGAGATAAGAGTTTGAATCCACATTAGTCTCTTGCATCTTGTACTCAACTTTGCATATCTGATAACCAGTAGGCTGGATCCAGACTAGTGCCAAAGTGTGAGCCTGCATGTTAGCAGAGTAAGGAGCTGGGGCTCAGATTTGAAGGCATGCTTGATACTACACACATAGTGAATGATTACAAGATGATTAAAATTTATTTTCAAAGTTAAGCACTCTTTACTTGTTTAGCTAAGCAGAGTTTAGACACTCCGTATGCTTAAAGTTAAATGGTTCAAGTTGAGTGGCTTAAAGGTTTTCCTAAAGCATTTTTGGAATTGATACAATTCTTCTACTTCAATAGAAGAGATAGGCCAATGTCAAATAGTTTTGAAAAGCCCATCCTCATTGCTCTGCTAAGAAGACAATTTTGTTTCTTTTATTCCATCCCCTTTTTGGTTAAATCCCATTCACTTTTCTGACTCTTCTTATATCCATTGTTTCCTGCTAACCTGTCCTCTAATGTCCAGTTTTCTATTAACTTTTCCACACTGGCTATTCATTGTCTTCTTTGTAGTGGAGTTTTGGAGAGGTCATTACACTTTCTCAGTTTCTTTCCTTCTTTCATCAGTTCCTGGAATCCAACAACAAATAAAACCCTCTGTTTTCAAGTATGCCTTTTTGGTGAGAAACCCAGAAGTCAAAATTTAGTGCTAGATCAATACTAAGGGTGAGCAGAGCACTGTGGATGCCATTTATAAAAAAGGGAACTAGGACCTGCATATTATTACAAATTATTCCCTAAACTGGGATGTCAGGATCTGGATCCAGGGAGTGGGATCAGGATTTTAAGGTGATTCTTTAAAAATCAGTATGCTTATTCTAAAAAAACCCCAATCCACAACGAACCAAAAACCCCAAAAAAGAAAAGTCCAGGTATACTGAATAGATTCATCAGACAATGTCACTGTTCTTTCATTGAACTATGTATGCATCACTGAACTTCTCTTAAGCCTTAGGAGAGACAGCATGAAACTGGAAGAGAAGCAGGGATCTCCATGAAGGGCAGTCAGCTACAGTCTTGGTAAGTTCAAAATACATATATATATATATAAAATCTTATTTCTGTTAAATTTTCACCTTTATGAAGCAACATATATTTAGGGCTCCATTCACAGTGGCAAAACAAAGCCAGTTTTATTGAAACAGTCTCTACATTCTCCAAATTCATTTATGCTATCACCATGTAAAAATCTGTGTTCTGTTACAGCTGAGTTTGTGTTGTAACTCCTGAATGAAAACAGTAAGTGACATAAAATTCATTATTTTCATAGTGATTATGCTACAGTGTTTTCATGCCCAGTTTCTGAACAAAACAAGATACATTGGATTGTGTTGTCTCCTAATAACTTTTGAATCCACCACTTAATTTCAGCTGCATTTGATATAGAGATAGAGGTCACAAAGTCAAGTTTCTACAATTTGAGTGAAGCTCAGCAGCTGGGAGTAAAGAAGTTACTCAAATTAGTGTCCCTGGGGTAGAAAAAGCTGCAGCATGGGCTCAGAAATTTTCTGTTCGGTTCAACCTGGTGACTTGCCAGCCAGCATACTTGGTTGGTCTGCCAGTCAATGCATGTGTAGCTCAGACCTAGCCACAATGTGAGCTGCCTCGTGTTCTCCTAGAAGTCAGAAGCTGGTGTTTTATGCGGGAATTTGGGGAAGTCTCTTTAGAAGGGAATAAGAAAACAGCCAGGGCAGTGGCAGCCTGCGATTACAGCACAAGTGTGGTGGTGGCACGTACAAGCACACTGTGATAGGTAACTAGACTTCATTACTTCTGCTAGTCATGTTTGCCAGGGCCTTCTAGGCTCCCAAACCACTTGTGAATCATTCCATTTTACAGTAGTTTCTCTACCTGGATTAGGTACATGTTTTTCCTGTCCACGTCAGAGAAGGGAACTGCTGAGACAGCTTCAGTATTTCATTTCTTTGACTGTTTGGACGTCAGCTCTGAGCTATTCCTTCGGCTGTCAAAATTGTAAAACTGGGTTTTCAGCTCTCCCCAGAAACTGACTGTAATTTAGACTGCAGCTATGTGTCCCTGACCCATCCTACAACTTACACTCTTGGAGCAGTGCAGGAAACATGCATTGTATTGCAATTAGCTTCCTTTGTGAAGAAAGTTGTGGAGCACAGGGACAGAAGACAATATTAGGATCTGGCTGCATCAAGTTACCATATTGCATTGCAACTTGGGAAATGCTAAATCTGTAGCTGCATGATTATGGGTCACAGTTGTCTTGAAAGGTATGGGCTGTCCTTTCTTCTCAATCAGTGAGAAACGGGCATATTACACTTGCCAGAGGTACTGTTTCACTCACTCTGCAGCTCAGGTGGGCAACACTAACTTGGCAGATGTCTGACATTTTTAAATTTTCTGTGTAATGTTAGACAGGGGTCAAGATATCTTGTAACACTTTATAAACAGAACTTAGCGCTGTAGCACTGTTTTTTAGAAACAGTTGAATTTCTCAGAATAACAGAAGCCTAAGAGTCATGCATATGAAACATAAAATATAAAAGCAGTAACATGAGAAGAAGCACTTCTAATTCAATATTGTACGACAACTGCCTTGAAATTTGTCATGATGTCTGTAATGTGTATTTCAAATTTTTTTGTTTGTCCTCCTGCCCAGTTGAAAACCATCAACCTGGCAGCAAGGAACAAAAACCTGTGATACTTTTCTTCATTTTCTGCTTATTTTCATGTCTGTTCTTTCATGAAATTAAAGCCAGTAAAAGAACAACTGGTCATTTAGAAAAAAAAATAAAGAAAAGAAAAAGACTGCATTCTATTTATATGGAACTTTTGGTTCTTCTGTTGGATTCTCAAATCCTTTCATTTGGTCCCAGTTTTTTCTTAGAAAAATATCATTGTTTCTCTAATGTTGTCTGTATTAAAGGAATGAAGAAATGTCTTCTGCATGTCTCTAGGATCTAGTGGTGGTTCTTATAACCTTTGTCACCAGTACTCTTGCATAGTGTCACCAGTTAAATATTATTTCATGGAACCTATGGCTAACCTGTTTTTAAGTGGTTTATAGTACATAAAAACATTGTAACTTACAATATTTTCCTTTTAAAGATCAACATAGATGTGTTTTTAGTAAGAACAGTAAGGTCAAATCATGAATGTTAAGTTTTGTGTGAACAGCAAAGAGGTGGTATATTCTTGTTTAACATTATGTTGTGTGCTTCCTGTGTTTTAAATGGTGTTCACCAAGACCTAAAACCTAGCAAATAATTATAGTTGATTTTTCATAAGGATTTTTTGTTTAAAAAAGCTGACCCTGTTTAGTCCAAAAATGACTAATACTATACTACTTTTTATCATGTATTTTTGGAGATATTGGTCTTGGATGCTGCTATATGTGGTCAGATGCTTTCATGATCATGAAGACCTCAATTCACAGGCCTATGCTGTGTCCCCAGAATGGGTGTTGTGGGACAGATTTTAAGAAGGCTTAAGCACTAAAAAGTGACTTGCATCATAGACCAAAGAAACAAGGATAATTAATTTTTAGAAAATAATAATTAAAAATTTATATTTCTAATATAGATCAGTAAAAGCTCCCATTATGTGCTGTCAGTACATGTAAAATCCATAAGCAATTTTAAGCCGACATTCTTTAAAGAAGGAGCTGAACATTCCTATAAATAATATGCAACTTAAAGACTTATGCAACTCCTTTATTATGTGCTAAATGCTGTAATAAAACAGGCTATCAGTAGGTTTTGCTGCATGTTACTAATTTTATTTTTTTTTATCCCAATATTTTTGCAGGTGTGTGGAGGAACAGATCCTGTTCTCGCTGTTGTTACTCCCACATAGGCGGACTCTGTAATTGATTATGTGTGGGTAGGGCCCTACTGAAATTAACGAGATTCTGCAATAGTGCAGGGTTCTTTTTGTGAAAGTTCAGTTGCAAGATCAGGACCCTACTGTGACTCCTTACTGTGAATTCTGTCAGTGTATCATTGATTGTGCTGGAACCTGCCTTTTGGGATAATGTAAGTCCTGCTTTCCCCCCAAATGTACTTTAGACATGAAATAATCATAAAACATTTCTGATTAGAAAATTAATATCATTTACATGCATTCTTTTAATTATGTTTTTTTGGCAGTACCAAATACTATATTCCTCAAAACTTCTTAATGGCACTGAGGCTTTGTGGATAGTTGGTCACATGATGAGAAAATTCAGCTGTAAGTACACTGAAATGATTGAATTTTTCAATAGTTAGTCTTTACTGATGTTGACAAACTAATAATGATAAAAAGTGAATCAAGAGGTTAGATTTATGTCAATTGACTTCAGTTCTTTTTAGAAAATTTATACAATATATCCATTAAGGATTTTCTTATTCTTGGGTAATTCACCATGTGAACCTGGAGTCCTTCCGTACTGCTATTAGGTAGGGAGTTTTAATTTGTTTATTTTCTTTATTTTCAGAATAGCGTGTCTCTGGCTTGCTCTGTATTTTCACCCATAAACTTTCTGAAATTTATAGATCTATAAAAACTGTTTATACCACCAATATTTGTGTAGATATTCCAAACTGATTTACTCAAATAATTGTCTTGCTGAGTTGAACATTGAAATGTTAATAAATATACACTTATACTTGTGTCAGTGTAACTTGGTTAAATTAAACTGAGCTGGCATTATGAGTGAATTTGATTATGCATGCTGATTAGCTACAGTCTTAGGCAGGAACTACATATTTTACTGTACTTAAGGACTTTGTGCTTAATCAATAATAATTACCCATATCATATCTCAGTGGATTCACTCAAAATAACTATAAATATATATGCTTGGTTTAAGGAGGAAGTTCTTTTCCTGTAGCTATGGGTACAGTCATTGCTATGATCCCTATTTTTATATACAAATGAGCAAAATCTACATGTAGGTATTTTCCCTGTATAACAAAAGGGGTATTATAAACTCCATGCCCTTTTTTATGATGCCATATTTCCTTTCTGGTATTCAAATACAAGAATATTTTCAATGGGGTCTTAGTATCTGAAAAATGGAAGAACTGGAAATGTTATTGAATTTGCAAGTAATTATTAAGGGGCTGTAAAGGTCTAGAGGACTTGTATGTAAGGACAATTAGAGATTCTTTCCCCTGGAGCAAGGACACAGATAATAATTGGTGAGTAAAGATTAAGGAGGACAGGACTGGTTTTTTGCTTGGCAAAAGGACAGCATGAAATGAAAGTAATGTGAAGAAAGAGCAAGACCAAAGAAGAAATCAAAAACTCTGTTCAAAAGCAGACTAGAGTCCAATTTAAAAAAACAACACAAAAAATCCCAATCAAACACAAAACAAACAAAACCAAACCCTAGAGAATAGATGACAAAAATATGCCTGAAAGGAGAACCAAATGCATAGCTACTGGTATTTCTCATTGCACTGAATGTATGATATATTTAAGTTTAAAACTTTCAGTAAGTGTTTTTCTCTACTTTTTTTTTCTGTTGGAGGGGAGTATGTGAGCTTTGAAGAAGACTCAATGACTGCTTGCGAATTATATGTATAAATTGGAGATTCAAGATGACAGTTATAACTAAGTACAGAGGACAGTGGGTTATGTATGTTAAATTACAGTTAGTGCTAAGCAAAAGCCATAATTTCTTGTTCAAACACAGAACTTGATGATTTTGAAATGTACCATCTTCAACAGAGCTCAAAACACAGTTTCGTTGTGTTCGTTACAGGATGGGAATTTTCAAAGTTCTAGTTTCAAAACATAACTGATTTTTTTTTTTTGGAGATTTTGCAATATTAAATGAAATTTGAGATTTTTCAATATGAAATGAAATCAAGATTTTGAGAACTCTGGATGTTTCATTTTGCATAAAAAAATCTTGATCAGTATATTTTGGTTTTAAAATGTTTGGACCTGATGGTTTACTGTTTTCCCCTGTTAATCCTATTGGCCATATTTATTCTCACTTGCACTAAGTTGGGTAAAAGAAAGAAAAGGAGGAGGAGATTAGGTGATTACAAAAAAACCCAAACATGGCCCTCTAGCCATGCCTGCCCCACCCCAAACCAGATCAAAAGAAGTGCCTAAGAGTAGATCTAGTTTCAGAGGAGAAAAGGGAGGGAAGTGATGTGCTAGTGAGTGGAGTATGAGGAATCCCCTGCATATTTTATATGTATCCAGTTTTTTCACTCATCACCACTGAGAGGCAGATCGCCGAGGTGAGACTGATTCTCCCCCCTGTGATGGCAACTTCTCACTACTTTGAAGGAGATCATGTTGGGGCATAGCTCTGTTCTGCCTGCAGTAGTGCTGCTACAAATATAATTTGGAAGAAAACAAACTCTGGTCTCCTGCTGTAAGCAGCACTCCACTACTCACTGCTGCTAACCCCCACGGCTGAGCACCTGATCTGATTGATTCTTTGGTTTAATCCGTGCCATGATGCCGTAAGTCACTGAAACTAGGAGAACAGCAAGAAAGCAGATACCAAGAGAAAGAGTTGATATTGTGGAATGCAGGGAGTGGGCTTTTGGTACACGGCTACACGTTGTGTGGGCTTGGGAATACTTCAAGAGCCAGAATACCAAACTACAGCAACAGAGTCCTTTAGTGGCAGACCAAGGTGATAGCCCTTGGTCTATGCACAAAGAAGGAAAAGCAAAGGAACGTGCCTGAACATTCAGCATGTTAGTTCTAAGTTTTAAGTTGTGAGATCTGTTTCTCTGCTGCTCTTTGCACTTGGCTTATATCGTGGCTATCCTGTCTTCAAGCTGGATGTAGCATGTTTTTGCTTATGTTGAATGAGGCACCCATCATACTATAACATCACAAACACTGTTTTTCTTCAACACTTCAAAGTCAAAATGTGGTAGCATAGATAGCTGTAATAAGTTAGTAATAAATGTGACACGAAAGAATTTTCTCATTTCACAGTATTTATAGGAAAAACAATGTTTTATGTGTTTCATATGCCTCCTCCCATCTTCTTTTCCGCTCCTAAGCAGATCTAACGCATGAAAATTTTCTTCAGTAGTGCCCTCAGTTCTTTATTCCCAGTTACAGCTATTGGTCTTTTTCGTTAGTAGTTTTTTTCATATTTAGGTTCAGGCCCTCTCTGCATCCTTATGAATGACACCATCACGCTGTCATTTGTTTTAAGTCATCAAATCTAGGCTAAATCTGAGTTTTGGGAATTTTTCCAACCCTTTAAGGATGGTCTTCCTTTTCTGTCAGATGATTAGATTTTTCATCCAGGTTTTCCATAGATCATCTCTTTATTAGAAAATGTTTTTCTTTTGCCTTGACAAATTTAGTCTCGCCATGCTTGTTATCTAGTCAAAGAGCTACACTACTGTAAATATCAGTTTCCAAACTTACTCCTTTGGTATTTTCAATGTCCTCCTGCAGTTTAAAGCAATAAAGATAAGCTATCTGTCTTTATTTTCAAGGCCCATCAAGTCTACTTCTGCTTGATACTTCTCCTTCAGTATCAACAGGTTGACTCTGGTTTAGATCAACATATCATGCCAGCTTCCATTGTTCAGTCATTAAATTCTCAGACCACACTGGATATTTTCTCCTCAGCTGCCTCTCATGTATTGGTTGACTTCTTCATAAACATAACTGTTCACTATCTTCTTTTAAATATCTTCTTAAAAGATTTATGTACTGTGATGCTTAAAACAGTCCAACTAGACAACAGTTATATTGCAGATATATTAATGCCAACACTTATCACAGTACTACTGTGCCACTGCATTTGTATTCTGCCATAATTTCTCCGTTGTCTCTTTATGTAGAATTCAACCACATCTACTTTTTGTTCTGTGTTTATTCATGGCCCAACATAATGAGAAGTGGTCCAGGGTGAGGCCTCCCCAAGATTTATGGTAATACAAATTAATAATGAATACCCACTGGATGCTGCAGTGTAGCTGGTGGATTCTGCTGTGCCTAATGTCACATCACATTTAACACAGAAAGAAGGTGCTTCAATTAGAGGCCTCACAAAAGGGAAAGAAGTGAGTTGCAGCCAACAGATAAAATGCTAGACCCAGAGGCCTTCTCAACTGTCAAACCCAAGTCAATAGCTTCTGGCATTGTGTCCTGAAAACACCCGTTTCTTCTCTTCTCCACAGAACTAAGAACAGACTCTCCCTTCTCATAGGAGGAAGTCAATGCAAATATTGCAAAGTTCTGCAGTGTTTGCAAAAGGTTAAAGGACTTTTTATACTTCCATAGCATCCCTCTGCTCCTTAGTGCATTCCCTTCTTGACACAGCATTTCTTGATACAGAAATCTTGAATAACCACAAGCAGTTGTTCCAGCCATACCGTTGGTCAGTCCTTTTTTAAATGCCATCTGATCTGCATTGAGAAGGAATCTGCATTAGTTTTAATTTGGTATCTTGACACATTGCTGTCTCATAGTGCTACATGTCCATTGTGCCTTGAAGGTAACAATTCTTCAGAAGAGTGGTAAGCATGAATTCCATCAGGAATTCCCAAGTATGTCACCTTCTTTCTGGAAGTGGATCTGCATGTATCCCGTTCTTTCCTTTCAAAGGGACACTGAAATGTCAGTGTCTAGATTATACAGAGATGACAGAACGTTTAGTGCCTAGCTGATACAGAGGCAGTAGATTGGACTATGCAGACAAATGGCACTGTCTATACCAAAGAAAATATAGGCAAATAAGTTAATTTTATCAGAATAAACCACAAAATGTAATTACAAATCGTTCTATATCTGAATAGGAGAAGTCTAGTAAGAGCTCTGGACTAGCTGATGGGATGGAGACAGTGACTGTGAACTGCTGTGGGAGACTGGAGAGGCTCTACAACCTGAAAGATTGATCATAACAAGAGTTCTCAGTGATATAAAGTGGATAAACTTCACATTAGGCCACTATGCAGAGGCTGTATTTTTAGGTATCATCAGGAACTACTTCTTGAGCAAACCATCTGAAGAATCCAGAAGAGGGGGGGACAGCCCTTGGTTTAGTCTAGATTAGAACACAAGGAGTGACTATAGAAGAGCCATTCAGTAGCAATATATCATACTGAGGTTTCTCATACTTGTAGGAGAGAAAAAGATGAAAATTTTAAAAAAGTCCAGTATTGTTTAAAAAGAATTGCATACAAATGAAGATATGTTTTAAAGAGACAGGGGGACTTTGCTTTCTGATTCTAACCCAATTGAATAAGAATTGTCCAACACAACTGAACAGTAAAGGAAGTTACTAGAAATGAACAGAGGTTTTTTAAAAAGTTAAATCCAAGCAAGCAAAGCAGAAAGGAGCACAATTCTGACAAGTTAAATGTAGACCTATTATAAGGCAGAACAAAAAGATTTTGAAATGCAACAGGCTAAAATCCTAAAAGCAAAAAGAACCATTTTTTTTCAAGTGTAAATTTTGCTAGCAGGGAGGTGAGTTCAATAGATAATTGCAGATAAAGAGAATATTTAAAGACAAAGCCATCGCAGAAAGAAACAAATGAACTCTTTGCCTTGGCAAGGTTTATTACAGGGAGATTAGGGACATCCCCACATAAAAGTTGTTCTTTATAGGGAATATTTCAGATCTGAAATACCAAGAAAAGATTTTTTTACAAATTCATTGAATAAACATTAACAGATTCCCATATAGCATGTTGTTCATTCAGTAGTCCTAGAGAAATTCAGAAATAAAATTGTTGAGCCATGAACTGTGTTGTATAATCTATCACTTAAATTAGCCTTGATAACAGAGGAATGGAAAGTTACAAATGTGATCCTAGTTTTAAAAAGGGCTCTAGGGATGATCGTGCACTAATGGACTAATAAGTCTGACTACCGTGACAGATAAAATGCCAGTGAATGTGATAAAGAATATAATTAATAGGAACATGGATAGGTATAATAGGCAACCATCACCTTGGTTTGTGTAAAGGGTAGTTTTCTCTTAGAGCTTTGCTAGTTACTTGAAGGAGTCAACAGATGCACATGAAAGGGTGACCCAAAAGTTTTTTAAAAGTTCTGTAACCAAAGACTTTTGTTAACAAAATGAAGTACAGAGTTACTTAAAATTCTTTGTGGATTAGTAAAGGGTTACAAGATGAGGAACAGTATAGCAACTAATGTGCAGTTTTAACAATGCCACCTCACAAAAATTTATATTGACACCTTTGCTGGTCCACCTGTTCCTAAATGGCCTGAAAAAGTGCAGTGATAAAGACGGCAGATGATAAAAGGAAAATAATCAATTGGAGTCAGTCCTGATGTTGACCCTGATGAGCTACAGAGGATCTCACAGCAGGATCTGTGGTGATCCAGGAGCCATGGCTGTCACAGAGGCCGGATATCGTTGACCCCACTGCTCAGCCATATCTGTCGGCAGAGAGAGGCAGTGGCTGTTGGATTACAGCAGCCATCACTCCATAAGCTGTGAGCTCAGCAGGCTGTGACCAGTCCTGCCACTCAGGAAGGCAGGGACTTGTAGCTGTTCTTTCTAACCACAGCAGGGGTTCCAATTTGAAGAGATTCTTCCTCCCTATTTCTCAGGGTTTCACAGCTCTGACCAGCTTAAAATACAGGTTTTGATCCTGGAGTTCCTGCCTGTCACAGGGGTGGAATATTACCATTAAACTGATAGGTAGAATCTTGTTGCTGTGAGAAGCCAGGGCTCTCAACCTCTTTTACTGGTGTTTGCATGGATTTTCAGCAGCTCCTGCTAATTTCCTAAAGTCGTTCTGGATGGAGTTAATGCTAGGAAAAAGTTGCAAAATGCTATTTGATACAGAAGTGGCACTAGCATGCTGGTCCATTTTGAGCATTGATGAGAACTACATATGATATAGAAAAGGATGACTAAGAGGTATGTCATAGCTTTTCTGCAGGGGCAGTAAATGCATCAGGATTCCTCAGTTTGGAAGAATGTTGACTAAGGAGTAGGTAATGTGGGAAAGGTCTCTAAAACCATGAATACATGGAAGTGTTTTATAGGAGACTGTAACTCGCAGTTTCTCAGAAGAACAAGGGGCCTTTGGTCACTAAATCTTTAAGATGGCAAAAGGCTGCTTAGCACCAGTTTTATCTGCTATAGTTTTGTGGATACATCTTTTCAAGTGTTCAAACCCCAACCGTTTACTGGTCTTGAAAACTCCACTTGTCCTGAACCACCTGTGGCCAAAATCCAACCTGTGCAGAATTATAGCTTTTCTGTAAATAAAAGTTTGTAGTCCTCATTGATGATAAATTTTCAAACATGAATCAAATGTAAACTGGTCCCATTTTCTTAAATCTGCAGATATTTTTTTGTCGTCTGCAGATATTTTTTTGTCCTCTGCCTCTATTTCCTTATCTGGCAGTAGCAATATTATGGATGGACAGATCAGTTTTACTTCTGCTGTTTACAAACTGTGGGCAATGGAGAATGCCAGTTTGCTGCTACTTCAGGAAGCTAAAAGCAGTAGCAGGCCCTAAAATTAATCCCAGAGGAAATCAGATAAAGAAGCAGAAACATTTCACACAGCAACAAGAAGGTCTGGAGGGAGGGATGGAGTAGAAGACATCATCGTACCTTTAAAACAGCTGGAATGGTTTCCAAGCTGTGGTCCACAAACCCCTGGTGGACTACAAGGCTATGGTAAGTTGAACAGCTGTTTGGCTAAACTATAGTTAACAGTGTTTTAAATAGTGTTTCCAATTAAAAGTTTGATCAGATGGATGTGTGGTGGGTTTTGAAAAATGTTAAGAGCTGATAACTCTCTGTTGTTCCAAAAATATGGGAACCACTGTTCTGGAGTGTATTAAAAGATAGAGAGCACTCCCCACTTTCTCAGCTTTACATAGGTTGCATGCCTCTCCACTAGAAGAAACAGCAAAAGGTTCCCAGAAAGGAGCCAGGAAGAGCAGTCTGGTAGCATTAACCCTTCTGTCCCCACCACATCCTCCCCAGTAACAGAATTATGGAGTTCTTAATCACTGCATTGTCCTTGAGTATCACTAAAAGTCTTCGCTCCCCCTGCTTTTCATTTATACTCATGACTAGTAGATTTAGTTTTTCTAAGAAGTGAGTTTAATTTTTCAAGTCTTGGGTTCTCATCAGACAAAGATTAAATCTGTCAACTCCACTAGATTTAAATGTCTATCTATCTTTGAATTAATACCTCGTTTCCCATTGCCAGAAAGACAAATTTTAAAATTTTCTATTCTGTCATTATTAACAGATGTAAACATTCCTTACAAGTATTAGCATGTCTTATCACAGTATCTGTTTATTACTTCTAAAAAAATCCCAATTCTATTTGACCAACTTCTTTTAACTTATGTCAGCTCCCTCAATGGTAATTTTACATTGTAAAAATCTTCTTTGTCCTCATATCAGGTCTCTTTTTACTTCTTTTTTCCTATTAAAAATTTTCCAGAATAATAAAGTATTTGTATTAGCAGTGCTTTTAGTTGTCCTTGACATAGGTTACTTCCCATTGTCCTGAGTACAAGAACATCCATAAGTAATTTGGAGAGATGTCTTTTCCAACATACTACACATCTTTATGTTAGGAATTATGGTGGTGTCAAATTTGAGAAATGCCAAATTATAAGCCTTGTTGAAATGGTTAAAATGTGTTTATCCTGAAGAAACCAGTTGTCTAAAATTACTGTAGCGTATTTTATGAAATTTATACAAAATACTGGAAACAAACATTATTGACAATAGTGTTTTAAAAGGAGCTAAAGAAAGTTGGCAGATGAGCATGCTCTTTTTTTGTTCCAGATTTCTTACTCATCTGTTTTGATACATATATGAAAAATGAGGGGGGTTCTGCATGTTTTTGTATTATCTTGCTAAATACCTGTTGCTAACTTATATGATTCTGAAGTTGTCTTTGCTCAGGCTTAAGCTGCTAGCTGAATATGAGATCGAGGGGAATCTTTGCCCTGTAACAGAAAGGAACATGTGAGGGAGGAGAGAGTGACTTCTGCTGTAGCGTGGGAAAAGGTTATTTCCTGGTGTCATCTGTGGGTGACAGGAGAGGGGGATTCATGAGTCTAGGCAAGGCATATGGGTACAGAAGCAGTGATGGGGTGTATGGGTAGGACTTGGGATGAATGTATGTTAATGAAGAATTTGGAATACAGATCAGAACAGCGTTTCTCTAAGAGTTGGAGAGATCACAGATAAAGTTGAATATTGGGGGCAGTTGGAAGTCACCTTACCACAGAACATGGCTACAGTGCTCAGTGCTCTGTCTGAATCTAGCTCACGGCACGCTTGCCCTACCTACGCTCTTCCCTGTGTCTTCTGGAACCCCAGCTTCTTCTCCAGTTCCTGCACATGACCCTTTTAAGTGGAAGGCCTCCTTTCCTGCTTACTCCAGAAACAGTTACATGCAAAGGTACAAATGGTCCCACAAATCCCTCCCATCTAAAGCTTCTCTTCTGTCCCACTATACTTTCTTCTGCCTCTTGCCTGCAGGTACAGACAGACAAATGAATCATAGAATAGAATCATGGAATCATTTAGTTTGGAAAAGGCCCTTAGATCATCGGGTCCAACTGTAAACCTAACACTACCAAGTCCACCACTAAACCATGTCCCTAAGCGCCACATCTACAGGTCTTTTAAATACCCTGGGCAGCCTAGCCTGTTCCAATGCTTGACCACCTTTTCGGTAATGAAATTTTTCATAATATCCCATCTAAACCTCCCCTGGCACAAATTGAGGCCATTTCCTCTTGTCCTGTTGCTTGTTATTGGGAGAAGAGACCAACCCCCACCTGCCTACACCCTCCTTTCAGGCAGCTGTAGAGAGCAATAAGGTCTCCCCTGAGCCTCCTCCTCTCCAGGCTAAACAGCCCCAGATCCCTCAGCTGCTCCTCATCAGACTTGTGCTCCAGACCCTTC
Organism: Ibycter americanus; assembly: GCA_035590275.1. Taxonomy (NCBI): domain Eukaryota; kingdom Metazoa; phylum Chordata; class Aves; order Falconiformes; family Falconidae; genus Ibycter; species Ibycter americanus. Next base: position 29,863,998 of record JAVJGI010000014.1, on the reverse strand, counting down.
ACCAGCTCTGCTGCCCTTCTCTGGACACGCTCCAGCACCTCAGTGTCTGTCTTGTAGTGAGGGGCCCAAAACTGAACACGGTATTCAAGGTGGGGCCTCACTAGGGCTGAGTACAGGGGGCTTCAAAGGAGATGCTGTGGAAGTGCTGGCAGCAAAGTAATAATGCCTCTCCTTTCCAACATACCGTTTGCATCTTCTCCAAGTGGGACATGTCCCATCGTTTGATATCTGCTGATCATATATGAACTCTTTTTTCTCCTCTTCTTATAGTACTCATTAGAATGTGATGATTTTTTTCCACATGATGAATTATAATTTTTTAGATAATGTTTGTCTTACTAAACAGAAGAAAAAAATCTCAGATTTCTAAAGCCTAGTCCTTTGATTTGCATTTTTCTGTGATCTGTGACCTTCCTAAAAATAAATAAATTAGTCAATCCAGTGGATGATTGCACCTACTGGTGATAAGTTGAAACTTACTGACAGGATGGTTGCTTTTATTAATTATTACTTTGCAGATACCATAAAAGTTCTTCACGAAGATGAGTCTGCAGAAAGATTGAAAGCCGATGTTTTAGGGCATCCCCTTAAATGCAAGGGGTTTTTTAAATGCAGGGAGTTTTTTTGGCACAGATCTTTTCATAAGTCTTAACCATTTTAGCAATTTTCCTTCTTAATATATGATTGCATACTTATGTCTATGACTAAACTTAGCTAGCCAGAAGCATGATTTCTGTACAAGTTTCAAATTCAGTAATAAATTCATAAGCCTTTCAGCACCTGACAATACAAATAGGTTATGGAGCAAGAACACCATAACAATAATAAAATGAAGCATACCTTTTTTGTTAGAGGGTACATCCTAATGGAAAACTATATTGGTGTTTCTTTCTTGGGCAGATTTTTATAGTGGATATAGAGATCACTCTTTTAGTCAATGTTGGTCCCTAAAAATTGGCTCTACTCTCGTTGCTTGTCATATGTCATTTTATCTTTAAAGACTGCAGGAGTTCATGATCACTGAGAGGTGTAACACCTTGAAGTTTTGGCACTGTCCTCTACAAAGTAACTTATACTGAGCTGACTTTCTGTTATGTCAGTGAAACATCAAATGTTGATACTATGTGTGAAAAAACATTTGATACAATGGCTATTAAGTTGCTTGGAAAAAATCTTGTAAAGTGGGATTTTATGTTTAGAAGAGCTGGCATCTAAAAATGTATGTCGTGGATACAGGTAATAAATGTTGTTTATGAATTGCTACAGGAGAAATAATATTTACATTTGAGTACAATATGCTAGTCTTTAGCTATTTTTATCTCCTTCAAAATATCATAAGCTGGTTATAAGGTATTTAAAGACATGAATCATTTCATTTGTTGAAGCATTCAGTGCATCATTTAAAATGGCTACTAAAGGAGAGAAGTGGACGTACACTTCTAACAGCTAAGCATAAAAATAAGGTATCAGAGATAATAATATAGTTCCTAATCAGTAAAAATCATTTTCATGTTTTGCTGTATGAGCAGAGTTCTTCACAGAATGGTGATCTTACTCTAAGATTCCAGGTATCTAAATAGATTTTAATTGCTAAACTTTATTCAGGTGATTTTATGTCTTTATTGGAAATGAGAGAACACAAACACATTGTAAGTCATTGATCTTCAGCCATGCCAAAAGCTTTCAGGACTTAGTATTTCACCTCAGGGTTGGACCCATAGCCCTTTTAAATTTTGGAATTTCAGAAATTGTGCAGGTGAGTAGGAAAAAGAAAATGTGAAAGGAAGAAACTAAAAGGGAGAAGAGAAAATTATTTTCCTTTACAGAAGCAAGGGAAAGATGAAAAACAATGTAATGAGCATAGGAAAAATAATAGGATGAAAAGGGAGGAGTCGGGTAAGTATTTACACCAATATTTCGTATTTAGTGCTCAGACATGTTGTGCTTTATACTTGCATAGAAAACAGATTGAGACTTCAGCTTTTTGACTAACTGCTGTGCTGAGTTGTACTTTACTCTCTGTGCATTTTTGCTTTAGCACAGTTGCTTCTAAGGAAGTCTTTAAATTGACTTTCAAAGCCAACCTGAATCACAAAATGCATTATCCTACTAGAAAATGATGACTGCCCCAATGTTTTGTCTCCCTAAGTTAGCTCTTAAAGAAACCACTGTTAGACATCAAAAAAATCACAGTAAGTTTTTTATGTATATTTCTATTGTTAATTCTAGTCACTAGCATTTGGGGCAGGGCGCAGGCAGGCAGGCAGGCAATAACACTTAAGTGTGGCAGAATTTGTGTGCAGAACCTAACTGTAATAATGCTGAAATTGAAAACTGAAACTGCTGATTAATCATTACTCAACAGGACTAGGCAAAGTCAATTAATTCATAACCAAATGTAGCTATAGAACAATGAATTACTTACATCAGCTTTCGTTAGAGGTTAGACATCAGTGTGTGGATTTCATCCATAAGCTGTAACAAAATAAAATAGATTAGGAAACAGGCAAACCAAGTTTAATTCAGTAATTTGTTCATGTATGTGTTTAGTTACTGCATGATTCCCATGAGTATATATGGTATTATAGAGGAGTAAATGTTTAGGGAAATTATGCACTTTTTAAATTGAGCAATTGACTAATATTTATACAGGGACTATAACTAGTCTTCATGAATTACCATGCTAAAAGCTTGTTTATTTTTAAATATAGAGATAGGGACCTCCTGTTTTGTTATATTCACAAGGTGGCATGCATGAAATGCCTTAACTGTCCACCTGAGCAACACTTTAGTGTAACTGAGCCCTGAGCTGATGTGCAGCAGAGTAGCATCCCCTCTAAAACTGCCCCATTGCTGACTGGGGACAGAAAGAATGAAAATGGGTGGGGCAGGGAGAGGCCTTATGGTGCCAATTCACACATAATTTTCAAGTGGTAACATCTACTTTTTGGAAGGTAGTGTATTAATTTCTGCTGATGGAGAGAGATAAGTCTGCATAAGTATTATGCTATAAATTGCTGTGTGGTAAGGTTCCCTTTCCTGTGCAGTGCCTGCGTCACCCAGTGAAGGCACCCAATGAAGATATGAATACTGAGAAACTAACATATCTGTATATTCTTTATGTTCATTCTAAAAGGAAAATGAAATTAGATGCAGATACAACTTTTTAGAAGTTCTAGATAAGAGACTTCATGCTGTATTTTATAATTAGCCCTTACTGTTATGTTGGTTTGCATTAGTGTTACACTACTGTATGTTACACGACTCAATAATTGTTTAGATCATACAAATTCTTCAGTGCAAAGTGGACCAATATTTAGATTTTAATTGCATTGTATCTGACAACTCTGTGTTGTCTTCATGTTATAGGCAGTATCAGGGTGACTCTATTCTGAAATACTCACTAATGGAAGACCATTGTATGCATAGGTCTCCAGTGGGGTATGAATTGCACAGTCCCAGGATTACGTCTCTTAGACTTTCTGTACTAACAAGAAAGTGCAGACTGTGAACTGTCCCTTTGGTGTATATTCCAGCCCCCAGGTCAGTGCCCAGGAGGAAAGCTCCCTTTCCTATCCTCTTCTTTGGTTATTTATCCTTTGGTACTGTGGTTCTGTAAGACCAGAGTCTTAGTTTTGCATCTGGGCTGGCAAGCTGGTGAAGGTGGTATGAAGAGGTTGTCACCACAGACCTGCTCCACGCTGAAGCTTCCTGCACAGAGACTGGGCTATATACCAACTTTCAAACCAGCGCTTCACCCATGACTCTTGTATTTAATTATAGTTCATCTAAAATAACCATTATAATGTAAGTGTCTGTGACCATGACATAGGATTTCAGCATTGTTTCAAAACAGTATTCACTGTATTTTGTAACAAATTACTGAAATATCAGCAGTGCCATTTGAAGTATCAGTTAATGTGATATTTCCTGAATCAGGTCTTAATGTGGTATATATAGAATCCTAGTGATGTGAAGCTTTGATTTTTACTTGCAGCAGATAAACCTAAAGCCCCAGTAGTACATAATTAGTCCTAACAGAAAAGCAAATTTTCTTTTATTTGGGTCAGACTTCATTTTTGTGCTCAGTATAGTGAACACAAGTCACGTTCAGTAATAAAAAAGTGTGCAGCACAAACCTATTACGTGTTCTGTGCAGATGAAAGTAGTAAATTTTCTTTGTTCAGAGGAAAGGAAGTTGAAAATATGCTGTTTCTCATATTATTTTAATTGAAATGTTGTTATCCATGAGTATTCAGCTTAAAGATATACTGCTAAGGTTCACAAATACCTAGGGAACTTCACAAAATGGATTGCATTTCAAATATGTGATTCAGAGTCTAAGATTCAGACCTTAGGATGGGATGAATTGCCCTCTGGAGGTGCCTGTTTCAGTCTACTGACTTCACAGGAACCCTGCTTTGAACTGACTAGCTCAAACTAAAAGTTAAGTGAGCATCCTGTCACCTTAAAAGAGGAATAACCAAGCATTTTGTACCATACTAGGTCTTTTCTGTAGACCTCTTTATTTTTAAGAATGGTTGCCTTATTCCTTACCTTTTCTGTCAGTGTTCTTGTACTGTTTCTAAAATGAATAAGCACAATTGTTACTGTTGCTATTTCCTGTGTATTTTGTTTTTTCCTGTCCTTATCGATCTTGTTATCTTATCTTTCCCTGTTGTTTTTTTTTTCTTTTTCCTGACTCTTTTCAGCTACCGTCCCTTCTGAAGCTTTTCACTTGCTACCTCTCTGACCATCCTACCTTCCATGTTGAGAGTACTGTCCTAACTTCTGATGTGGAAGATTGCTGACCCTTTCCTTTGATGCTGATACCAGTGTTTTCTGTGAGAGATAGTACTGTAGTGAAGACATAGAAAAAGAAGAATATGGCACTTTATGGTTTTGAATAGTCAAGAAGTATTGTTCTGCCTTCATATAGAATGTGCTGGTTTCGTAATGTACTTGTAATTTAAAGATGCTTGTAGAAATGTAAAATCTAATGTGACTAATATAAAATTCATATTAAAGACATTTAAATTTAACAAAATATAGCATTAGTCTTTATTTTAAAAATTGAGTCCTACGTAGCTCACTTGCAAAAGTGGAATAGATTTACAAAGTTCTGGACTAGTGAAGTCTGACTTACTAAAAGGTGAAAGTATTTTTCATCCTCCCTGTAGTAATATTTTCTTGATTTATGCCTATTAAAGATCTGCCCTTCTCTTGAGTTCTCTGTCTCCTCCCTTTTTTTGTTCCTTTTGTTAACTTCAGTTTCCTTTTCCTTTCTGCACTGGATTTTCCTAACTCTTAGCTGAATACCAATCCATTTTTCTCTCACGTATGCATCCATTTGCCTAAAAATATTGCCTTAAGCATGATCATATATATTCAAATATGTATTTACTTCTAAACACTGGATGGATCTGCTATTTTAGGACTTCAGTAAACCAGATAAGAAACTTAACAATTCAGTGATAGCATTTTAAGTTTTTTGACATGTGCTTTCATAGGCTCAAAGTAGCTCACCTCCTGCATCAATGGAATGATGATTATGGACAGAGATAAACCTTCCTGTGAAAATATAGACTTAGAGTACATGTTCAATATAGGAATGCTAACTTAAAAAGAGCATCTGAATGAAAGCAAATGTGCTGCGTTTATAAATGGTGTGGCAGAAGTTTTCAGATTTTATTTGCAGATAATGAGAAACGCTAATGGAAACAGTGCTTTGTATTGATAGTAATATAAGCAGTTAAAGTTTTTTTAAAAAAAGACAACTAAAAGATGTACATCCATAACATCAAGATAATTTTTGCAGATCATGCTTTGTTAGAGCAGAAATATTAAATAGAAGTTAATGTTTTCTGAGGGGTAGATACCTACACATTTTATTATCTACACTAAATGTTCTTTAGATAATTTGAATTCTTTGGATTGCAATAAAAGGAATGCCAAGTACATAAGACATAAATAGTAAAGTTCAGAACTTTTTGGTTTAGATATGTAAAATATGATTCTGAAGCCTCTTCTGATACTTACAGTAATTTGCAATAACAGTAATAATAGCAACTTACTAGAAAATGATTGGAGGTGTGGCTGAGAATGTCATTTATGGTGCCTAAAAGTTTTTAACTGGTGTAGTTATAAGCAGGACTTTGCATAATTTTTCCCATTAAATAATCTGCATAATTAAGCCTGTTTTTTAACATTCATTTACTGAGCGTGCGGATGACATTACAAAGACTAGAAGGCAGAGGAAATTGGAATCTCTGAAACAGTTACACTGCTGAGGAGTTTTTGTGCTGTACAGTAGTAGCAATAAGCTTTTCATTAGAATGAATCAACTGCAACTAATTTTGTAAAAATGAGCCATATGAAAATTACCAATAGAAAAAGAAAGAATATTAAAAACTATGTAAAACCTGTTAGGATTTTCTGGGGTATATCCTCAAATGGTATAAATTGGTATGCATGAAGTTAAGTCACCACTGCTTACTGAAGATTTGTCCTTTCTGTTAACTATATAATACAATACAGATCCTGAAATAGTCCCTTATTTAATACTTGTATTCATTTTACAGTAGAGTAGTTATGGAATAAGGTCTTACTCATCATGAGAAATAATACAATTCTAACAATGGCATATTATTGTTAGGAGGAAGTATATAAAACTGACTTGAATTGGCATAGTTTTAGAAAACTACTTTGGTTTTGAGAGTACTGTATTGATATTGCTTGTTAAGTTACAAAGTTATTGCTTGTTTAATAGTACTGCTAATAAAAAAATTAGAGTTATAGTTTGAAGATAAAATTATTTTTACACTGAAGTTTATGTATTTTTGATTTGCAATTTTTGGATGATAATGTCTTGGTTAAAACAGTCGGTTCAAATGTCTATCTTTAATACATGAAGAACAGTGAGGAAAGCATAACTGGAAATACTAACAAAACAGGAGAGATTTTTCAGTAAATGAATTCAAGTGTAAGCATAGGGTAACACTAGCAAAAGGAGAACAAAGTGGAGTGAATATTGCTACACTGAGATGTGAAAACATACTTCATCTATAAAGTCCTGCAGGAAATAATCATGAAAAAATACATCTTTCTGTTCATAAACACACCTTAGGTACATGTGGTCTTGAGAGGTGCAGTACTACTACAAATTCCGTTAAATGTTCTTTGATTGCATTACAAACAAGTCTGGCTAAGAAATAAATAAAATATAAGTATCTGTTGCTATATAAGGCAGATAAGGTGAGGAAAGCATAATTTATAAAACCACCACCCTCCTTGCAGATCCTGCAATTCACATGGCTGGCAGACACAGAAGTAATTTCACAAATGAAAATGGAAGATGCAAAATCCATGAAGATTGTGTTGAAGGTTTGTTTTGTTTGACTTTCTCTAGGATTTTGAGGATTTCTATGATTATTTTATATATACACACACATGTAACAGATGTATATTATACATATATATTGTTATGTAGATGAAAATAAAAGTGTGAAAACCTGTAAAAGATTAATTTAAGTTACATGCAAGAAATGTTTCAGAATAGGCTAAAGGAGAATATTTTTGTATAGTGCTTAAAACAGCTGCAAGAAGAAATTAGAGTTAATTCAGTTCTGGATCTGATAGCGATCAGAAAAAAAAAAGATAGTAGATCTAAAGTGAAGACCTTATGAATGTACAATATCTCTGGTTTAATAAAGAGACCAGAAAAAGGGTAAACATATTGTGAAAATGACTGACAGAAATGTAAAGAGTTTGAAGAGTAATAGCAGAAAGCTGGTTCAGCAGTAACATTGCAACAGAGTAAGAGCAAGATTCCACTGTAAATAAATGTTAGTGAAGTATAAAGTAGGAGAAAAGAAAACGGAACTGGAAATGGGAACTTTAAGCTTGCCATCATGCAAAGATAAAACAAAATGGAAGGAAAGCTTGGACCACGTGACACTATCTGAGAAAGCCTCATTATCCGCTTAGTATAATTTTGCTAATATAATCTGAAAATACGTGAAACTTTTAAAGAAACACTAGAAAGCAGATTTTTTTCAAATTTCTTCAACTTTTATTTTTTCTTTTTGTTTCCAATAGAGTATCACTGACTAAAAGGAAATCTGAGACCACTGTCTACAAATCAGATAATTTATTTGAAAAGGTAGTTGAAGAGACAGCAAACAAAAATGGTAATTGAAAATATAGAAAAGTATCTGAAAATATGAAGGGGTCCAGATTCTGTACCCCTGTTCTGCCCACTGGAGGTAGCACAAGGCAGCCAAGATCCCTTCTTACAGGCTGAGAATTTGCCAGCCGTGGGGAAATCACAGTCAGCCTGATGCTGGTGTGTCCCTCTCCCCTGCCAACAGCTCTCATCCTTCACACAGGTTTGGTAATGGGAGCATAAGACAGTATGCCTACTCGCTACAGATTTTCAGCTGCATTTGATTTCTTAGATGACATCTGAACTAGAAAACAAAAGGGACCATAGCCCAGGCAAGAGTTGGTTGCAAATTACAGCTCACGTTCGCGTGGCTAACCCATCTGCTCCTCCGGAGCAGGGTGGCCTCGTTCATACTGCCTACTCACAACAGTCTGTAACCCATGCGATTCCCCAGATCTTGCTGTGTCTTACCTGACTGCTTGTTGGCCTGGGCCAAAAGCATACCAAAGAGCATGCAAACAGTTAAATGGCATGCATTATCACACGGTGGAGCTCAAGCATGTGCCTGGGCCCTGTTTAGCTCAGTAAGGTGGATGTAACCTTATGAACTGCATCCAGTTGGCAACAGTTACAACTGTACTAGCCTGCTCTAAATTAAAATTGCAATGGCATAAAGCCCAATAATCTACAGGTATCTTTCAGACTACTGTTTCTTGAGCAGAAGTGTCAGTGGGTATATAAATTTGGATGTAATGTGTAACTTAAAAGGAAAGATAGTGTAGAAAATCTAAATTAAATTTTAGAGTTAATTAATTAATTCTATTTAATTGGAGAAATTAAGAACATCAGAGAAGTACAATAAAGAGCAAAACAGTACTTATCTGATGTTGGAAGTATTTTTAAATGGAAACTGGAAAACCAGTTAGATGAGTGAATATTCTTTTCAAAATAAGCAAGGTTGCAATAAAGAAGCCAATATATGACCATTTGGGCAAACAGATTTAGTTCATTGTTAAAATGCAGTTTGGGTTCCACCTATGTGAACCTCCCTGTAGGATAAAAGCCTGAAATATAATGCATTTGCTTATAGTATTTTATTCTGAGACTTGAGAAGGACCTGATGCTGAAGTGGGCACACTTCAATATAAAATAGCGACCTTATCATGCACATGATGGGATAAGTGCTTTACTGAATATTTATACAGATTTCAAAAAGGGATATGCAATAATATCTTGGGGTTAACATAATCTGTGTATCACTTGGACGGTTTTCCAGTATGTGATGTAATTACTATTAGGTTCCAGGTCATATTTTGACCTAGTGAGGTCACCAGTTATTTTCACGATCATTTCTAATTTTACAGGTTGTAGAAAACTATGTGCAAGAGGCATAAAAAGGGGAAATAAAATTACACTCATAGGCTACTTTGTGACCTGGTATTAACTGCTTAAGTCTGAAGACAGAAAAAAAAGGAAGGGAAAATGTGGCAAGTCAGACAATGCTGGAACATAATGCGTTAGCATTCGGTTGAATATTGTCTTTTAAGTTATTCAGAGGTAAAGAGAAGAAATAAACTGCTCAAATAAAAACCATATGCAGATTGTGAAAGGGGGTCAGCTCCTCTGGTGAGTGCTGAGGACATAAAGGACATCAATGAAATAAATAAATTGAGCAAAATTTTAGGATGTTATAGATCAAAGGAAAATGGCCAGAAGTTGTGAAGGAAGGTTGGGAGTAGGTGTTTGGAAACAATTCTTGATAAGAAATTATTCTTAATGGAACACTGAGAAGCAAATAGACCATCATAACTATTCAGCAATAAATTTGCCTATAGATAAAGTATTTGGAGAAGCAGTCCTGCAGAAATGCAGGCAGCTCTTCTGGAGGAGCTAGCTGGCTGTTCTGGGTTTACTGTATTGCCATCAACTGTATGTGCAACATAGTGGGGAACTATGTTGGGAAAAATCACTTCTGTACTATGAATATATGGTTCTGTACCTTTGGCTTGCTTTGTCTTCATTAGAGTTATGTTCTTGCAAATAATAGACATACATTCTTGGAAACAATAGAAAGTACATTTTAAAAAAGCAAGAGAATGTCAATGCAAAATATAAGAAAGTAGAATTATATACACATAGATGGAGAAAAATATGAAGAAATCTGTCACATATCTTACATATCTAGCTGAAAAAAAAGTGTTCTTTCTTATAATGACCTTGTAATTTTGAAATGCAAATGCATTATATAAAATTATAATACTATGATCCCCTCAAGCACAGTTTTAGAAAATCAAATGAAACAACCAGACAAAATATTTGAAGTTGTCCATTTCCCTCTGAATACATTACATAGTCTAAATCTGTCTGAACTGCCGGGACTGGTAGTTCCTGTTTTGAGGAAAAGTCATTGTAAGACTTCTATGAAAAGAGATTCTGAAAAATGTTATGGCAGATAGGGCAGTTAAAACTGTATGATAGAAAACTGTTCATAAGCCGCTTCTCTCTTCATTGCAAATACATTCTGTGCCCATCATTCCTGCTTAAAGAATCACTTGTTGGGGGTTTGCTTCTCTGTTCCCTGAGGAAGTGGGGGGACATAGTTTTTAGGAGCTGCTGGAAGCTCAGCTGGAGTATGGAAAGGAGGAGATGACTACATCAGAATTTTGGCTGAAGGGCAGAGGAATTGAAAAAAGGCTTTTCTGGAGATGGGGAATGGGTGGCTCTGAGCAGGAGTGTAATGCTGCTGGGAGCTCTTAAGCTTATTTACTCATTTAGTATATTGAGAGCACACCTTAGGTATCATGGGATTTGGATCTTTTGCAGATGGATAGATTAACTAGATTACAAAGAACAACTACTAAATTTCAGGAATTCATTATGAAAGTACCCTATGAATAAACTATATGAATATTAAAAACCAAACCCAAACCATAGAAACCGCTTCTTAGAAGAACTTTCATATGTGACAGTGGTATAGTTGCATAGTCTGTGCAAGTGAAGTAGAGCAAAGCAGCAGAAAATCTGGGCTAGATGTCATAAACTGCTGCCCAGTTTTGCACTTTTTAAGATTTTTTTTCTTCTTTCCAAGGAAACAATTTGGAGGTTCCTGGGATAAACTATCTCTGGTTAAAAAAAGTAGAGTCTATATTCTGTAAAGGTAGGCATCTGGAAATAAATGTGAAGACAGCCAGCCACTGCAGCATTTACAGCAATTCTTTGATCTGTTTTAATCTTACATCCCTTATTTCACTTTTCTTGGTCCAGAATATTTCTGCTTTATTCAGACAAAACTCAATGAAAACAATGCAGAATGTGAACACTTGTACCACGAACTGTTAATTGTGTGATCATCAGAAAGAGACTCCTTAGTATTCTTCAACTAGCAACATTCTACCTTTCAGCAGATGTTAGCTATTTTGAGACAACAGATAGAGGCTTTGAGTCAAATCTTCCATTATGCTTGATTCTCAAAGAAAACTACATTTATGCCTGCCTGTCCATCCATCTATCTGTCTACTTATTTACTAAGAATATTATAATTCTTGGTTTAGCTGTTAAATATAAAAATAAAAGTTACAGTGTTACTAAGTAGAAGGTATGCAAAATCCCTGTTTTATCCAGTTCTTTCAAGAAAAGGAAAAAAAATCAGAACAAGTGACTTTACTAAGTGTCATTACTGTTTTCCAAAAAAGTTACTGAAGAGATGGCCAGATGTCTTTTGTTTGAAGGGTCTGTGGGCCCTACTGCTCTAGAGTACCACAAAATTCCAAATAACATTGATACTGCCTCGTTTTACAGATGGAGCAAAATCAAAGAACACTCATGCAAAATGGCCAGAATAAAAGTCAATGAATAAAATTGTAGTATCTTTGTATTAAAACAAAGTCTGAAAAAAGAAAATTATTTTGATTTCCAGATGAATGTGAACCCATAGGAGAGCACATGAGTGAAAAAGTTTTTGGAAAGCAAGATTTATGAGGCACGTCTCAAAAGAGTTGCATTTGTTTAGTCAAGAGAAGAGAAGACTAGGGAAAATAATCTGGCATCTGAAGATTATTGTGAAGAAGATGGTAATCAATTGTCTTTTGTACCCAGTTGTGGAAGGACAAGAAAGAATTATCTTAATTTACAGTGAAGAAGAACAGGCTACATACTTGGAAAACCCTTCTAAGTGCAAGGACAGTTAAAGGCTGGAACCAGGCTATCTGTCAGTGCTGGAGCATCTTCCTCACTGGCAATTTAGAACATATTAGACAAAAAGCTTCTGTTATCACAATGCTCTGACATCTATCTTTTTTCATAATTGTTGGCCTCACTCAATAAATAATCTGGAATGTTAAGAAGTAATTTGAAAAATAAATTTGGAATATGGAGATGAAACTGGATAGTCTGCATACACAATAAATCATCAACAATGCAGGTATCATTTTTTTGTCAATAGATGTATACTTGTATTTTGTATGCCTTTCTATATTTTAATTTTCACTTATTTTAATTTTCAAGCTCATATCCATGTAATTTCTATTTACAGATCATCGATAAGGACAAAGCAATTTACCTGTTCATGCAAGCAGTACAATTAGTCTGCTTACACTACCTGATCCTCTGGATAGGAAGCTGATTCCAGCATTGTCAATACCCTTTTTCCTTGGCTTCTAATTCTGTCTAGCACATGCTTTTCAGGTATGTATAGCTTCGCAGATATTACGGGGCAATACTCTGCATTCAAAACACATGCAGTTTCTTTTAAGTCACGTATAGATAACTGGAGTTTATTATTTGACAGAATATCTGAAAAAGTCTGATTCCTAAACAAAACCAGAACTTTGATGATTAATTTTACTTTCTGTGGTTAACAGCCTGTTTTTACTGTGATAAGTAAAGCCTGTTAGTAATAAAAATGAAACCTAGTATCTATGCTGTGATAATGGAACCCTAAAGTGAAATTAGTGAGTGATATTAGAAAGTATCACTTGTATTTCTGCTCCGAACCTCAAGACATTTTATTTTCCTGTACCCAAAAACATTAAAGAATATATATGGTTCATGTTACCATCATTCATGGCCTTGATTATAATGTGAATCATTCATGTATATGCTTTTGTTAGAGCATAAAATATGTAACATAAGAGAGCAGGGATACTGAAGGAATGACGATCATTTGCCTATTCAGAATACTGACAGAATTCAGTCTATTCAGAATACTGGCTAGTACGTCTGTTCTTTCTAAGAAGTTCAGTTTGAAGGATGATGAGAAAACCATTTATATTTATTGCGGTGATAATCTGTTAGCTGCTGAAGGACTTACATGCTCATATCAAAAAATAATTAAAGTCTTCAAATTAAAGTGTTTCTCTTTCAGTGTTTTTTCTTGTATTGGGACTGCGACAGAAAAGGCTGTAAACATTTGCAAATGGACATTTTATTGTACCTTCTTCCCTCAAATTGTGGTAGAAAAGTTTCAATTATTAGAAGCAGCTGCATTAAAAATGTGAATAGTGTACAGAGAATCACGTGGCTGTTACTGTCAACCTCCCAGAGAGGAATATTTGAATAAGAGAAGTAGCACCCCTTCACTTTTGTAGCTTGCTCTGTCTTGTTATCTTGATATAGGACCAAGGGGTTCCAGTATCACTTTTCTGTTTAATACTGCACTTGAATGATCTAGATTTGCCTGGCTTTGATTTATGTTTTGGGGTTTTTTTAAGTGGGAGACATCTACTTAGGCTACATGAGAATTAGCTTAGAAAGAGACCACCAAAATCTTAAAACCTCTATAATACAAGCCAGTCTGGAGAAAGATTGTTGTCAACTTGAATAGAATTATTCAAGAATATGAGTCACATACCACTGCACCTTCATATTAATACAGTTTAGGCAGAAGAAAAACAGTATAGGTCAGAGAAGCTTTTGGAGGAACATATCTAGAAAATAACCTCAGAATGTTTAACTCACATTTTTTTACAAGGGTAGGAAAATATAATTCCTGGATAGAAGTGAAATACTGCTTTAAAAAGGCCTCTGAACACTGAGTGGCTGGACTTCTGAAACTCAAAGTAGCTCGTGATCCAAAAAGTTTCATGAAGAGAGAATAATGGTTCTAAATTGTGAGATGCCTTATGAATTGAACAAATTGAGAAAAATGAAAAAAACCACTAAGGCTTATTTTACTTACAATTGAAATATGAGGTTGTCTGGTTTTACTTGTCAGAACTTGCTTTTCAGCATGTATATTAATAATTTGTGTAATTTAACATTCACTTTTATATTTATAGTTTGACATTATAAAAGGCAAACTATATTTTCAGATTTTCCATTTAATATTTTACTGAACAGTTTAAAAGTAATTTTTGCTGACTAAAGAAAATATTTATTTAACCAGAGAGGATTTATTATGACGAGAAATTTAGTTCTGCATATCTTCAGAGGCCAAATGTAACTACTACAGAAATCGACCCCCAGCAAGGTGTCTGCGTCTGTTTTGGATAGTATGATACTCAGAAAAATACAAAGCTAATCATAATGGAGGATCTAATCCCGATTTTTAAAGGTACCAATGAATTTATCATTTAATAATTTTAAAAATATCACTTACAGATTAAATAAGGACATTCAGAAACAATAAGAATAACTAAAGGGTTGTTAGGAAGAAACAGAATATATGCAGTTTGATTAAGTGAGGTAAACAACCATAGAGAAGGGAACTGGGATGATATAGTATTTATTTAAGCTGGCAGGAGACTGTATAATTGGAGGTAGAATTGGGAAAGCATGGTTTGCAGTTATTCTGAGTTATTCTATTTTAGCAGATTTAATGTTTTAAAGTGGTGGTAATCCCCTTATTTAACATAACCACAATTGGATTGGACAAAGTAGTACAAACTGTACTTCAGAAAGACAATCCTATGTTTGGATATAGGTTGGAAAGTATAACTTTAGCATTTAGGAGTCTGGAAATTTTTTGGCCAATTTTGAGAAATAAATACAAAAATGTCAGAGTCAAGAAAATTTTTTCTCTGGAGTACTAGAAAGTGAATTTGTATGTAGTTTTGGGCTCTCCAGACTAATATTGTGATATACAGTAACAGTATAAAGAGATGGTTACTTTCTTAATGCAGTTTGTGTGTGTGCTAATTTGTATAGCCCAGTTTTCCATCTAAGTTGGCCAAAGCACAGAGTTATTCTAATTGTCCAATTTTTATAAAGAGCATGAATAACTCATGTGGGATGCTTTTGGCTGCTGTTTTGAGTGGTTGTGTAGATGGATTTCACTGCTGGCGTGTATGTGCCCCATGAGTGCAAGGACAAATTATTTGGACAAGCAGAGTCCATTAGATGGTATCGGCAGACTACTACTTGAAGCACCCTCATATCCACTATTCTCAGGGCATTAAATAGCGACGTGAGTACAAACATCCATGATCTCATTATTTCCATCATACCACAAAGATGGAAATAATAGTATATGTACTGTCTGATTCATTTGACTTTATATGTAATAGTATAATCAATTTCATGCAGTAAATTGAGTCTCCTTATGACCATCAGCAAAACACGGTTTGAGTTAACATGCTAGATATACCTCTTTATGTATAGGTAAAGGAGTCATAAATTACTGGGGTTAAAGCTTTTGGCTAGTAATTCTTCAGAGAGTAACACTCCCGTGCCTTTTTCCAAGAGGAAGCATACAACAGGGGAGGGAGGGAGAAGACTGCCCTTGAACAGAAATCAGTTTTTTTCTAAATTCCACAAGTAAAGCTATGGTTATGATTTAAGACAGCGTGCCTTATTCAGTGTCCTAAAAGCTGTGATTCTGAGCTTCTGGGACATATCTGTTACCAGGGTCCACTTTTATCATCAGGGAGGTCTGATGGAGGCAAGAGGAGTGTGATTCCCAGCACAAGTTGCTGCCCATGCACTTAGCAAGGGATAAAAGATTCATCAGCAATATGGCATGTCTTTGATTTGTATATTTTAAAATCCAGGGCCTGAAAAGACCTATTTTATTGCTTGCACGCTCCCTGCAGGGACCTTGATAGTGACCGGCTTTGTGTTGAATGCCTTAGGTATTTATAGCCCCGATAGTAGTGATTGATTTTCAGTACAGTGTTGTACATAGTGCTGAGCGACTTGCCCGTCGCGTGGCTTTTCTCTCTCTTGTTCTCTGACAAGCTATCCAGCTTATTAGAAACAATAAACACCAGAAATAGATTCCCTTCTATGACTGACTGCAGAAGCAAATGTACCATTACACATCAGTGACAGAGCCCTCTGTATCTACAACTTTGCAGGAAGGGTGAGGGGGCTAGCAGTTCAGTGTCAACTATCAGTTCCTCAGCACTTTCATTTGCTGTTTCAAATTCAGACTGGAGTAGTATCCATAATCTCCTAACCAATCACTAATCCTCGGGGATTTTGAACTGCCAGCCTGCAAGATGTCTATTTTTACATAGGGGTCCATGCAGCAGAGAAAAGACATTAGATTCCTCATAGGAACACTGGATGCATTACAGAGTGCTACCCTTCAGTCTTTCTTGTGAACAAGCAGGAATTTTCTGTTGGTTTTGTGTTGCCCTTGCCTCTTTCCAGAAAAGTAGCCATCATCACAGCCTGTCTCAGAAGACAAAGGACTGAAGTGTGGTACCACAACAGGTGACTGATTCAGTTCACACAGGTCTAAAACTATGTGATCAATAGTTCTCAGACTTATAAAAACAGCAACATTGATCTGAAACACTTGGTTATGGTTTTGCTGTTATACATCGTATTACCAAGAGCTTTTTACTTCCCAGAGGAGAGATCCTAGGCAGTAACAGGTCAATTAAATCAGCTTCTAGGTCATCTTTCAAGATCAGTGAAAACATCTCAGCGTTTTCTCTCCCAAAACGTTCTGTACTTTATCTACATTGTGCACAAAGTTGACTGAAACCACAGCCTTGCAACTACGTGGTACATGCCACATCAGATGTCTATGGTACACAGAGAAGTCCTCTCCTCATTAAACTTCAAAAAAATGATACTCAATACAGTGTCATCTTCATACTTTAATGTATGAAGGGTCTGGGTGACAGACTGGTCTATTCAGAGGCAGGGATTTGCTCACATTCAAAATCTCCGTGATGCTCAGGGGATGCTTTGCCTCCATATAAATACATGAGGATCGGGACCCATTGCCTTGAACAAAAGTACATTTGCGTTTGGTTTTCAGGGGCTTACCGAACAAGTGCCGACAGTCAATGTGATAATTTATTATATGTTTTGTCAACAAGCCAGTGAGGGGCAAGACCATCTTCAGGAACTTCTATGTGACATATGGCTCTGGATTAAGCCAGTCAAAACCAGGCAACATTTGGGGTTAGAGCTGGTAACGTTAAAGGCTCTGAGCCTTTCTAACCTTCAGCATATCTAACCATCATAGCAGGGAGCCTACAGCGATGACCTGTCTTCCAGAGTAACCTTTTTCAAATGGGGACTCCTAAATGTGTGCTTGTTCATAACAGACGTGAATTGGTGTCCCATTCTAACCAGTGGGGTGCTGACAGCTCCTCAGAAAATGTTTTGTTTACCTGTTTAATAACATGGGGTTTGTATGCCTTTTTTTTGTGTCTTGTGAAACTTTCAGTACAGTCTCTTTACCTGCTTAGCCAAACATACCCTTCTGAAATAATAATCAGATCCTGCAGCCAAACCCAGTATGATTATAGCTGATAGACTGGGCGTTGCCTAGGTGAAATCTGCTGACAGAAACTATTTTGCAACAGTACAGATCATTTTGTGTCAAATGGACTCACTTTAACTAGAGTTACTCACAAACCTAAATGAAAAGACTTTCTGTTTGAGTATCCTGGCATCGTCAGTCTCCCTTAACCTCTTCTACTTCAATAGTACAGGACTGTTTAATAGCTTTAACACTAACTGGACTTTACATAATTTCTCTAAAAGTGCATTTTTCTGCAACAGCTGCTTATCTTCTGTACAGGGATACAATATACCTTACCTTGTAGTAAGATTTCTGAAAGGCCTTTGTTTATATTTTTACCTAAGAACGGAGAGCTGTCTTACCTATCCATACAATTTTTTACTAGTAGAAACTGGGCTTTCCTGTCAGCTTGAGAAATATTCCTGTGCCTTGTAAGGCACATAGCAGGGAAAATGGGAGTATACTGCATGGGTTATGAATCTCCTACTGAAATAATAGGAAACTCTCACAAGCTTCTGCTGTTTTAATTATGATGTTAACTGTGCCCACTTAAGGTCTACTGCCAAACTCTAGAAACAATGCCCTCCTCCTTTAGAGGAAGCTTGGATGGCTTTATCTTCAGTTTTCTACTTCAGTTTTAAGATAAAGTTTACATTGATTCCTTCAGCTGTAGTTATTAGCAAGTAATTTTCTTAGAATGGGGCTTATTTCTGTGGATTGGCAAATGTTCTTCTCTTCATTTCCACTCCCTACTATTCTTTCAGATTCTGCTTGCAGAAAGACCAGCAGGGTTTTAAGAGCACAATATGCATGACTGCATCTTTTCCTCTAATGCATCTTTCCTAACAGTGGAAAAGAATGGCGCTCTCAGAATGTGCTCATCTAAGCTTCCAGTTCCCCAGGATCTTGGAAGGACTTCTGTGCAATAACAGCTTCAGCATCTGCTGCAGATAGCAGGCAAACTGGTGGTTGATTGGCAGAGCTAAGAAGAAATAGATTTCCAGCACAGGGGCAATGGTCTCTTCTTCAGAGACTTTAATTACAGCACCCCTCTAACACTTCTTCAAAACAGCAATAAATGTTTTAAAATCACACAAGGAAAAGATGGACAGAGATCAACTCTTCACCTTCTCTATCAATAAAAAAATGAGGTTGCATCAGATGAAGCTGGCAGTAGGCAGGTACAAAGCAAATAATACTATAAATTGCATTGTTTTATATGTTCATGGGTAATATACTCATGACATTCTTTGTCTAAACACTGTATGGATGAAAGAACTTCACATGGATCTATGGAGAGACTGCACAGGACCTTGGAAGAGAGATCTAGTAAAGGTTGCTGACTAGACAAACCACATCAGGCTCAGGAAACCCCCTGAACTAAAACAAAGTTGGATGCTGGAACCCATGGGCATTCTCAAAAGTGCTTGTCCTAGTCCTGCTGTTCTCCGAGAGAGTATTTGGATAAGAATTGGCTTATATCTGCTGTTGGTGATAGGTGAATGGACCAAGTGTATGCCTGGCCTGAACCAGTCTGACCTTTCTTGTATTCTTAAAATATGGTTTATTTATGAATCTTGGCCTGCTCACAGTCTTAGCAAAAATGAAACAGGACCTTCCCCTCTTTAATTCAACTAACTAGAGCCAACCTTAGTCATTCATTCTCGTTCCTTTTACTGCACTGTCAGCTTTGCTAACTACATCGTCTGTGGTATTTCGAAGACTTTATGATGTACGTTAATGAAATGCCTCTACCTCACCTCTTTTTCCTCACCTAATCATGCCCTTACCTAAATCAAAATTTATTAATCTGTACCTCTTTAGAAACTTGTTGCTACCATTGTAATTTTGAGCAGTGACTTTTCTGGTTCCTTATGCTGGCCTTCAGATTCTCTCTACTACAGACAGGAAACCTCTAAGCCTGCCAAAAAAACAAAGAGCAAGAAAATGAATAGAAAATCCATGGGATAGTGTTGTTTCCATCACAGCTATTTGGGAGGAGGAATTTCATTCTGATCCTTGTTAAGTGAATAAATCAAATCCACAGATCTGTAATGCCCAATCCGTAAGTCACATTCCAAAATTCAGCAAGCCAGGATCACAACCTTTGGACATTCTCAGAAATAACTTTCCTTCTTTTCCTTTCAACTTGATGAGTTGTCCTGAGAGTAGGTTTATCCTCCTAAGTCACTTAGCAAGGACAAGAAAATTCAATGGGAAGTCTCTATATTTAGCAGAGATTAAGGTGGTCGATGCTTATGTTCAGTTCCCTGGTTAAGCAAAAAGTCCTTCCAATTTTCAGTAGATAGGCATAGGTGAACACAGCTAGGGCTCAAGGAGGAGGGAAATAGGAAGGGACAGAGGAACATGGGGGGATCTAGAACCCTTAATAGCATCCTTTCACCTTCTGCCTCCTGCTGCTGGTAAATCTGCACCTGAACAGCCAGTGCTTTAAAAAAAAAAAAAAAAACAAACAACCTCTCCTGTTTGGCTTTTTATTTTTAACACCTCAGGTGTTGAGCAAATGAAGGCAAACCCTTGTGCCAGGGCTGGGCTCTGTCTCTTTAACTTTGCATGTACACCAGCAGGCACAGTAGGAACCCATTCTGTTTTGAACATGCTATAGCATAAATGGCTGTTAAATCAGAAAGGAAGGAATCCACATTTTCTGTTACTTATGTGGCCTCCTGGAATGATTAATATGTTTAATGAGTTCTACATGTATGCTTTTTTTAAATGAAATGCTTCTTTTTTAACAAGACCACTTAAAATTAAGTATGGAAGTAGGGCAGCCGGTATTAAGGTTAAATTTACTATGGTATTTTAGAAAAACACAATAAAAATACTATGCAACACATTTTTTGATGCCAAAGTTTTAGAGAAAATCAGACCACTGAAGGGGTGGAAGTCACTGGCAGAGCAGTTGGAATTGCAACCTACAGAATGCTGAACCTGCTTCTGATAGCTTTTTTTTTCTTTCCTCTTTTAATGTACTCAGCTAGTTTATATTAGTGGCTAGTATGTTCAAGATCGAAAAATCCGCCGGGGAGATGAAAAAGCAGGCAATTACTTTTTTTCTCATCAGGTCCATGAACAAAGACTGTAAAAGCATGAGATGTACTGGTTCTAAAGTCTTGATGGCCGTGCTGGCCAGAAACAATCACTTACGTTCACCAACTAGCAACGACTATTCTTTGTTGAATGTATCAGTTTTCAGTGCATACAGTCTGGTTTTTTTTCTTGCATGTTATGTACATCTATGGTTATTTAATTGAACCGATAAAAAATGAAATGCTCTTTTGCTACATTTTAATTGAATTCCGTTTTCCATCAACACACAGTTTACAAATTATAATTGGAAGACTGAATCGCGGGGCAAAGAAAAGCCATTAAATTTTCTACCATAAAATGTAAAAATTAAGATTCAGAAGCTAGTTATACAGATAAATTAAATAAAAATTGTACAGGCATGAAATAACAATCTGGATAGCAAAAGAATCATACTTTGTAAAGAGGGTATATTTAGTTGAATGAGGGCCCTTACAATGAAAAATAAAATAAAAAAGTCAGATATAAACCCAGACCAAAATAGACTGTGTAAGACAAGGTCCTTCTGTTTTAAAAGGTAGCTAGAACTGATAATTTAACTCAGAGACACAAACCAATCCACCCCGTCTGCTGATAACATGCACTTGTAGTTCTGGGTCCTAAACAAACACAATATGGGCCTTGCAAGTGCTTTAGAAAACCCTGGTTAATAATCAGTTGTCCAGGAGTCCCCTCTGACCCGCGCAGGCCCTCCTTCGTCTTGGAACAAAACCCCGGCAGCTGTTGCTTAGATGAGCCATCACGGTGCAGTAAGTGCACCCTTCGCCACTGCCACTGCCTCTGCCTCCCTCCGCTTTCCCACCGCCTGTAGCCAGAGAAACCTGTGCCTGCAACTTCGGTTCAGAACAAATTAAAGAAAGCTGGGCAGCCGAGTTACCGAGAGCTGCCTCAGAATAAGGCAGGAGGAGATGACCTAGGGTTAGATGACCCTGACTATCAAGTGTGTTGCCTTGACAAATAGTAATTGCTTGACAATTGCTCTAGGCTTGGAAAACATATGTTATCATGTTCATGCTGTATCCACTGATAGAGATTGTTTTCATTACACATACTGGATATTTCTAACTGTGCTGAACCTACTGATGTGTGAAAACATAGATAAGTTCCAACTAGGTCTCAAACTTGAAAGTCTGAAACTTGAAGTCTCTCCTTTGTTCAGGTTATTCCTTTTGGCTAGCAGTTTTCTGTCTTTAATTCAAGAATCAGCCTATGCCCAGCATCTACAGTGGGCTTTGAAATGCCTTTTTTTTTTTTTTTTTTTTTTTTTTTTTTTTTTCCTCCAATGGTGTCTTTGTTAGAGCTGGAGAAGTTTCAATGAAATAATATCTCAGTTTTGTGCTTGGTGCGTGCTATTGTATTAATTATCTCCTTGTGTAGGTTTCAGCATTAAGGCTGTTGGACACATTAAAGAACACTTCACACTCACAGCTCAGTATTTAAGGCATACGCACCTCAGCATTGATTACATATTCTATACACTGTAAGAACTTAAATTTTTTGGTCTGTACTGTAACAGAACTTCCTTTTGAACTACTGTCCACAGTAACTGTTTCCTCCCCTTTCAGCAAAAGTTTTAGTGATAATATAAACATGAGCCTCTTTCAGTTGAAAAAGACTTTGTTTTCTTTGAAATAAAGTATTCCTTTTTCTGAAAAGCTGTTGAGTCTCTCCCTGAAAGAATGTTATTTTTTGATGTTTTTCCTTATACCTTACCACATGTCCACTTAAGCACCAAGAAGCTTCTCAGTGCAAGAAAAGCTTTAGAAAGACATAAAAGATGATAGGAAAAAAAACCTGGGGGGTATAGATTGCTAAAATAATTTAAAAAGAAGGAAGGGGAGGCAGCATACAATGTATTGCACTCATAAGGGCTCAAGCAGTTTGAGAGGTGTACGCTTGCTGTATTAAAGAAAAGGGAGCAGGAGTCTGTCAGGGGTCAGTACATGGTCACTCGACCTCAGGGCATAGAGAGGTAGAATCCTTGTGGCATGATTTGCAAGAGAATTATGTGGGCTTTGATTCATTCATTTACACAGCATCAGAAAGTAAATAGGATACTGCTTTCTTATTTGATGGAGACTTCAGTCATCCAACTCAGCATCTTCCATTAAACTTCTTATCTTTCCCTCTGTTTTCATGTACCTCTTGCATATTTACAGCAGGCTGTCCCTCTAGGATGATGAATCTTACGCATGAGAAAAGGACAGTTTTGCTACTACTTGTAAAT
Source organism: Ibycter americanus (assembly GCA_035590275.1). Taxonomy (NCBI): domain Eukaryota; kingdom Metazoa; phylum Chordata; class Aves; order Falconiformes; family Falconidae; genus Ibycter; species Ibycter americanus. The sequence continues at coordinate 29,840,799 of JAVJGI010000014.1, read as the reverse complement.
TTGTTGTCATATGACACAACCTGTCATTATTTTAATTCTTGCTTTCAAATGAAGTGCCTGCCAGCCTGTATGTTGAAATCGCGTGTTATTAACAACTACAACAGTAATACCTAGTTCTAATATATAGCTTTTTATCTATAGATCTTGACCGTTTTTTAAGCCAAGAATGAGATTTTGTTCCTTTTAAAACTCACAGAGCTCAGGTAGAAGTGGCTGAGGCAAGATTCAGCAGCGTTTATATCTTCTCACTGCTGGGCCGATTGACAGATGGTACCAGAACGATACAGCTCTTCTAGGCTCTGAGTGCCACTGACACGTAGCCCAGCATCTATGCAGTGCTTTGTGCAGGCTCTCCCATGGCACCCAAAACTTCCCCTATTCCAACAGGAGGAGGCTTGTGGCTTCCTTCCACAATTCCTGCAGAAGGATCCTTCCCTGGGTGAGATAAGAGGCTTTTAGTGCTCTGTCCTGGCCAGGTCCTCATATCTAACGTGAAGAGTGCGGAAGGCTGGTGCAGATTTCAGTCACTGTAATTTTTGGTTCTTTTATGTGGAGATATGATACAGCATGAGAACTCCTTTAAGGGAGATCTTCCTCGCTGGATTAGCCTTTTGACATGCAGTACGCCCTGCTAACGAGGCACCTTGCCTCTGGAACTATGAGTTTTATATTTTGAAAGACAAATACACAGGTAAACAAAATGTTGCTAAACACTTATTTCATTTTAGACTTTTTATAACCTTAGTATATGTAGCCTTGGGACATCCTGTAAGCATTATTTTCTCTCTTAGATTCAGTGAGATGTAGGATAGTTTTAATTGTCCCTATCTTAGAATCGAAAAGCCGTTGGTGAAATTCTGGGTTAGGGACTGGGTTAAGGCCCTCATTTGATCTCCTGTTCCAAATGTTGGCCAAAACACCATCCATCTTCCACCTTGATACAGATTTAACATCAGCTGTATGATTTAAGCTGAAATATCTGTAGGAACAGTAACAATTGGCACTCAGATGGTGGGATGAAAGAGAGAGCAATTATATTCTTTAACATCTTAATCAATCCAGTTTATTTAAGCGCGTTCAGGAAATTATGCTAAGATGCTTAATTTCTTTTTTTCATTTATTTACAGGCCTACCTTACCTGTAGTGCTGAGCTGTTGTCATAATTTGTTTTTTATGACTTGCATCAAGTGTGAAGCTTTCAAAACCATGTGTCAAAGGTAAGTTAGTTCAATAATATTCTTATTTGTATACGTCCCTAAAAATAATGTACATTTGCAGGGGAAGTTTTCAGCAGTTACTTGAAGGCTCAACTCTGCTGATCAGTCACAGCCCTGAGTAAAGGATGTTGTGGAGCAGTACGCACTCCTGCAGGGAGCCCTGAGAGAGCTTTTCTCCCAGTCCTCTCCAGTACACCGAGGAAGCGCTGGGTACTGCACCAGCTTTTAAAATAGTGCAACCTGATCCTCTCTTTACAGCTCCAAGGGTGGGGGTGGGGAGCAAAGGTGAAAGAATAGTAGCCCAGATCCTCCTTCCCATTTTGGGTCTGGTTTTCTCTGTTGAGTGAAGAGGGCATGAATTGTGCATGACCGTTATGAGACGGGACCCTTTGCTCTCACCCTTCACAGTTCTTGTGACATAGGCCAGGTTTAATCTAGTCTGTGTTAGGAGAAACTTAAGTACACTTACAGGGTTATAATGAGCTTCCCCCTCATTTTCATTTTCCCTTGCTGGTATGTAAATCGCTGCTTGTAAGGGATAAGGATCTGTAAGAGTTACGAAACTGAAGTGATTGCACTAATGTGGAGCTCCTTCTAGTTAGTCTGCAGTGTTTATCGCACTGTTTAGTGTTGTAAAACTAAAATTAAATAAGCTCCAGATCAAAAGAGACTATCTAATATTTCCCTAACCAACTAGTAAAAGGAAAATGGACAAACCAAAGTAAATTACTAAACAGATCTTTACAAACAAGTGTGGAAATGGGTTTGTTGGAGTTTCACTTGTGGGTAGGGATTTAACAGTTATTTGGATATAGTAGTTCATAGATTTAACTTGGAAAGACTATCAAAATTAATATTTAGTCAGTAGTTGTGACAGCCAATCAGTACACTGTCATACAGTGGAATCTTTGTGAAATTTATTATTTTATAAGAAAGGATGTTCATGCATATACTGCATTCAGCCAGAAACAAGGATACTAAGAGCCCTGAAAAAGTACAGTGGTTTCAATATTCCCTTTTGCCAGCTAGTGTTGCCTAGTTTTCAGCATATTTATTTTTTACTTCTTTAGGCAGTCTGAAGGGCCTATTTCTCATCTGATGAACTACTACTGATTTCCTAATTTCCATTAATCTTTTACAAAAGATTTATTTGTAGCTGTAATCCATGCTGAGCACACTTTTTTAGCCTGTGCTGGGTATATTTTATATACACAATATGTATGCGTTTTACAGTAATGCCCTGATTAGCTAATACCATCTATACTTATGTAATGTTCAGAATGTTAACTGTACATGTAGAAAATATTCATGAAAACTACTACAGTACTTAAAATATTCTGAAAAATATATTAGTTTTTATGAAGCCCTAATGTCAAACTTGAAAACTGTTCTGTTAGATATCCATCACAGTAGCTAGAGGATAAGACCCAGAATCCAGAATTAGGTTCAAGAGAAGGAAGTGGGGAAAACAATACTTCTAGAAATGCAACCTGCACAAAGATTTCTCCAAGAATGCTGCCAGTCTTCAGTTAGAAGGGTCATGCCATCACTGGCTAGCTGCGGGAAGGAAGAGAGAGTTTTCTTTTCTTTCCCACTTTCTGTAAAACACCAGTTACTATAAAAGGATAGCTGGAGCTGTGCTGCTTTCTTCCTGCGCCTCAGGCTCCATTTTTTTATAACTTTTTTTTTTTTCTCCCCCTGTATCTTATCCGTTGTGAATAACTACTGCACTTTCCTGCTGTTAATAGTTTTGTCATATGGCTGTAACAATACAGAATGGACATTTCGGATAACTTAAGAGCTGGGTACAGACTTCTAAAAAGCAGTAACTGGACTTGCAGTGCTGTTAGTTATGCATGGCTGCTGCTTGTTAAAGTGCTACTGTGCAAAAGCTGAAACACTGGAACTGCCTGCTTGCAGAACCAGGGAGACTATGCTGTCTGTATTAGTCACATTTCCAAATGTAAGTTAGTAACACCCTTTACAACTGAAGAGATAGAAATGTGTTTAGAGTTTTAAATGAAAGCTGTAGAAATCCGTAGCACAGGCCTTTATGGTCATCAGAGAAAACTGCTTGCTATCATTAGGAATTACGAGGCTGCATTTTTTAAAAGAACTGGGGGGTGAAGTACAGAATTACATTTAAAAAAATCAAAAAGTATCAGACAGCAAATGGGACAGTCAGAATGGTCACAGGTACAGTACTACAGCAGAAGTTGACTGATAATCTTTTTCAAGTGTGAAAAGAGAAAGGAATGGTCATTCAGGTAATCATATGCTAAATCACTCACATGTAAATCAGGTCATCAAAAGAAAAGCAGACTTAGGTAAATTGATAATAAACAAGCCTTGTTTTTATAAAACCAAAAAAATATTATCTTGATCTTGCAGACCTAAAAAGCCTTTGTATTGTAACATAAACTTAAATAAAAACTACATACTGTGTAGTTTAAAATGCAGGTTTTGACCTCCTAGTGAGTTAATACGGTTTCACTTTTCTTTGTACTCTAGTAACCAAACTCTAGTCTCCAATGCTTTTTGATAGTTAAACCAGAGGGGCTTTTAATGTGAGGAGATATGTATGTGTCTGTGTATGTGTATATATATATGTACCTCCTTCCTTAATGGATTCATTTAAGACTTACATGTAATACAGAGAAACTATGCTGCTATTCCATTTGCTGAACACTAATACCTTTACATGTGGGATATTGAATTAACATTTGTTTATCATCTCTGGGAGTGTGACAGATCTGCAGAACGACTGATACCAACCTGAGGCTAGAATTTGAGAGCAAAGTGGGTTTGAGGTACACAGAAACTTAGCTCACGGTGATGGGAGTTGTCTCCAGTTTCTGTGCCTCAGCCTGTAAGCCACGTCCCTACCCAAGCTGCTTTTCCAACCCACCTAATACATCTACCCACCTTTTGTTTTCAGAAAACGGACAGTGTTGTGGTTTGCTTTATACTGTTGCCACTTTGATTTCTTTCTGTGACAAGCTCCAGAGCCGCAGGAGCAGCCTGGGAGCAGCACTCGCTCTCCAAGCGCAGCAGAACTAGGGAGCCCTCCAGGAGCCAGTTACAGCCCCCGGTCACTGGCCAGCCCGTTGCCTGTAGAAGTCAGCATGCTCAAGTTGACATTGATCCCTCAAGGGACTAGCTACCAGCTAAACAAAACTGGAGCACGGGGCTAGCCAAGCATAGATTCTCTGTGACCCCGTGTCAGGACCTGTGATCCTGTTATAAAAGCCAGCTATGTTACCTCCTTGCCCTCTGAGACTCCCAGGGAATCCCCAAGTAAATGGGGGAGGGGGGGGGGGGGGGAAGTTATTTACATCTCCTTCCTGTCTCCTTCCCTATCTTTTGTTGGTTTCTTTGTTTTTTGTGAAAACAAGAGACGATGGAATACTTTAAAAAGGCATATTTGTTCCCTTATGAAGGCTTACTACAACAAAGCAAGAATACTTTGCCCCATGAATTATAGATAATGGAAAATGTGTAAGTACCTACATGGTTAAAGAAGTGAGCATACTGTCATTGACGGCATCACCACTGCTGTGTACAGCCTGGAAAGGCAGATGCATTTGAATTTCACTGGGAGGTTAGAGTATTTAGAAACCAGGAGACCTATAAAGTCTAACTATTAAATATACCGAGGGTAGAAATGCTCATTTGCTTGTGCAGAGGAAATAGAGCAAAGATACACCACAGCACAGACAGCTAGCAGGACAAAGGAGATACTATTGACTCATTCCAGACTGCCGACTTAGCAGCTCAACTTTGTTTCCTTTTAACTTTTGTAACAGTAGGAGCTCAAAGCTTCTCAGTCTATTTTCTGCACAAATAGAAACACCCAGACTTCAAAAAGTAATACACTTTGAAGAAACCCAAACCATTAACACATTAGAAACTGTGTGTACTACTAAACAGGGCTTCACGGTTACTTGAATTTTGCAGTGAGTAAATGCTGATGTTTTAGTAATAATTTTACACTGCTGCATTCTTGATAAGTATCGGTTTGTAAAACACTTTTTGTTGTTTTTAGTGTGATACGGATTTATTGACTTTGCAGTGGGTAAGTACTACTTCAATATTTTCGCAGACTGAGTTAAAAAAAACCCCGCTTTTCTCCCCCCAGCAGCATATCGCAACAAGTTTCTAACCCGATAACATTACACTGCTAACACTGGGGAAAGCATACCATGTGCGAAATTTAGATTTTGTCCTCGGTGCTTAAATCTATTTCCCATTTAAAAAAAAAATAATAATGATCAGCATTTTATTGTCCGCTCTGGGCAATGAAGTGCTCAAGGCCATCGCTCTGACAGCTCCTGTGCTGTGCCAGACCCCGCCAGCAGCAGGACACCGGCCCCCTGGGCTACCAGCTTGCTCCCGGGGGGTGCACAAGGCTGGGGACAGCGCTTGAACCCCACGGATACCCCACGTTTACACCACCCCCCCTCGCCTCCCTCCCAAGAAATCGCTTCTCCAGGCGTATAACTATGCGCTTATAACGTCATAAAACGTCATAAACGCACATTAAGCGGCACCATGTAACCCACCCTGGTACTGGAGGAGCGAGTACATTTGATTTAACTTTCGAAGTATTTAAGCCTTGGTGGCTTCGCCGCCCCCCCCCACCCTTGCGGAACCGCTCGCGGCCCCGCTCCCCGCGCGGCGGCGTGGAAGGGGGGGAAAGGCGGGCGGGGCGCCCATGTTCTGCCTTGGCGTCGGGGGCCGCGCCCCCCCCCCGTTGGTGCGGCGGGCTGTCACTCAGGGGACGTCACAATACGCCTGGGTGAGCGCTGTAAACCCTCGGGGGGGCGTGGGGGTGTGTGTGTGTGACGCGGGGGGGGGGCGCCCCGC
>JAVJGI010000014.1:29739711-29824629 GCA_035590275.1 Ibycter americanus | reverse complement strand
GGGGCCGCCGTGCTGCGCCGCCGCCACCGTCGAGTGTCCGCACCCGCCAGCCCTTCCGGCTGACAGTCACAGCGCAGCCCGGAGCTCCGAGGGCGCTGATAACATCAGCCCCTTCAGGCTTCCCCGCAGCCGCCCCAACGCACCTGGTGGTTTCCCTCCCTCCGTTCTCGGGGGGTCTCCGGGCCGCCCATGGGGGTCCCCCGGAGCGGCACCACCAGCTCGGTGGCGACCCGAAATACTCCCCCCAACAGACCTCGTCCCACCCGTGCCTTTGTGCTGGCAGAATCGGGCCCGTTTCTGGAAACTAAAGGGCAAAAGACGAAAAGAAAAAAAACTGCCACAAACTTCTTTTTAAATTATTTTTTAGAAGTAGGGTGGCTTGCGCATCAGCTGTGGCCTTTTAGAGCTCCCAAGCAAGCTGAAAGCTGCTGGAGTGCCTGATGTATTTGTGAGCGTGGGACAATGCTTCCAGGAGAGTAATTTAGACTTATTGTATAGAGTTATGCATACAGTTATATCAAAGACACCAATACTCATCTACTGAAATGGAAAATTATTTGCACTCTGAAATACTGGTGGCTCTGAAAAGATACTTTCTTCATTACTTTCACTTAGAGATATAAAATGCAGTTCGTTCTTGGCCACGTGCATTTAGCGGACTAAATTCATTAAAGATGTGTGTTTTGTACAATCCCACGAGACAGCTTTAATCGCCGGTGAAATTTTATTTGACTTGGCAATGTAACAGTGGGGATTTGACTCATCAAGATGTAAATTAAGAGTAAATAGAGGAAAAAAAAAGGTTTCTCTGCATACATCTGAATGTATATTTCCTCATTTTAATAGATTAATTAATATTACTTCTCAGTCATAAATTAGTAAGTGCTCTAGTCTAGAGGGAATTCAGGGAAGACTAACCGAAATGATTAGTGTACTACAGGACTAATGTACGGAGAAAATTTGTTCAATATCTATAAGGTACATCTGCATAGATAGAAATGAAAGTTGTTTGGGTAATGAGATGTGTATGTTTGTGGCTGGGGGGATCTGCAGTGTGCAAATGTAACAGCACTGCTTCTGCTGAAGTGCTTGCTCATACCAGCGATGCTCAGTGCTTAAGGATGGTCCTGGGTTCCAGCCTGGAACTCAAACTGGTTTTGAGTTCTTGCTTCAAGGTATGCAATGTGATTTCAGAAGCTTCACATGCCTGGCCTGTTTTATCACCTAGCTCCATGTGACTTAATGTGCAACTAGGTATTTGTCACTCTGCTGAGAGTCCAGATTTTCTCACGTATTTCACAGCAAAATGGAAGCACTTGATCTGGGGCTTTGTATGCTTACCTTGGAGGCTAGGTCCCTGAAGTCTGGTTATGGTAGCGTCTAGCTTATAGGTACTGTACCAGTTATGTCTCTTTTTCCTTATATTGCACTCATTCTTCTCCACAAAGAAACAAAAGGGTGTTCGGGAACACATCTGACGGAGAAGACTGTGTCCTTAGGATTAGCATTTCTTCACTTTAATAAATATTTTTTTATTTTATTTTTTTTTAAATCAGCTGTTACACCCTGTTCTTGTTTGTATGTTGCCTGCTTGGCTTCTAAGCTTACTTGGATAAGATCATTTTTGCTGAGTCCAGAAACCATTTAACTCATTAGAGCAATTCTCTACACTGACTTACAGTGATTATGGAGACTTGTAAGCATGCTGTGTCATAGCCACAATGGCCTAAGGATGTAAGCAAGACAGATAAAAAATATAAAATGTTATATGAAAAGATAGTCTTGTTAGTTGTTAAAAGCACATCAGTGTAAAATGATATTCAGAAAGTATTTGCTCATCACAGAATAGTTACCTTATTTTAGTAAATGCAGCTTGGCTTTTATTACAGTTCAAGTGAGTGGCTTAACTACGTGTGATGCTACAAAAACTGTAACTAAGTTAACACAACGGACATATCTTTGTATAGATCCTTGCTTTCCACGTGTAACGCACAACCATTTCTCCTACACATTGGCTATCTCTGATACAGATTTCAGGAAACAGACCAGCAACATCTAATTCACTGCCCAGAAGTACGTTTAGTTCAGAAGCTTTGGCAAAGTTTTCCACATGGGACTCTCATCCATCTGAGAGCATCTTGAATTATTTGGTGCTTGGGTTGCTCAAATGGGACCGTAGGCCTGGATTCCCAAATGTCATCTGGGATCCTTGGGCATCTGACTCCTGTTTAAATATTTCTTGTTGGATAGTAGGAGGTAAGTATCTGAGTAGCTTTAGAATTTGAGCCTCTTTTTTTTTCCTTAGGCATTACATCAAAGATCACTCATTGCACCTGTAAATGTACATTACTAGAAAGTAACCTTGGACAAGAATATCCTGCTTCTAATGAAGGGATTTCAGCTGTTCTGGACTAGTGTGCTGCGCTGCACTGTTAGGGAACTGAGCTCCATTTTGTAACTGGCAGGAGGTGAGAGTATTATAGAAGTAAATCTCTTAGTTCCTGAGAACAGGAGAGAAGCATCAGTCTGTTGAAAAGGTACTTAGAGCCTCCAAGGTTAATCCCATACAACTTCACTGGAAGGAAAAAGAAGAAATCTCATAAACAGTGGAGGAAAGTGTGGGAGGGGGAAAGTGAAAAAAAGTGGGGTGGGAGGGCACAGCAAGAATGAGGAGAAGGAGGCACATGCCTGACGTGTGCAGGGTCATCTATAAATCAATATATAACTGGACAACCTTCATAGTGCTCTCAAAACTCAGATTGTAAATAATATAACAAAAGAAAGAATTGTGGTTGAGGGATATTCTCACAAGTGTGGGTAGCTGGAAGTTTTATTCTTGTCTCGGTAGAAAACTAGTTTCAGCTGCACCACAACCCTTCACTAATGCGGTGCCACTCAGAGGGACTTATCTGAGCGCAGTTATTATGTCTTTATAATAATTTTGAGGAAGAGATGACTTTTCATTGTTGTCACAATTAAAACAGTTATTTTCATTACATGTATTAATTTATTTCTAGGTTTGGATGGACGGTACGATATATAACATACGTCTGGCCGACTGGCCTATCTCAACATCCCAGGCAAATCAGCTGCTTGCCCAACTCATGCCAAGTTTGAGTGAAGAAATGGGTCTTGCATGTTCTCCCAAAGCTCAACAGATTGTGAGTTAATTAAGGGCTTCCTATCAAGCAGGAAGCAATCTGCACAGGGGCCTTCCCATAACAATGGCTGCCTTCCCAGAAGCTCTCACTGAAGAATTATATTTCGTAGTACTCTGCCTGAATGTGTTTTATCATGCAGAAGGCAATTACATCGAATAATTTAAAATATATAGGTTATCGATACCATGTGGGTATGCATGCTAATTTTATCGGCCGATTGAAGAAAAGAGACAAGGCTAATTAGCAGAATTAAGTTTTTTAACAGTAGCTCTGAATGTTCTCCTGCTAGAATTGCTGCTCTCAGAGAGCTTTCTAGAATACATACGTGCACTTGCCACCTTACTACAAAAGTCGTCTATTGGGAAAGTTTGTGATTGTCTCTACTCCTTCCTTTTGGAGCCCTAGATCTCCAAGGAAGGAAAATAAGCATGTCATGTGAAAACCCCCTAAAGTTTGTACTTGATATTTTAACTTCCCTTTGCAAGGCAGCTGCTGCATTTGCACGTGTGGGAATCTGGTGAGCCATACAATCTTAGGCTGAGGATTTCTATTCACTAGGGATTAGCTGAACTGTTTTCCTAAATCAGTCACCAGATCTGGATTCCAAATTAACAAAGTGGTGCTGAGCAATAATGTAGACTCTAGGTAGCAGCTGTGCAAATTTATTCAATGAAAGCATTATAAAAGCAGGCTGTCTAACTGCCTTAGCTTTAGTGCAGTGAACTCTGAGAACTAGCAGACTTACTGAATTTATAACAAGTAAAAAGCTCAGGTTCATTCAAGCCTCAAGGATGCTGAATGAGAAATGCTGGTCTTTGCACAATTAGTCTAAACACAACTACTCACAACAAAAAGTTTAGAAGATGCAGAATGACTGTATCCTAGAAAACAGTGTTAGAAGGGACCTCAAAGATCACTGAACCTCTCCCTATGGCCTGGTGACTCACTCTCCCTCTGTCTTTTCCATTTGTCTAGCCTGTTTCTGAAGACATCCAGGGATGGAGATTTCACACACCCCTCATGAAAACTATGCCAGCATTTAACCAACCTTCATGCTGGAAGTCTTTTCTTGCTGTGTTTTCTGTAGTCATCTGAAGACTAAACCACGCCAACCCTTCTGCTTTTCCTTCATAGGTGTCATCTATTTTTTTTTGACCTCTGACAATTCTTACCTCTCTTTTCTGAACTCTGTCCAACTTCTCTTTTGCCATATCTCAAACTAGACTCATCATTCTGGCTAGGAGTTTGCTGCTGCTGAGAGAGCAGATGACTCAAGTCTCCTAAAGGCTGTCTTACTCTTTATGTATCCCACTATGGTGTTTGTTTTTTAATTTTTTTTTATTGCAGCAGCACAGTTGGCTATATCCGGGCTGTGCTCCCCTAGCTCCTTTCTACAGGGCTGCTGTCTTACCAATTCTTGCCTGGCTTGTCTTTGTGCAGTGTGAAAGTGCAGGACTTTGCATATGTCCTTACTGATTTGCCACCTATTTTTAAGACTATTTCTCCAATTTGTCAAGATAATCTGAATTTCATTCCTATCTTCCAGTGAGCTGGCAGCCTCTATTAGCATGGGATTATCTGCAGTAATGAATAAGCATATTTTATCTTCTCTCATTCAGGTTATTAATGGAAGTATTGAGAAGTCCCAAATTTAGCACAGATTCCTGGGGAATCCCACTCTATACATCCTTCCATTTCAATAACTAACCATGGATAAAATGCTTGTAGTGAATGACTTCCCAGTGAGTTTGTACTCATCCTGTAATAGTTTCCTTTAAACTGTGTTTGTCTTAGGTAGAAGAATAATACATGTCAGTGTCAAAAAAAGACAAGATATGACACCTCCTGCTTCTCCCATCTGTTTCCCTGTTGTAGAAGGAAACTAGATTAGTATGTCACCACCTAGTCTCATCCAGAAAAGACTGTATACACTTAATTTAAGTCTTTATGAGGCCTGGAGCAGCAGTTCCCAAACTATGGCCTCAAGCGAAGACACTGGCTATGAGGGGAGGCACTGACCTGGCTGAAGTTAGACTGGAGAAGTGGGGCTCACAAGCTGAAGTACATCTGTCAGGGTTAATGTGGTGTCACAGTCTGGGCAGTGGGGCTGCTAGAACAATCTGATGTGAGGCACTGCCCTAGAGCCTTTTTCCATCTGTCTTTTCTATAGGTGAGTATGGTGTCTTGAGACACTCGTGTTTGAGCCTAGTGACATTCAGATGCTATTTGTAGCAAAAGAAAAAAACCCAGTTGGATCTCTGGAACACACTGAAAGAATAAACCATTCAAATACAACTTGCATTCAGGTATGTAATGAAAATGCACAGAACGTGTCCTGCAGAGGGACAGGGGAAATACAGCACGCAGCCAGAGATCTGAAACTTAGTCATTAACTTGATCATCCTGAGTAGGGTATGCCCAGGTGAAACAGATATTAGGGAAAACTTGATGCAGGTTAATCTAATTTATCTTTTGAGGTGTACAGCATACACCATGTCACATCACACTTCTTTATAGTCAGAGAGGTAGGTTCTTTGAGTATATAATTAATCTAGTCCATTTTAGAGGGGAGCTGCACCCACAAATACCCATTTGTGCAGAGCTTGATCTGACAGGTCAGATATAGACTTCTGTATTTTACAAGTCTGGTGTTAAGTTATGCATTTTTTGCTTTTTGTGTCAGGTGCAAAATGAATCACTTCTGGTCTCTTAATTTTTATGGAAAGGGGTAATATCTCCACATTGGGAATGCCCCATTAATTTGAATTTTAAGAAAGCTTGTGATCAGCAGGGCACTATTTAAATGTACAGTATCTAAATGCCTTCAGTTATGACCCCAAATATAAGCATAAGCTTCTAAGCTGCTGGATTTTCACTTTTCTCATAACTGCCATCATTCCTCTTGTTGCCTGCTTAAGAACTGTAAGTTTAGATGGAGCCTTCCCCAGCCCTGCAAAAATTTTAAGAAAGAGGAAGGCTTTATGGCTCGCATTAGGGAATTCCTATTAGGAAACTGCCATTGTTACAGTGCACAAACAACTCTTATCTATGAGACAGGGGAGTCAATCTCAATAGATTCCTGATGCGTATTTGCCAAATAATATTAAACACAGATACTTATTCAGAGTGTAAATCCAGCATCATATAGTTCACTTCACTTGGTAGATCCAGATTAATTTTCTCAAAGTGCCTTGTCTAGACAAATCCTGAGGATGTATTTGACCTGATAACAGAGCTAAACCATCTGTGCTACAGTATCTGTGGATGTGGATGGCGAGTGTCAATGATGGAGTTCCAGAAGATGGTGCCTGTCCCAGAGCTACTGGCTTCTACGTTGCTACTTGAGGGGTTATAGAAGCCAAAAATGGCATGGGAATTTTATTGTAAACTGATAGATCTGATGACCTTGTAAATTTATAAGGTCATGAATATTAGAATCTGGTAGCACATGTGAATACTTTTTGAGGTTTGGCGTATAAAAGCCCAGCATGCCGAATGATAGTTTTGAAGGGGCTTTTCCCAAGACACAGAGAATGTATCCAACTACAATGTATGTATCCCACTACAGCAGTATGCAGAGCATGAGACACGCCATTTATGCTAGGCTTTTTTCCCAGAGTTCTACGATGCAGATAATGTCTGTCCTGAAACTGAATTAGGAAATTCACTTGAATTCTAAAACTTGGTAAAAACTCCTAAGAAATAGATAACAGTAACATGATAATTCATTGCAGAAAGGAAGCAGCATAGGCAGGTGAAGCCCACACAAATGTAAAAGAACACTTGGCTTTAAAATGTGCTTGTCTTATACTTCTCATCACAAACTTTGCTTTGCTGGAAGGCTCTGTAGTATTGCCATAGGACGCCGCCGGAGTGGTGGGTGTGTGCTTGGACTATCTAGAACAAATGACAAAGTAATTTTTTGACCCTGGGCACAAGGTCATTGAAATGTAATGTCAGAAAATTGCCTTAATTCAGTGCAGATGATTGGCAGGGTTTCTGAGAAGGTACATGGTTTTGACAGTTATGTTAGAAGATTATGAAGTTGCAGTTTTCATGGTGATCCCCCAACCCATCTGTTTTGAAAAGGTCAAAGGATGAGATCATACTTCTAGGTCTGTGTTAATGTTATTCTGCAGGGAAGTCACTGAAGAAAATGAAAGTGGTCTTTACATATGACAGAGATAATATGGCTGCATTCTTTCAAGTTTTATTTGGTATCTTTGTTTCAGGGATTTTACAGGCAACTTAAAAAGATACAAAAGTACTGTATGAAATTGCATGCATGGTTTTGTATCGCTGTTTGCTACGTAATATATTTACTGTGCTAAGTAATTGATGTGGCTGTAAATACAAGTCTGATTTTTATACATTAAAATGATAAAATTGCTCAGTTTGTATTTACGGATTCAACAATAATGTAGTTAAGCACTTTTTAAATTTGCAAGTGGTACCCTCCCCACTGATAAATAAGACAGGAAGACTAGTGACAAATGACATGGAGAAGGCTGAGGTATTCATCAATTTTTTTGGCTCAGTTTTCAATGGTAATCTGCCTTCCCACATCTCTCAAGCCCCTGAACTTCAAGGCAGGTACTGGGGGAGCAAAGTCCCTCCTGCTGTAAGAGAAGGTCAGGTTCAAGACCACCTGAGGAACCTGAACATACATAAATCTATGGGACTTGATGAGATCCATCCCAGAGTCCTGAGGGAACTGGCTGATGTAGCTGACCAGCCACTCTCCATGATATTTGAAAAGTCGTGACAGTAAGGTGAAGTTCCTGGTGACTGGAAAAAGGGAAGCATCACACCTATTTTTAAAAAAGGTAAAAAGGAGGATGCTGGGAACTGCCAACTAGTCAGCCTCACCTCCAGCCCGGTAAGATCATGGAGCGGATCCTCCTGGAAGATATGTCAAAACACGTGGAAGACGGGAAGATGATTAGAGATAGCCAACATGGCTTCACCAAGGGCAAATCATGCCTGATTAATTTGCTTGCCTTCTACAATGGAGCAACTGCATCAGTGGACAAGGGAAGAGCTACAGATGTCATCTACCTGGACTTTTGTAAGTCCTTTGACACAATCCCCCACAATGTTCTTACCTGTAAATTGGAGAGATACGGGTTTGATTGATGGACGATTAGATGGATTAAGAATTGGCTGGATGGCTGGTGTCCAAAGAATTACAGTCAATTCCAAATGTCCAAGTGGAAACCAGTGATGAGTGGTATCCCTCAAAGGTCTGTACTCAGACCAATACTATTTAATATCTTCATCAATGACATAGTGGGATTGAGTGCACGCTCAGAAAGTTTGCAGATGACACCAACCTGAGTGGTGCAGTTCATTGACTAGAGGGAAGGGATGCCATCCATAGGCACCTTGGCAGGCTTGAAGAGTGGGCCCATGAAAACCACATGAAGTTCAAGAGGGCCAACGGCCAGGTCCTGCACCTGGGTTGGAGCAATCCCCAATATCAATACAGACTGGGGGATGAATGGATTAAGAGCAGCCCTGGAGAGAAGGACTTCAGGATACTTGTTGCTGGAAAATTGGATATGAACTGGCAGTGTGCGCTTGCAGTCCAGAAATCCAGTTGTATCCTGGGATGTATGAAAAGAAGCGTGGCCAGCAGGCTGAGGGAGGTGATTCTCCCCCTCTACTCCACTCTTGTGAGACCCCACCTGGAGTGCTGTGTTCAGCTCTGGGGTCCTCAGTACAAGAAAGACAGAGCTGTTGGAGCAGATCCAGAGTTGTGACATGAAAATGGTCACAGGGCTGGAGCACCTCTCCTGTGAGGAAAGGCTGAGAGAGTTGGGGTTGTTCAGTCTGTAGAAGAGAAGGCTCCAGGGAGACCTTACTGTGGCCTTCCAATGTGTAAAGGGGGCTTGTAAGAAAGAGAGAGAATGTAGTGACAAGGAGAAGGGACAATGGTTTTAAGCTCAAGATTTAGATTGGACATAAGGAAGACATTTTTTATGATGTGGGTGGTGAGACAGTGGAACAGGTTCCCCAGAGAAGTAGTGGATGCCCTGTCATTGGAAATCTCCAAGGTCAAGTTGGGTGGGACTTTGAGCAACCTGATCTAGTAAAAGAAGTCCCTGCCCATGGCAGGGAGATTGGACTAGACAGTCTTTATAGGTCCCTTCTGACCCAAACTATTCAATTATTAGTTTTTTCTAAATGATTATTTTAAAAATGTGGCTATTTAAAAAATATTTTTTTTCTCTTAAGAATAGGTCAATATTACTGGCTGGTGTTATTTAAAAGAATGGGATAAGTCAGGGTGTCCTAATTCTGGATATGTCACACTGTTGTAGTCGAAGACAAGTCCTGTTTTTCCTTCCGTATCTCTAAAGCTGGTTGTTACCACAGAATTACAGAAAGCAGCCCTAGAACAAATCTGAGGCCATCTATTCCTTCCCTCTGATCAAGGCAGAATTAAATATACCTGCGTTCTCCTTAACAGATATTTGACTAACCTGCTTTCCAAGACTTCCAAGAATGGAGATTTTAGAACCTCTCAATGTGGTTTATTTCAGTGTTTAATCATTTTAGAAAATGGTCCTTTTCGACATGTGCAAGTTACATGTACAAGCCTGATCTGTAACCTGAATCTCTTTTGCTGCAAGTTAAGCCCATTGCTACCTCCTCTGGATCATGGCTTGAAGTGGCTTGAGAATAACTTATTTTTCTTGACGTCCAGCTATTCTTGCAGCTTTACTTTTATTTTTTGTCTTTCCTGATGTGCAATACACAAAACTGGATGCAATGTAACCTGTGCCAAACAAAATGGAAGGATTCCTTCATGTGCCTTGTCAAGTGTACATCCCATCGTATCATGACTGCTTTTTTTCATAACCAAATGACATCGTTGATTAATCTTCAGTTTATTCATATTTTTCTCAGAACTGCTCCTTAGCCTATCGTCCTGATCCTTCATGGGCTGCCTAAGTGCAGTGCTTTATTCTTGTTTCTGTAGAATTGCCTTCTGCTGTTTTCAGACCACTTCTCCATTTTGTTAAGATCATTTAATTCTTTACTAAGCTACTCTGCTACATTCACCTATCTGCCAGTGAGAGTTGTGAGGCCTGGGAGAGATTTTAAATGCTTACCTTTGGGGTAAATGTAGGTGTCCACGTGTGAGCTGGGTGTCTAAATGCCCTTTGTAGTCAAAACAGTCAATACAATCAATGGAGCTTAGAGACCATCTCGCTCTTTTGTAGACGTCTTCATGTCGTCAGCTGAACAGATCATTCATTGTACCCTTCAGCATTTATTAATGTTAATTCAGTGTAAACGTATCAAAATGGAGGTCTGTAGGCCTACTGTAGCTTGGAAGACAGTATGAAATAACAAGGTTATCTGAGAGACATTACAGCAATTTTATAGCTTGTGCAGTAGGAACTGGAAGTAGGAGCCCCAGTTATGCTTTTCTTTCCCATCTCTTTGTTCACATGGAACAGCTCTGCCTCTCACCTGCCCACTCCTCATTTTTGATTATGAAAATATTATGTAGGAATCTTGTTACAAAGCAAGATAAAAAGCTTATTTTTCTCTGAGTCTGTTAAATTACAGAACACATACTTTCTTTGCACAGGACTCCATCCAAGGGTGAAAAGCAGCCCCAGACTCTGCAAATCTCTATCTTTTGGTTCCTTGGCAAAGTAATAGATCATCCCCAGTGTTTGCTTGGATATATTAGTTAGGGATAATTTATTACCACTGTACTTCATAGTTGCTCTATTTTTTGTTACAGTAGGTGTTTCTCTGTGTTTGTTGGCAAATAAGTAAAGTAGTAGTTAATATATGTGCAATTTCTTTTAATGGCCAGCTTTATGAATTTCCCAGGCTTTAAGTCATATGTAAAAGAAATACGACGTGGTGTTCCCCTCTTGATAAACAGGCCACACTCCTTCCAAACATGCAGTTTAAGATTCATGGTGAATGCTCAGAGAAGACTTGGGAGTCAGAATTGTTAGTCTTTGTAGCGTGGAAGACTGTGATGACAGTGTCACTTCCTAGGTGCATCTATGACATCAGGCACCGATGTTTTCCTCTTCTGAAATGCAGATGTCTGGGGTGGAATTCTTCTGATCTAAATGCAGATGTCTGCAATATGGATGTTTGTATCTAAGCATGTGACCTTAGGTAACATTTATGGTTAATGGAAAGGAGCAGGTAATTCTGGGGAATTATTCATCTGACCCGTTTTTGACATTTCCTTTATGATTAAAAGAACCACATGTTAAAGTGTCTGTTTCTCTCCTCTAGTGTCCTGTTAATGAGAGGGCTTGAGGCCACCCACTGTCATCAGCTGCACCCGAGACCAGTGTTTCCAGAAGACCAGCACTGTAGCAGCAGCCAGCTGTCACTGAGGCCCAGAGAGAAAGGGAGGACAGCTCTTACAGTCACCCTCAATGGTACCAAACTAGAAAAGGGCACAAAACACTGAGGTCGACTGAGCCGGTGTATGCAGCTGGCACTGCAACAGGCAGTGGAGGCTGAACTCTCAGAAGCAAAAACCTAACTAGTTTTAGTTTTTAGATCTTCAGTATCTTCTCAGCCATTGATAAAACTGTCATCTTCAAGGAATATAATGTCCCAATATTTTTGTTCTATACTGTATCTACATCTCTTCCTTCTGCTTCTGATAGTATTGATATTCTCAGATGAGATCTCTGGACTAGATTCACTCTAGAAGCGCAACCCCCCCTGTATTTCTAGGGGAAGGTCCTCTCCTTGGCTTTTCGTTTGGCTACAGGAAGTATTTTTCATCATAGGTTGCGGTGAGGAGCTACAGTCCACCCAGTTCTTCTGGTGTCTTTGTTGCCAGGAAAAAAAAGATCTATCAAAGCCCATTTAGTGGGAACTTCAGCCAGACGCTTATGAGTGCTGATTCTTTGTTATTTTCTCATTATGTGGTTCCTAGGTTTCTAAAGGTCTTGACATACATTCTCTACCAATAAGAAAAAATCCCTTCTCATGAGATTTAAGCATGTTGCTTTTATCTTTAATGGAGCCATGCTTGAGCATCTGTCATCATGTTCACTAAATCATCTGCCAATGAAATCCACATTTTTAGTAGCCGTTACCTCAGCTCAGGGATAAATAAAGTTCTAGCTTTTATGTCTAATCCTCTGTATTATTTTCAGGTGGATAGGGTAACACTGAGACCACATCTTAAATTTATTCTAAAGGTGGTTTCAGATTTCTTATTAATCAGTATATCCACTGATATATATATTTTTCCCATGACCCCGTTCACTGGTAGAAGGATCAAAATGTTGATCCTATGTGAACGTATTGCCTTAGCCAGACAAAGCTCTTCTGCAAATCTGTGATGCTTTTTGGTCTCAAACAGCCTTTGTTGTTCAGGATCAAATCTAAAAGGATGTAGCATCAACTTCAAACTCATTTGCAATGCATTAGCAGACTTTATCAGAGCCACGTTTGATGTTATCACATTAGATCCACCAACCCATCTCAAGGAGTACACAACTAGAGCACGAGGTACCGCCACAGCATGTGCTGGCAGAGGGTAGCTGAGGGCTGCAGAGACACCACGTGATCACCGATATTCACGTTTACGAAGTAGTTCTTGTGCTGGTTGCACAAAGACTTGAAGGACGCTGGTTCTTCAGTTTTTGTTCCGGTGAATAGCTCGCATTTACTGGTGTGACTGCACTCCTAATGAAATGCCCAGAAAGAGTTTCACAGGTGCCAGAACTTGAAGAAAGAAGAGCGGTTGCCTTTGTCACTGTAATTCTTTGGTTCTTTGTATGCGGCTCTCACAGCCGGCCCTTCTGTTCCCTGGGTGGAAGGCTTGTCATGTGGACTGAGAGCTGCTGAAGAACTGGGTGGTGATCTGTTTACATGCTTGTGGGGTGAAAAGCAGAGGTGAGCAGGTTATGTACACACCTTGATGTGGACACATAGCAACATTAGAAACATTGGAATTCTTATGCGGAAGAGACATGTCCATTTAGAGTGGATTTTACCTGCATGAACCATCCTGAAGTATCATAGCTATTACAAGGTTAGTGGCCCTCTGTATGGTTCCTTGTAAAGCACTTGATGTGAAACAGAGTGCTGTGTCTTTGCCAGGTATTCCCGTTGTTATTAGCAGCAAAGAACCTGTGGTTGCTAACACTATTACTAAGAGTCGTGAGTTTTTTCATAGGAATTAGGCCTCATCACATATCAGAAGCAGGATTTGTTTTGCGCACTGCTAAATTTTCTTTATTAAACCCAGTGATATATAGCAAGATTACATGGCAACCCACAGAAGTCCTTCAGAGTTCTTATTTTAAACCTGTATCAATGAACGGTTTATTCTGAAGGCTTTCAAACGTGCATGCATATGCATTATATACATATATACCGTGTATATATATATATCTGTAGTGACAAAGCAAGTAGTTTAATTCATTTTATGGGTCCAGCCTGGAGTTCTGCATGCATGAACTTGTGTGTGGTCAGGGAGGCTTGCATATTTTTGAACTCTAAGTTGGCCTAATAAAAGATATCATACTACAGTGCTTGCTTTGTCAACCCTGTTTTGTTGCTTCAAAATGACTTGCAAGATTAATTTTCAATTTTTAACATAAAAACCAAGAAAAAGAAGTGTTTACTTACTGCAAGGAGTTGACTCCGCGTTAATGACCCTGAAGGAGGTTTGTACACAAGGTTCAGATTGTTGCCAGTTTGATGTATATTCACATTACAGAATATGAAAATGTGAAGTTATACCATCTTGAGGATTTTGTTTTTATAAGTAGGATGGGTTAAAAAAATCTTTAAGTAATCAGACTGTGTGTTTGATGGTGGAAATTAGTATGAATGTTTCTGGCAGTGGAGTGATGTGATGTGGTTATGCGTCTCTGTTTTCACTGCCTGCTCAATATTGGCCTTTTACAAATACAGATTACCATGTCGATGGAAAGAATTTACAGCTTTGGCCCCCTTGTCTCACTCTGTGTTACAGCACCTTTTCTGTACTTTATGTTACATATCCTCCCAACTGTATTTTTCTGACACAAAAAGGAAATGTCCGTGGACTATTTAATTGGATGAAATGGGTATTGTTTCCCACTTACCTTGATTTCCTGTGGGGTGAAAATCTTGCTCCTCTGAAATCGGTAGCAAACTTTCTGCTGAATATGACAGGATGGAGAGTTCATCAGTTATCCCTTACCACCTAGCGACGTTGCATACTGGAAGCTCAGAAAGCCCCCCCAACCCTTAATAATAACGATGGTAGAAAGAATACTTTTTAAAAAATCAGGATTTAGAACTGTCAGATAAAACCCACAAGTAAAATCCAAGCTGAATACAGAAGCTATATGTATGATATGTTTAATATTGTTAGTTTTGGGGCCTCGCGGCACAAGATAGAGCTGCAAGATCTGTTTGTGTTATGTGGGCTGTTACACTACATCCCTTACTTACCTCATCTTGTGGGCAAGGAGCTGCTTGCTCTGAGTTCATGGAATTGCAGCTGTATTTGTGGAGTGCTCTCGTCCTTTGGCACTCTCTCCCCTGTACGTTAATAGGGTTTGAATGCACCAGCATTTTCTCTGGAAGCAAACTTTAAAATTTGTCTTTAATCCTGATGCAATGCATATTCAGAATTTTTTCTTTTCCTGGAGTTTTGTTCCAGAGGAAAACATACTTGACTGGTGCTCCCACTAGTCAGCTGTGGTTTATAACAATAATTAACAGTAAGATACTGCAGCAGAGAAATGCAGTCCAGCAGCTTCAGTTATGTGGTTCTGTTCACTTCTAAGGACTCCAAAGTGCTTAACAAACAATGTTTCAGGCAGGACAGGCAGCTCTGCCCATTATGAAGGTTTCCTAACACTTCCTGTTATAAGATTCTGTTTATGTTTTTTTCAGAGCTTTGCTGAACTTAATGTATTTAGGTTAAAGTTATTTTTAGCTGATGTTAGTCTCCAGTTTTTGGTGGTTTTTTTTTATTAAATTTTTTAATTGAAAAGTGATTAAACTATTTATGAGAAGAAGGCTAGTAAAAATATGTTTTTCTGCTTATGTAAAAAAAAATTAAAAAAAATCTGACCCCAGTATTTTAAAAGGTTTTGGAGCAAAGACAGACCTTTCTCTGCCTTTGAATCAGGTATGTGCCTTTTGCCATACTCACAAAGCCTTTCAAATTTGGTTGACTGTTTCAAGACATGGAAAAAAAACATGGTTACCAAATATTCCATAGAGATTTACTAAAGCCTAACAGCAAATATTTCCAGAGATTTCATCTTCTCCGCCTTGCACAGCTCCTTCCCATGATCAGACTTTCCATACACCGTCCTCCCAGAACAACTGAGCCATCACTAGCTGGGTGCACCAGAGGCCAAACCAGAGGCAACCCCTGTAGTGTTGTCCCAGGGCATTACTCTGAGCTGCAGCAATGCTGTGCAGTGGAACTGAGAGCAGGGAGCCTGTCCCTCCCGAGCTGGAATGCAACTCAGGACTCACAGATTTTACCGTTCCTGTGCTGTTGGCAAACCTCCAGCATAATTTCTCTTTGCCACTAGCCTGAATGTATGTAGCGAGTTGGACAACCTCAACAAGGCCCTGAGCGACCACGTCTCATGTTGAAATTAGTCCTGCTTTGAGCAGCGGGTGGGACTTCATGACCTCCTGAGGTCCTTCCGAACCTAGGTGAGTCCATGGTTCTGTGATTCTTGGCTGTCCATTTCTCTATCAGTCTGTGTGGGCCATCCTAGTTGATGGGTCTCTGTGGGTATGATGCACATAGTGGAAATAGTCTTTATTAGTTTGTTTTAAAAAAGAAGCATATGCAAAACATCTCATTAAGACAATATTCAAGCTACATGGACAAGTATCCTAAAATTAAGAATAGCAGAACGATCTCTGCAGCCTCAGTTTGCTTCCAACATATGTTTGTATTGCAACACTGACTCCTGCTTTGTGATTGCACTGTGTTTTTTCTCATATGGCTTCATCTTTATTATCTAGCACAGATCTGCTCTGGAGGTGAAGCAGAGCTGAGGAGAACTGGTGGATGGTAACTACAGAACTGTAGCTCACTTGCTGAGAAGGTGCAAGGTATTTTCTGAATGAAGCAGGGCATGGTAGAGAAACAAAGCAAGGTTTCCAGGTTTAGTTGAATTTTTCTCTGGAGAGTATCCTTACCTCTGCTGCTGTGCTCCTGCGTGGTAATGGGCAAATATTTCCCAATTGGTTTTTGACTGCCAAAAGAGCCTTTTTGCTTGTGCCAGTAGTATCTGGGACAAGATGATTGTGCAAATGTCATCCATCAATCACAACTCTTTCTTTGGTAATGTCATGTATGATGTTCCATTTAATAAAGCCTTCATCAAGTCAGGTTAGGTAATTGTTAGTTCCGTTTATCTGTTTATCATCTAACGTGTGCCTTCTATTTATATTTACACATTATACTTATAATTATTTATAAATGATGATTTGGCACTGAATTAGGCAAACTATCTCAAAAATCCCTGAAATGCACAGAAATGTTTAGGCAGCATACGAGATCGTTTTTCAAACCTCAGCAGGCTTAATTAGATCCTGCAGTTCATTCATTTGCGCTGAAGTCAATTGGAGTTTTACATGTGGAAAGTCTGTGAGATCAAAAACTATGCCCAATGGGCACATAGCTCTATAGAAGAAAATGTCAGCTCTGGATGGTAGTATTTCTGACTTCTCATCGGTTAGACTCTCTCTCCCCCCTCACTTTTTCTCTCTTTCTCAATTAGCTTTTCTTGCATTTTTATGTGAGTGGTTTTGAAAGGGTTCCTGGCAAAAACTCGCTGCATATACTGTCCATGTTTTCATTTACAGATCACTGAAACGGATAGGCAGATAAATAAATAGATGGGGTTTTCTGAGCTTGTGAAATGTGTTGCATAATATAAACCCCTCCAAGTCTGTTTTGTCAAATATGTCAAATGATATTTTTGGAATTATATTTCTGGGATATATTTTCAGCATTTCTTATTGCTGTTCTTGATCTGTGCACCCCTGTTTGACAGTCCCTTAATCTGTCTGATATAAACTGAATGAATAGCAGCATTTAAAAATATGGCTTCAGGGACTCCTTAGGAGGTTCCTTTGTAAGTGTACATTTACTAGTTCATCTGTAAATTTATTTTATGAGGTGTTTAAACCTCAAGAAAACTGAAAAGCATAATATTAATGCCTGGTTTACATCTACTGAAGTCAATGGGAACTTTGCAATTGACTTTAATGGTAGCCTGTGTCCTCTAATTATGAAAGTGGCAACGATGATATACACAAAACCACAAGGAGAGTTTTCTGTTTCATCATATCCTATTCTGTTTGCAGATGCATAAGCAAAGTACGATGTGGTTTGTTCTTGAATGAAACAATTCAGAGTTTGGACCTAATCCTGAACCACATCACTACTTTAGGTGGTGTTTTGCTTCTCAAAAGATCACGGACTGCTCATTCTCTGTGTGGCTCACGAAGGTGGCAAGGTAGGAAATCCAGCCAAATGTTCATAAGGCTTTTGAAAATTATGCTTTTGGTTTTGATTTTACATCTGCCCTATCGTAAGAGTAATGGAAGAAGCTGATGAAGCAGTTTTCTTCCCAACTGTCTTGTTTTTTTTCATGTCATCAATTTTGACAAGGTTCCTGGAAATGCACATACTATCTGTAGCACATCTGTACATGTTTTCCCTTAAGGTTCACTGAAGTGTAGTAGAAAGTTTCCATCATGCTGTTGTAATCCCAGGCATCATTTTCATATCGTGTTAGTGAAAGTGAGTGAAAGTACACCACAACAAAAAAAGGCTCCCAGAACCCAGCTTTTTTCCTGTTAGTGTTACAAGCGCAGCAGTCTGAACAGGCTAGATATGGCAAGTGATCTAGTAAATAATGCTAGAAAAAATTCCCACAAGCTTCTTGTTGAGTCTGCTTCAGAGGTGTTACTCATGTGGTGGCTGAAACGCTGGTCTTGCTTCACATTTTTAATGCTTGTGAGAGTTTTAGGTATTTTGTTGGTAACTGCAGCTGGTAGCGTGCTGCAGACAAGAGCTCATCAAATGTTTTCAGATGGGGCCGTGCTCAGCTGGAAAATGCCACTTGTGCAGGATGAAAATGGTGTCCCTGGGGTGCATCAGCTCCACTGAAGCCCCAGAGAGAGCCGATCTGGGTGGCTGCTGCTGCCCTGACCCCACCATCCCCACCAGCCACCCCTCGGGTCTCTGCTGGGCTGATCAGACCACCGGCGTGGCAGTAAATAACGAAGTGGGTAAAGTCACGTCTTAAGGTGGACAAAAGTTACACCACCAAAATTGGAAGGGAGTAAATTCTGGGGGGTGTGTGTGTGTCCCCAGGTCTCCCACTGCCCCAGCAGACGCAGCTCCCACCTTGTCTGTGCCATGGACTAGCAGCTCTCTGGCTTCCTCCCCTCCCCTCCTGCCAGGCTGGTGGAGCATCAGATTTTTCTGGTCCCCCTCCCCAAGCCTCTTGAGTCCTCAAGCTGCTTCCCCTTCAGGCTACCCAGCCCCAAGGCTTCCTGATTCACAGGTGGCTCCTTTTTTGAAGTATCCCAGTGTTAGGGCAGCCAGGAGTCCAGCAGCCCTGGGGTTTGTGCTGCCTGGTGATGCAATTGCTTTGGGAGTGAGCTGGAAATATTGTATACTGGCTTTCTCAAAAAAACCAGTGTGTCATAAATTCTCCCTCAGAAAAAAGCAATTATTAGTATTTATTGCTGGCCTAACACAAAATTTGTCTGTATTGAAATTACTTCGGGAAAATTTAGTTAAAATAGAACCGGTAGAGATCATTCAGGATGGCTGCTGTAGCCCTTAGTTCGTCTTTATCATCTAGACATGAACAGAGATCTCTGTACTATAATTACAGAAATAAATAATGACTAGAAATGATGTCTTTATGGGAGAGTTAGACTTCCTAGATGTAGGTTGAAGGCAGGTGTGCAGAAATAGGGACTTATTTCTCAAGGTACCTATAAACATGGTAGATGAAACACTTCATCACCAAATGACTTCTCAGCCAATCCTATTTAAGACTTAGTTTTGATGAGCACCGTGGCTTCTGTGGAAGAATAAAAATGAAAGAAACTTTGAAACAAGTACTCACAAGTACTACTCTGTTTACGCTAAATAGAGGAATAGATAGAAGCAGGATTGTAGTTAAGGTTCCTGATTCTGAAGAGGAAAATTTTGATAAACTGCATGAATTAATTACTGAAGTCATCTGGGCTAAGGAGCCAAGGGGTTGAAATGTGGAGAAGGTGCAGAGTTTTTAAAGTTTCAGATGTGAAAACTACCTAGAATTTACATCCCAAAGGCAAAAAAAGTCAGGAAAAGCACTGTATTGAATGTGATGGGTAAGCATCACAGAAAAGGTGTTAGTAGGTAATGCAAGGACAGAAGAGAAAGAGATCAGCAAAGAAAGTTGTGTCTCAGAAGGCAGGATGTGTAGGAACAAAGTAAAAACAAATGAAAGGAGCTTGAGAGAAATACCAAAACATTCTTCATCTAGAGAAAATGTTGGAAAGAGAAAGGCTCCTGTGCTGTGAAGATGAACTATAATCTGTGTTGGATAAGCTGCTGATGATCCAGCAACAGGGCAAAGTCTGGAGCCCTACTGAGGGTGTGGAAAGGGCAGCTAACCAACCGACGAGGGAATAAAGCTCAGGACAGTAACAGGCTCCAGTCAGGGGAGCAGGATAACTGTGTTCCAGAATTCAGGCAGAACAGGTATATGAAACCATATGTGTGAATATTTCATAAGGAGGAAAAGGATCATGTGGCAAGAGCAGAGTTTCTCTGTGTAAGAAGGGAGGAGTGAGTTGCGTGGACCAGAGCAGGCCTATTAATCTGACTTCAGGGTGCAAAGCTTTAAAACAGATATTGGAGGAAAGAAATTTCTATATAGCACATAGAATTTTTTTTTATTTATTTTTTTTCCCCCAAACCCTCCCTTGAACGTGGCAGCAAATCTGGTACTTTGATTTGCTGGAAAAGTGATGTCTTGTAAAATCTAACCTTTCTGGATTCAGTGAAGTGAAGAATTTGCTATGGTACAGCAACATGCTTGATATATTGCCAGGAAATGTTTTGCTCTGAGAAGGAGGAGACAAATAGGGAAGTAGGGGCGAACATTAGGAGGAGAGGAGTAGTGGAGTAGCAATTCTCTGATCAAGTTTACCTGCTTGGGTGAGGTAGTTGCACTTTTTTTTTCCCCATGGACTGACGTTACATCCTGTGCAGTCTGCAGTGCTTACTGGTCCTGTGCAGATGCAGAAGGCACACACAGTGCAGATTCTCTCTTGTTTTGCTCTTACAGAGTTTAAAATAGATGGCATTTTGGCTGAAAGTATATGTTTTTAGATGGAAAATCATAACTGTTGTTCTGGTGTTCAGGGCAGGATTGTAAAACGACAATTCGGGAAAGGGAAACTATGTAGAAGGGAAAGCAAGACAATGGAAAGGAGAAATACAAACATAATCAACACTGAGGAACCTTCTTACTTCCTCTGTGTAGAGGAACTGTTGTGGTTCTGGATCTGTACCACGTTTGGGGGTCAAACTCCCATAGAGCACTAACCGTTCCCAGAGGGAAGGAAAGAGCGGTGCACATCTCCTCTGCTGCCCCGTGGTCCGGGCAGGCAGGGTGTCCAGGGAAGAGCAGAGTGAGCTGTCCTCAAGCGCGGTGAGGGCAGGCTGTACTCGTGGCTGCCTCCAGTTCTGTCCCACGAGCAGAAGTGCGGATGGGTGGCTTGGTTCAGCTTTCCGGGAGCTCTGGTTCCCCCCTGCACAGCATTTCACTTCCTCGTGCTGCCCCTCCGTGCGCGCCCCTTGCGCACCAGGGACTTCCAGCACGCACCAGCCTTTAGTATTCTGCAGAACTGGGCATACTTCCCCAGTGCAAACCCGTGACATTCAGAAAACAGAAGTTACCTGGTATTCGTTCTGGTGGGACAAGTACTTGGTCACTGAGAAGTGGCCGTACAGTGTCTGTGCTGCCCAGAGAAGTTACTGTACCCTAGGGATGAGCAGTTCCGTCCAACTTGGCTACAAGAGCTATGGTTGGAAGAAGAGTTTCTCTGAGGGAAGAAACAACAAGGTACATGCTGATAAAGTCCTTATACATACAGAAATGATGTGGGTAAGCCAAACAAAGAAAGCTTGAGACAAAGGAGAGAGAATTAAGGACATATTTTTTGGGGAGGGAAGAAAGCACTCTTTGAAGTACAGAATTAACCAGCCAAAGCTGGTTACAGGAGGAAGAAAACCGTGTCCATCAGGCAGAGGAAAAGCTACACATGCAAAACTAGTGAGAAAATTAAACCATGGCATGATACATGGTTATTTCTTATGCTGTGTGTATCAGTTTAAAGTAATGCTTAACTCTGATGTTAGAGATCACTTCTGCCGAGCCCGTGGCTGTCCCCGAGGAGGTCAGCTGAAGCCAGAATGCCTTTGAGGAGGAGCTTTTTGGTCATAGCGTAGTTTAGCAGCTAAGGGAGTTTGGATGAGCTGGGACTCATCACAGGGCATACGCGGTTTGGTGGGGGAAGGGATGGGAGGACTTCTATGGGAAATGGTACTGGTAACACATTACCAGAAATGATGAGAGCACTTAAAAACATTGTAGCTGAAGTGCTGGGATCCAAACCAATTTCCCAGAAGCTGCCTAGTAAGAAGTGGGATGGGTCTACAGCAATCACACGTTTCACGATTCGGTGAGCAAGGCTTAAAAGGTTGAAGTTAAGAATGTCCTAGGTGAAATAAAAAGAATGGGACATGAAAGTAATCCCAATGCCAAGGTTATTCAATGCCATGTGAGTTCAATAAGTAGAGATGGGAGAGCAGAAAAATTTGACCAGATTTGGAGCTCTCATCCTTGTGCAGAGGATTATTTGAATCCCAGACTGTTCCTATCCCATGCATGCATTTCATTTGCCATGTGTAGCACTAAAAACTGGAAAGACTGCGTAAGGGGGAGCAGTAACCTGAGCTCAAAACTCAAGCTGACCTCTAATCTGACAAGAAAAGCAGTGCTATCACTTTGGGATGAAATATGTCTTTTTGCTGGATTCTAGCACAGAGCTGAGACGGTCATGGTCAGTTGTTGGTAATGATGTGCTCAATGAGACACTCTTTGAGCTAAGTGGAAGCAGCTAAAAAACCTGTTTCAGTAAAGCTCCTCAGGCTTTGGCAGTAAAAAATGGGAATATTTTTTCACGGACATCTTTTCTGCAGCTTCCTCTCTGCTTTACAGCTAGCTCAAACCTTGTGGGGATGGCCAGGCTGTTGTAGGTTTGGGGGTTATATCAGTCTTTCTGCTTCCAGCCTGCTGCTGTTCTCGGCAAAGTGCTTACCCTGGGCTGAGGTCCCGCTCTGAAGGCATTGGGATGTCGCTGGGCTCTTCAGGAAGTCATTGCTTTGTTAAGGAGGTTAAGGGGGGATAAACATAAGTTATGACAAGGTTCCAGCTTTTGAGAGTCACAATTATATGTGTGACAAACAAGGACTCTATAAACAGAAGTATGTACGACCATAGGTAGCAACTTTGCAAGAAACATGTTTAAAGAAACTCTCCAGATCTGAACTATCTGTTGAAACGGTCTCATGTGTCTTGTATTTACCAGTGAGTTACAGCAATGTATCCTCTTTTCATGTGTTTACATTTACCAAATGAAAAACAATCTTTAGAAATCAGCCATTTAACTATCATAACAAAGCAATGTTTTCTTCTTTTCACAGGTGGGAGAACTGACAAAAAAGAGTTGTGAAGTTACCTGCTCAAAGCCATAAAGGAGGCCAGTGACAAATCCAGGAACAGAAGCCAAGTCTCCTAGGTTGCAGCCTAATGCCATCTAATACTGTAATCAACAAGAAAGTTTGCCTTCTGATGTTACAATGAGGTATGCCATAGCAATACTTATATATTAATAATTTTCCCAAGGGAAACACATTTGAATGTGTATGTTTGCCTACGGTCTTGTAAATAATTCAAAAGAATTCTTTGAATTCTGCTTCTGAATTGAGTTTCTAATATAGTTTTCTTTATAACTGGGCATTTTTTTCACAAATATTTCTTTGTAAGTCATATTTAAAACATACTGTTCTCAAAATCTGATTTATTAAAATTACCACAAGTTAATGTCCAAAAATATCCCAGAGTAGCTTCAATAATTCATATTTCTAGATACTTTAGAGTCAAACTTCAGGGTTTTCCTCAGGGTCCTGAGCACCTACGCTTCAGCTTGCCCTTATAGAAGGTGATGGATAGTTGGCATCACAGAAAAAGGAAATAAAGTTGTGTATTCCCAATGAGGATGTTCTTAGCATTGGAAATATTTTGGAAATATTGCTGTAAATGTGTTGGAAGCATCAAAAGCTCGGGTCTGGCTCTAGTTTAGCTGGAGGGGAGGCTATGCCAATAGACCCAGGCAACAGAGGTGCTGTGAATATGGAAGCCCATTACAGAGCCTAATGCTGCCTGGTGTGTTGAGGAGTATTTGTCACAGTTTTGGTAAAGGTACAGTTTGCTTTCTGTCTCTTCTAGCTATGTCCTCCTATATCGAGTCAGGAACATGTACACAATACTTCTCTTTGAGATGCTAATCTTTTGGGGTGTTGAGCACCAATAGTTGCATTAGCAGCTGGTTTTACTTGCACTCAAGGGTTTGAAGCAGCGCAGCAGCTTTTTGCATAGGATAGGGAGGGTTTCCTTCTGGCTGTCACCTCAATCTGACATATTAATGCTGTGGGCATCCCAAAATAGTGCTAGTGTCCAACACCGAAACACCATTGAAACATTGTTTTATTAGTAGGTAGCTTGGTGATTTAATAAGAGCAAATATTAAATCAGATTGGAAAACTGTATAACCTCTACAACATACTTCTGAAAGCACCTTCACTGTTTCCAAATCTTTATTTTCAGTAGTTTGCCCTGGACACAGGTGATGAGCATGCTCAGAGAATATGTCAGGTTAGCCACAATCAAACCTATAAAGCATCTGCAATTTATCCATGCTTCTCCCACCAGCAGGTGTCATTCTGGAAAAAGGAAAATATTGTAATTTCCTGAATTGGAGAATTTGGCTGTGACAAAGAAGAAAAAAAAAGTTTGCTTAAAATACAGCTTTTGAAGGATACTTTGTTCCAAATAAAAACCAAGAGCAAGTTGGCTGGGCTTCATTTTTTAATAATCTTTGTGCAGCGTGTCATCCTGACATATGACCAACAATGGGCAGGTGACTGGTAAGGTGAACCAATGTCTAATTAAACCTGTCTTCTGCTTCTCACGGTTCTCTGTGACATCTTCACCACTACTTACTCACCCTATGACTATAAAATCAGGGACATTCATCAATATTTATGATGGGCTTTTGGCTTTAGCTCCCCCAAAAGAAACACAAAGGAAAGTGTTGAATTAAGGTTCATTTACTTCAAGGTAAACTTGAAGTAATCTCACAGAAGCAAGTGAAATCAGTAGAATTGCTTGGGATTTAGTTTGAAGTAACTAAAAGTTAGTATTTCACTTTCTACTCCTTAAATAAGCCTCAAGCAGAAAATAATCACATTATCATTTTAATGTATAGTATACTATTTATGTTTTCCTTTAAGTGTTCATCTGGGTTTTAGTTGCAGCCTCCTTTAATGTGAAGAAATTCTTTTTGATTTCACATAAACACAATGAGAAGGCTATGCCTGAATTGTAAAGAACCAAGATTCTGCTGGTTCATTGCTGAGGGCTCCTGGTCTACCGAGTCTAGTCTTCTGGCTGTTAAAAACAAAGTTGCCGTGAAATCCATGCAGAACATGTCTTGCCCACCCTATATCCTACTGGAAGTTTGTTCCAACCCATCACAGCTTTGATGATTATAAATATTTTTCAATCTTTCAGCCTAAATTTACCCAGGGCCCTTGTGTCTATATTGTCCTTTTACATTAAAGAGTTTTGCCCCCCTCTATTGTGATTTTCTCCGTGCTGATGTATTTAGCAAAATCAATGACACCCCCTTGCAGGCTCGATTTTCATAAGCCAGAGGTGCCAGGCTGTGGGCCAACGTGCCGTGCACAGCCTGTCAGGATGGCTCCTCTCATCCAGCATTGATTTTCGCTAGGAGCAGGCTGTGGGCTGTGGGCTGTGGGCTGTGTGCTGTGCGTGGGAGCCACGCGGTCCCTTCCCTTACCGTTTGCATCAGCATGTAGCTGGGAAGTTTGGGCCCGAGCATCCTAGACTGAACTAATACAATTTGCATATTTTTCTTTCAGAAGCTTGGTTTTCCATCCCCCAGCATTACTTTAAGTTAAATTGATCTTTTTTAAACAAAAGCAAGCAGATGTGTCCATCCTTTGTTATTGCTGTGCATACAACATTAATGCAACAGCTTCCACACCCTACCAGAAATACTTCACCTGACACATCTTAGCGCTCTATCTCCCTTTCTTTTCTCTTCATTGCGATCATCTTCCAGTTGACTGGTCCAGCCAGGTGTATCTTCTCAGCCGTTTCTAGAAGTGCTCCTATAAAGGACTATTTGCTACTGTGATATGATACTCCACCAAAACTCTTCCTGGAATCAAAAAGAAATTTGTTTGAGGAAAAACATGAGAACAAGCTCCAAGGCTCAGCTGCAAGGAACACATTAAAGAGGGAATTAATTTTACATTTTCAGAATTTGTAATTACAACAAAATGATGTAAAATAATTATACTGTAGGCAGACATATCTTTTTCAAGACGTTATTTAACTACGAATGCCATAGCGCTTTTCTCATGAACAGTATTAACCACTTGGTTGCTGAATTAGTGTATAAATTTAGAATTTAAAACTTCACTCTAAAATAGCTAAACGTGTAGTCTTGGCTTTGCATGAAGCCTGTATTAGTGTTTTCTGACTTTCTGAATATTTAGTTTTGAAAACATAGTGGTATTCTACAATTTGAAGTTAGAAAGTATAGAAGTATTGTGAATATGAATAGTTCATTATGTGCTTTATTTCTATAGGACCTAGATAACAGGTGGTGATGATGTCCAAGAGGTTTTTATACATTAATGTATGAGATTTAGATAAAATTTTATACAGTAAAGTATGAGATTTAGACAAAATTATTTCTTTGGAGTTTTACAATTTTTTCATGGTTTTAGTTAAGTGAAATCATATAAAATTTTGTTTAGTCTTTTTTTCAGTGTTTTATTTTATTAATTTTAGAAGAAAAACATGTGCCTACACATAGACCTCCTGTGTCATTTTAGAGCCCCTGGAGATCCCACCCGGCCTCTCACTGCCACTTCAAAGGTGCAGGTTTCCTGTCAGTCCCATATTGTATCTGCCAGTCATGCACAGTTATCCTGGATACTCCAGGGTATTCCAGCAGACATTAGGTACCTTCTTTTAGTCATCTGAATTTCCCCTTTAGATAAATGCTGTAAAAGATAATACACCACTACAAATGCTTAACAAAATTAAAGATAGCACAGCTGTGAAGGTAATTCCGTCTAAGGTGTTTTATTTAAGTTTAACAAGACGTAGAGGCAGAAAAGCAATTTCATGTGTAAGTACAGAGTTGCTGTGTTCAACAGGATGCTATCAAGAGTCTGTTTTGAATTATGATGGCTGAGCTGAACCTGTGCATGAGTTGGGAGCTGCTGTTGCTGAGGGTATGCACCCTGAAAGCCCTGGCCAGAAATCTGGGGCTTCTCATCAGGAACGTAGCAGTTTGATGTTTAAAAGTGTTTGGAATATGGCAAAAGTAAGCTTAGTTTCTCAGTTTTGGGCATGATGCAGCGAACTAATTTTGCTGAAAAAGTAGGTAATTTTGGATACTAGGGCACTCAGAGGGAATTAGAGGAACACTTGCATTAATTACATAGGCAATTAGAAACCTAGGTTAATCAGGTCCATTTTTGATGGTCTACTGAATCAGAGGGAAGTTAAAAACCTTGAATATATTAGTGTAATTATATAGGAATTGTACAGTGTGGGGTTGAGCATTATTGAATTGTTTTTTTATAACAAGAACAATTTGTTGTATATAATATATCAAAGTTATATATTGTATAAGTATAAAACATATAACTCAAAATAAAATTAAAGCTATTGGAAGGCAGCAAACTCTGGATGAAATTCACCACAAGGGTTAATTAGGATTGTATAGACAGAAAACACTCTCCCATGAGCTTTTTTTAACCAGTCACTAGCATTAGGATCATTAGGAATTTGGACTACTTTTGCAGAAGTTTAAAAAATGAAATTGTTACAGAAAAAGGCATGATGCAGAGTGACTTACAAAACAATCATAAGATCTGATTTAGTAGTGTACAATATTAATTTTATAAATTGTGAATGAAGCAGAACTGTTTTCATGTACTGATGTTTTTTTTTAAAAGTCTTTATCAATCTTTTTCAGGATGAACCCCCAAGGCATGACTGTGATGGCTGTTTGAAACAAGAAACAGATACCCTCTTGGTGTTATTCCTTCCACTAATCACTGGGAATCTGAGCCTGAATGAAGATGGAGGAAGACTCCTACAGAGAACTGGGAATGGTTTGTCCCTTAAGAAGGGTATAATGGCATTTTTAATGTTTTTACCAAATACCAGGGTATGTGATAAAAGTTTATGGATTGGGAATTAATTGAAAGATTGTCAAATGGGAAAGAATGCACATTATGGGAGGCCTTGGAGACCTACAACCTAAGCACCCTGAAATTTGTGACCAAGGCCACAGAATGTCTCTGGAGTTATTGGAACCATCTCAGATGACTGTTATTTTTGATTTAATTTACCAGTCCCAGTAAACTCCCCCAGCCAGACTGGGAAAAGACATTCCTTTTATTAATGTTAGTCCAGGGGACTAAAGTGTATTCTGGGAAATGAAACATATAGTTTATGGAATTAGCTACAGAATTCAGATTTTTTAAAAAAAGGCAGTGTGAATTTTTACCTGGGAGGTGGGTGGTACAGGTTTTGAAAAATGCTGTTCAAAAGATAACGTGCTTGTATCTAAACTCTGTTATCTGCAACATAAAGGTTTACAGTTTTATATATATTAAATAACGTATCTGTATGATGAAATGTGAAATGTATAATTAAACTAATGACTATAAGTATAGAACTATGTAAATGTTATCTAAATCATATGTGCAAATATTAAATAAACTGTTTCATTTCTAGAGGTTACAGGAAACTCTTTAAAATTTTATACAGTCTTTCCACCCCCTCTAGTTTTTAATGTAATTACAGTTTTAAAGCTAATCTGTCTATTAGTTGTTTTAATATTTGCAGTTGTGTTAAATTTTACTGAGGAACAATTTAGTTTGGGGAAACCGTTACACTTTATCCCAACTGTGGTTTTGTGTTGTTTGAACAAGAAGTCCCTGAGTGTTTGTCCCAAATACCAATATTTTTACTCCACTGGCAGCTGTATATTTGTGGTCACCCTACAGCAATGTATGCAAAGAATGTATACAGTGGCAGTGCCTCTTCCAGAAAGTACCAGGAGGAAAACTGGATGTGGTCAACCCACACATAATTTGCTCTTCTTGGTGGAGGTCTCGCATAGACAGCATTTAAATGACACTTTTTGTTTCTGGATAGGATGAAGGTAAGAGATAGAAACCATTCAAAAGCCATTGCTTACGTTCCCTGAAACGGGCTAAAAAGAACAGCTCTTCTGAGACACAGTTTTACACTGAACATACACAGAGCTGCATCATTATTAATTCTGAAAATGTGTTTGCAATAGTTAGATAAAATATTTAGTTACTATTTAAATATTTTGATGTATTACAGCTCATACACAAATTTTAGCTGTCTACTGCACTTAACATTTCCAATTTAAATAACTGGTTTCATTAAGAATTCTGTGATACAAATTAATAACAAAAGGCAGTTAATACCGAGTGCAGTTATGAGATCAAAATACATGTGGTTTAAATTTAAAGAATTAAATGTTAGCATTTCCCTATAGAGAAAGGTTATTTGGGCAGTGGTGTACTGACATTATCACCACCCACGGAGAAGGGGACCTGTTGATCCTATTGGTTAAGCAGAAATTCAAAAAAGGAAGAATGTAGGTCTGGAGGGTTTGCTTGGTGTGAGTGATTCACACAGGAAAAATGCTGATACCCAGAGTCATCGAAGTGACCTTCTTTGATGGTTAGAAAGAGAAATAAGCACGCAATGTTTTTGTCAAGTTAGAGGGTTTGGGTTGCTTGCTAGGTAAAATTGGTCTTGGTTATTAATACAGTGGAAAGTTAAATGACGACCATGGAAATACGATAACAAGTGCTGTTGCAAATTAGACAAAACAATATTTTCTGTGGGCATTAAAAATGATTGTCCAATGTGTTAACCATGGGGCTAAAGGACTGCTAAGAAAATAATGTGCAAAGTGGATGAAATAAAGGATAAAAGTGTGTTTAAGTAGGTATTTCTTCAAAGCTTCCTTCAGGGAGGTGTTTCTAGGCACTACCATACTGCTGCTGACAAATCGGGTCTATCTAGCTGAAGGTAAGCAAACAGCATTCATTTAGCAGTAAACAGTGCTATCTGTATCTCTGAATTTCTGTTTGGGCAAACCTTTATAATAACTTTATTTGACCTAGCTAGAAACAAATCTATTAAAACCATCCATTACTAATTTGTCACTATTTAATGTTAGTTTAATCTGACAACTCTGGAATGGCTTTGCCTGTTATTCCTGGAAGAAACTACATAAAATTGGGTGGCTTTGAGTAGGTTCATGCAGACCTGGGACTGCACAGAAAAGCCAGTTCTCAACATCACTGCACATAGGGAAAGCTTGTCTCTGACCCTTGGTCAGACAGCCTGAACACAGGCTGAGCAAAACCCCAGGCTACCAGCACTCTGCACTTTGGCTTTTGAAACTTTCTGGGTGAGATACAGTTTCAACATGAAAAGTCAAAATACAGTGGTTTACAATCAGTTTTGCTTTGTTTGAAGCTAAAACTCAAAGTAAAACTCCTGAGGTATAGAACTCTATGAAGCAAAACATAAGAAAATTAACACAAAACCTCTGCAAACCGAACCATCTAGTTTCACTCAGCTCTTGAAATCACCCCTTTTTGCAAGCTCACTTTTCAATTGCACGTGTGGGATGTCAAAAATGAGTTGTTTTCACTACCCTGTGGCACAGATGATAAATGCCGCAGCTCTAAAGCATCACCCTCCGTCCGAGCAAGGTCTCACTCTCACTCTCTGTCTCAGCTGATACTTTAGACATCTGCCAAAAGATGACATTTTCTCAGTCCCAGGCTAGTTATGCTTAGCTTTTGTTTGTCTGTAACACAAGCCTGCATGTTTTTTTGTAGTTGCATCCAGCTCTGAACTGATTTCCTAGATCTATAACAATGCTCTAAATGGCACCCAGTCCCGAAGTGGCAGGAGTCGCTTCACCTCTGGGGGGTCATCCAAGGATTCATACGTTTTAAGTTCAAAGCCTGACATTTCAGAGATGCTGAACACCTGTTTCTCTTCCTAGCTGGTATGGGAGCTGCAGGTGCTCATGCTCTTGTGAAGATCAGACCTCTTCTGCCTCAGTATGTTTATTTACATTTATTTACAGTGAAGCAATGAGCAATCCTCTGCTCCGCTTTCACTTTTTGTAAAATTGTAGTGCAACTGGCTTGAAACAAACCGATGAACTGCACTGAGCCAGAGGTACTTCTAGGAGAGCACTGCTGAGTGTGTGCGAGTTCAGGCTCTCAGGACTCCTATGTTTGCTGGGCAGCTGATCCATTTTCTTTCCCCCTAAAATATTGAGGGAGTGAACTGCTGAGCTTCCAAAATTATCACTGATGGAGAAGCAAGGCGTCAGCAGCAGCGGGGCTACGTGAGTCAGCTTCTGGATGTAGATCTCAGACTTTGGCATCTTTGTTGAGAAGGACTAGAGTGATGTTCAGAACAAAAATAAATATCAGATAATCAGTGACCTTGTGTACCTATGTTTTGCTTATTCGTATGTCAGGTTTTTGTGGTGAACCAGTACCTAGGAAAGTGCAGAGTGCAAGCGGAATGGCTGGGTTTGAAGGTTGAAGGGTATCCTAAAGCACAGCTCACAGGCTGGGTTGCATGAGGATTAGTGTGGGTGGATTTTACAATATAATGGCTCACCTCTGCACAAGAGTGAATTTCATATGGCGTGAGCATATGTCATCGAAAAAAACCATTGGGCTGTTGGTGGAATGCAAATATTATGTGACTCTGAGTCTCACTTGGTATTTTAAACCATGAGAGTTTCAGATTTGAGTCACAGTAACTTGTCACTAGGATATGTATATACGCATATAGAGCACGCAGGCTGTAAGCAAGGCTTCTGCCTTGGGGTTATTTTCCCCTCAAATTGCAGATTTGGTTCTCTGTTATTGTAAGCCATTATAGCCTCAACGAAAAGTCGGAAGTCAGATTAGATGCTTCCAAAATGTGAAAAGAATCCTGAACTGGGAACCCTTAGTCTTCTATTTTCTTCTCTGTTTGGCCACTTAGATTTTCAGAACCCTTGGTCCATCAAACCATGTTACACCTTTCTTGCACCTCTGCTCCATGGTGCTTCCTGTGTGGAGCTGGCATCAGAATTTGTCGAACCTCATCAGAGCACTCAGCAGCATCTCATCTTTTGTTAGAGTCAGCAGCTTTGTTAGCACTACTCAAAGAGCACCTTTAACCCAAGATCTTTATTGGAAAACTCCTCTAGACAGAGCAAGAGCTGGAGAAGATGGCACATGAGTGCCTGCCAGCAGCCCCAGAAGCACGTGTGGGAAAAAGTTCTTTTTCTTGTTTTTTTCCTTTTAATTCAGCACTTTGAGTTAGAACATGCATGTAGCCAAGCTATGCAAAGAGTGACTTGCTGAACAGAAGACTGTAAGGTAGGATTAGAGGCTCTGCTTAAGAGAAAATCTGCCTTAGCCTAGAGAACAATCCCACCACAAAATAAAATTAACTTTAAAAGTAATGAGATTTTCCACTGTTAACTTAATAGCAGCAAACCACATGTTCTAAACAATGTTTGGGGTTTTTTTGGTTTTTGAGTTTTGTTTTGGTTTTTTTTTTTTGTATAAGGACTCATTTTTTGTAACAAACCCCAGACTATTAGCCATGCCATTTTTCCACTGCTGGAGGAAAATGTGGACTCTTGCTGAGTTGTACGGTGACTATCTCAGAGATATTTGAATCTGCCACCTATAAAAAGGCCTCTAAAATACTAGCATGGAAGAACCAGTTCAAGGTAGAGGAAATGAAAAAAATGGGAAAAAAAAGAAACATCTCTTTGGATCTTTAGCTCTGTTATTTTTTAGATTATGTTTCTTCTGAGGTCCCAAAATCTTCAGTAACAAACAAGATTTCTTTTAAAAAGTATTAAGTTATCAAAACATTTGCCCGGTCCTAATATTAAATCCTAGCAGTCAGCAATGTTTAAGTTCAGCCATATCATTTTGCTGAGTAAGTCATGCTAAAACTTAAAGTTTTCCCCTCAAAATGATCTTTCCAAATGAGATTGATATTGTGAGAAAAAAAGAAAAAAGAGAAGGATGCCTTCATCATGAGGAATTATGGAATTAATTTTCTTTATACACTCTGTTTGCACAAGACATTTTTGTTAACTCTTAATAAAAATACCATTCAGCTGCTACTTTCATTGTTTTTATCCTGGGACCAATACAACATTGTCATTATTGGATATAAAGTGCTGTAAAAACAAATCTAATTTGTTAAGTTTATTTTGATAAGAAATAAATATAAAGGTAGTGCATAGTTTGTACAGTGCTGCTATCATAGGACTCCTGGGTATAATTTATATAAAGAAAATAAAAAAGCATACATAACTTTCTAGTTGATTTCCTTTAACAGGGCTAATTGAAAACAGTTTCTGTTATTTAAAAGTAATTTATTTTAAATATACTTTTAAAAACAAAGTTCTTATTGATATCCATTTTAAGTATAATATTATCTCAGTGTGGGATACAAGTAAAAGGTCAAGTCTTGTAGGAGTATTTTCTGTATGACTCAGTTCTGATCACAGATAAACTTATCGGGGAAACCAAATTAGTTAACCTTTTCAGTACCAAAAGCTTGTTTTAACAGGCCACGATAGTTTCTTTCACAAATACAGAACTTCAAAGCTCACACTTTTGTTCTGAAACATGAAAAAGAGAGTGCTAATTTCCCTTTTCTCTATCTGATAAAGGCAAAGGCTAGTGATTTTAACATGAATTTAGACTGGTTGAGAATCAGTAATATAGGCATAGTAAGCAATATGTTATTCATTTTTAGTCAAGAGCTGTTGTGCACAGTGGTAAAGCAACAGATGCAATTTTTTACTTTGATTATGCCTTTAATTTATGGACATTGTTAAAGGATGCATTTTTTTCTTGTCCAGTAGCATAATCCTTATGCATGGATCTGATTACTGGAGCACTGAAAGACACTGTATGAGCAAAATGGCTGTATGCAGCATATCTCTAGGAACCAGCCTCTTTCCATGTTGCTTGATACATCGTTCAATTCCTGTCCTGTTAACCGGTTTGTGACATTTCTCAGAAGTCCCTTTAGCTCTCCTTCCTTCTTTGTTTCCATCACAGCAGCGCTGACAATTCAATGACTTGG
The DNA here is from genome assembly GCA_035590275.1 of Ibycter americanus. Taxonomy (NCBI): domain Eukaryota; kingdom Metazoa; phylum Chordata; class Aves; order Falconiformes; family Falconidae; genus Ibycter; species Ibycter americanus. The sequence continues at coordinate 29,790,827 of JAVJGI010000014.1, read as the reverse complement.
GTTGCTTCGATACATGCATGCAGCCGAACTCACCACCAGAAACTGCCCATCGTTATTAAAGCCAAACCCGTAGTGATTGAAAGGACTTCAGATCTGGGACCACACTCATGTCTGAGAAAAACTCTCAGATGTTAATGAGCTGAAGCCCTTTTCATGGCATTCATGCGATCTCACCTCTATCAGCACGATTTAATGTAGCTAGGGGAGAGTTTGACTCATGGGGGATTTTGCCTGCAGACTCATTCCTGCCATCTTTACTCATTTTGCGTATAGTATTTACTCTCACTGACTTGGGTGAAGAAGTTGTGCTGCAAGGGAGTAAAAGTGGTGAAGTCTTTCTCCAAATAGCTCCTGGAGAGCTGCGTTTCAGACATTATCTGTTGGAGAATGCTCAAGATGCTGATATTAATGATATTTCTCATATTCAGTGAAGTAAATGCATTAAAAATATCCAAGGGTGAATATATCTAGAAATCTGGTTTTGAAGGTCAGAGCACTCATAGCACTAGCTGAGCTGTAGGAGTATACTGGTTCTGCACAACAAAAAGTGAAAACAAAAGTCTGTAAGGCATGTCCCAAGCTGAACTCAAATGGACTTGGGGTGGAAATTTTGTCAGCCCTGGACGTATGCAGTGAAATATTCATCTCATGCTGGCAGTGACAATCAGCTTTTTTTTTTTTTTTTCTTCCATAATTTACAAAACATGAGCAAGTAGGTAGTTAAAGCATTTCAATTCTTCCATGAATGGAATAATTTTACATGGTATTTTCTAAGCAGAAAAATAACTGGCACTCGGGGAATTACTTTGTCACTCTCACAAAATGTAATTCCATCCAAACGGACAAAATAATGCAATTATCAGGGCAGATAATGCAGCACGCTCTGCATACATGGGCAGTGAAGATAACCTTTTACTCCATGAACAAGAGTTGATTACTCTGGAAAACCTGCTGGGTCACTTTTAATTATTAAAAGAGCAAATTCATGGTTTCTTCATGGACTAGTCACACTGCATAGTATTTTCTTTTTTGTTCTATTTAAATTCAGATTGGTTATTCATACTTCCTGGCAGTGGTTATAAGAGGAGGATGACTGAGAATCTGGTAGGTGAGTTAATCTCATTTTTACTGTGTCTCTAGAGCCACCCACTTTCCCTTCATATGACTTGACACCAACAAGTCTGTACAAGTTTTGCACAGCGAGACCAAAGTACTGACCTCCTGCATCCCTCCGTCTTCTCCTCTGCCCTGTTTTTGCTGCTCCCCTTTCTTCTTCTGCACATTTTTTATTTTTTAGCCCCTCTCACCAGCCTGACACACAGGTCACCTCCACACATGCCTCGTGCCTGCAGACGCCTGCTGAGATTTACATCATTTGAGGTCAGGGAGTCAGTAGAGAGCTGTTAGGTGGCTGCTGACTCAGTGGGATGAAGACCTGAGGTCCCCAGCAAAACCCCAGCTCCAGCCCCGTACCCTGAAAACGAGCGTGCTTTTAATGTCAGTAAGGAATCACTCGAACATTGGGATTGCTGAGGCCCAGGGGATTTGTGTGACGGGTGAGCACAAACGAGTGTTGAAGCCATTCTCCCTACTGAAGTGTTACAGCTCCTTCCCCCTACAGCGGGTGTCGGGGGATGCACGAACATCCAGGTTCCTACCACAACCCCGCTCTCAGTCCGAGTGCTTGCAGAGGCTGTGTATGGTTCTCCGCTCCTCTATTTGTCCAAGCGTTTTCATGTGGCTTTTAGAAATGCTGGTAACGTTGAGATCTTTGTAGCATTTGGCAGCTTTGGCCAGGGAGTTCAGCCACTTTTCAAAGGGGAAAGGCACAGATGTGCACACACCGCCACTGAAACTGCCTTACAAAATGGGGCTAAGTTATAGACAACAGAGAAAGCTTTTTGATGTTCTTGCACTAGTGGTTACACTAACCTTTGGTGAGGATTTTCAGAGCAAATTTTGCCTCAGCTGTGATGTCTCTACATGTTTCTCTTTCTGACCTACACTGAAAGACGATTGAAACAGACCTCGGATGCGCTACCAGTCTCGTTACCTGAGACAACACAAATAAGAGAGACTGCAGATGGCTCAATGCATCTTTTCACAGATATGTTAAAAAATTGTCCTGATGTCGGAGAAGTACACAAACCCTCTGTGATAAATCTTACTGGTCCATCTCACAGCTTCTCAGTTTTGTTGTACACTCTTCTACACTGCTGCTCCTAAAAAAAAAAAAAAAAATCTCGTTGGCCTGGGCTTTTTAAATAAAGCACTGCCAAAACATTGCATCTCTAAAGTCACCATTTAGCGAGTGGCTGGGGATGCCGTACGTCTCCCCATGCTGCCCCAGGTCGTGGGCGTTGGACATACCCGGGGGTCCCTCTGGTCACGAAGCCGCAGCGCAGCCCCGCGCTTCGCTCCACAGCTGAACACGTGCTCCCCGTGCTGCTGCACGCCTGCGACCAGCACGACCGTCACACTGATGTGCTTTCCTCCTGATTGGGGAAACAGTTTCCAGGTTTCAGCAAACAAACTTGGAGAACTTTGCAGCCCAGCAGCGACAGTTTTGAGCTAGAAGAAGGTTATCTTTTTTCCCCCCCAGATATATGTGTTGGTCTGGGGAAGGATACTACCTCTTTCCACAAACCTCACCACACTTACAGCTGTCGACTACCCTGGCTGCAGCAACAGTAAAAGTGCTTTCAGGTTTGTTTTTTTTTTTTTTTTCTTTTCCATTTTAAGCCCTTGAAATTATATGTTGACATTCTCACTGCTAGCTGGAGAGCAGTGTATCTCACAATATTCCTGCCTTCATATGGGACACGTGGCACGACGCTGAGGAATATGCCCACAGCAGTGTAATGTGGACTTCACCTGTAGCCAGGTGCAAGGAGTGAAAGGTACAGCGGCTGCCAAAGGATGTGCTCATAAAGGAGTTGAACACTTTGGACTGAAAATGGGGAGCTGTGAGGGTTTTGAAGGATCAGGGCTTGGAGATTTGGTTATGTAAAGCTGGAGCATCTCTCATTGACAAAGAAATCAACATTTTTGACTGAAGTGATAAACAATTGATAGAGTGTTTCAGCTTCCCCGCTTTGAGTGTCTCACATTCCTGAGTATGGATCTCCCTTGTTAGTGATCGTGGACCTGAAACCTTTTCACAGTTACTGTGGTTGCAGTTCTGCAAATAAGAAGCGACAGTGAGACAGGAACACTGAGCATGGTCCCGTCATATCTGTAGGTTGTGTGGGCTTCTCTAAACATTGACTAAACACTGTCCCGCCACAGCTGATTTTTCCCTGCAGTATATTATCTCTAATAAAGCTGAAGCCATACAACTCGCCCATTGCCCTCCCACTGCATTTTTATGTTCTGAGACCAAAGAAGTCCATTTTTTTGGTTTTTTTTTTTTTTTTCCAACTGCGGGAGACAATATATATGCTTTTAATGTGCTCTTTGACTTATGCAGACTTATTACCCAGCTGCAGAAAGCGCTCCGGTATACAAGTACAGGAGATGTGTTTATGTGTCTGGTCATCTCTGGAATGCGTAGCCACTGAGTGAAAGGCTGGGAAACTCCTGCGGGACGGCTGTGCCGATGACGACCTGCCAGCACCAACAGCCTGATCTCTGATGGTGGGCAGGGAACATGGGTGCCTCTGCAGTGCTGAAGGTCTCCAGCATCCTTGGAGCGCACAAGCTGGAAGGATGCTCTGCACATCTCCTGGTATTTGCTCGAGTCCCTTAGCACCTTACAATTGGCACTCAGCAGTTGGTAGGATTGGGCTTCTGCTGTCCGAAGGGAAAAAAAACTCATTTGTGCAGGATTTTTGTTTGTGCAAAAGGACTACTAGAAAATTGTTGAAATTAAAATAATCACACATGTCCTTCAGCTTAGGAAAAGAGAGCTCTAAGTGAGAGCATGTGTGCTCTGACTCTCGGGCTGAGAAAATGTCAGTCTGATGTGCTTGGGAAGTTCATATTGATACAAACAGGGAGGCTCCCTGCTGCCCACAGATTTCCCACATAAAAGTCCTACTGGTAGCCGTGGGAACTTAGCGGCAGCCACGCTGTGGCTAAAGTCACCACTCTAAAAATGTAGTGAAATTAGTGTTCATAAAAGTGAAAAACATGCCACAAGAATGAAGATGTTCTGATTCACAGCCGTGAAAATTACATGAGTTCTGGCATTAAAAAAAAGCTAAATTTTGCAGTTACTCTGGCTTTCGAAAAGGATTGCTGGTGGATTTTTAAAAAGTTCATTTGAGCAAAAATCTTGTTTTTTTGCAGAACAATTTGTTGCATCAAAACATACCCCCTCCCTGCCCCAAGTCGTGCCAGTGACGTGATGCTGGTCCTTCACACCAGCCCTGTAGAAAGGGCCGATCCTGTGCTGCACAGTGGCCTCTAGTGAAACTGAGTAGTTTGTTCCAGAGTCTGCGAAATAATTTCCAGCAGCTGTGTTGTAACTAGTTTCAGTTCTGCCTTCCGATCTGACCCTCACCTTGCTCAAACTATGACACTAGCTTTGTATATTTTTAAGAAAAAAAACCCCAACAACCCACGGGAGGGTGTGATGGACCAACAGACTTGTCCAAATGTAATTTGAACATGAACCTGGGACCCAGAGGCAAAGGTAATGCTAGCAATAGTGCAGCTGTTGTAGCTTAACAGTATCATTTAGCAACATTTTCAGTTTGAAGTTCCCCTTTTTGATGACTTCTGCTATGCCTACCATAAGGAGAGGGGACTGCTATGCCAGCTGTGACTCTTGCTACTAGAATTTGGGTTTGTATGTCTGTTCCAATTACAGACACTCATCCTCAAACAGATACTCTTGTTCCTTGCATCCTTTCACCTTTTTTTTCATTCACCACAAGGATCTGAAATGTCAACTCTGTAGTCAAAACATTGCATAAGGCTCGTTTCCTGTGTCCTATCAAGTCTGTTTTCCATGATTTTCCAGGAGAGATGCTATGAAGCAATGAGCATCACCCTCCCCTCATGGCATTCCCTCTGCCACCATGCCTTCTTGCAGGGCAGCCACCGAGCTGACCCCTTGTCCAGCTGGCTATTGTGCTTGCTGGGCAGATGCCACCTTCTCATCCCTACCCCCACACTGACAACAGCTTATGATAGCAGCAATCTTAAAAATAAAACAGGAAATTATTTCAATAGGGGATGTGGTGGCTGACAGAGAAAAGTGGAGTAGGTCTGAAATGCAGTTGCTCTTTCACGTGAGCGCCGAGGCCCTGCAGAAATGTTGCAGGGGAATGAATGTTTGCACAGCCTTTCATGTGGTGGAGGGACCCGTGCTTGTTTTTGTTGTTGCTGCTTCAGAAACCTATTGTGGTGGCTGTCACAGAGTCACAGAATGGTCGGGGTTGGAAGGGGCCTCTGGAGATCATCTAGTCCAACCCCCTCCTAAAGCAGGTTCGCCTAGTGCAGGTTGCACAGGATCACATCCAGGCGGGTTTTGAATGTCTCCAGAGAAGGAGACTCCACAACCTCTGGGCAGCCTCTTCCAGTGCTTTGTCACCCTCAAAGTGAAGAAGTTCTTCCTCACATTCAGATGGAACTTCCCGTGTTGCAGTTTGTGCCCAATGCCCCTTGTCCTGTCACTGGGCACCACTGAGAAGAGCCTGGCCCCATCCTCCTGACACCCACCCTTAAGATGTTTGTATGTATTGATAAGGTCCCCTCCCAATCTCCTCCAGGCTAAACAGGCCCAGCTCTCTCAGCCTTTCCTCATCATGGAGATGTTCCTGTCCCCTCATCACATTTGTAGCCCTCCACTGGACCCTCTCCAGTAGTTCCTTGTCTCTCTTGAACTGGGGAGCCCAGAACTGGACACAACACTCCAGATGCAGCTTCACCAGGGCAGAGCAGAGGGGGAGGATCACCTCCCTCGACCTGCTGGCCACACTCCTCCAAATGCACTCCAGGATCTCACTGGCCTTCTTGGCCACAAGGGCACACTGCTGGCTCACGGGCAACTTGCTGTCCACCAGAACTTCCAGGTCCTTCTCTGCAGAGCTGCCTTCCAGCAGGTCAGCCCCCAGCCTGTACTGGTGCGTGGGGTTGTCCCTCCCCAGGTGCAGGACCCTACACTCACCTTTGTTGAACTTCATTAGGTTCCTCTCTGCCCAACTCTCCAGCCTGTCCCAGGCTTGCTGAACAGCAGTGCAGCCTGCTGGTGTAGCAGTTGCTCTGAATGCTGCTGGTCATGATGTGGCAGCATTTTGCTGGAGCTCTGTGGCTCCCAGGTGCTATTGGCACATGCTTGCTAGTGTGTGGGCATTGCCTGATGATCTGGTCTGCATTTGGGTCACCACGATAACCCCTTGACTTCAACATTGCAACTATTTCCTTGCGTTAACTGCCGCTGGGATAGCTGTGCTCTGGCCAGTAAATGATTCACTTGCCCACCACATTCCAGTGCGAGATAACGTTTTGGTCTGATGCCTGAAGGAAACACCTACCCAACCTGCTATTTCTTCTGAGAAGAACCTTTAGCATCTGGTTGAATTATTGAATGGGAAGGCTATGGATGCCCCCTTCCTACATGTTGCTGAGAGCTCTTCATCCTCCCTGCTTGCTCCTGGAGGATCATCCGGAAGGAAGAAGGGATCTGGGTGAGTGCTACCCTGGTAATGCTGAGTAGCCAGAGCCTTTCAGGCTAAAAGGTGCTTCTTGGCCTCAGAAAGCTGGGTCTTAATGTCTTAGGCTTGGAAATGCACTTTTGTTTGCTTCCACCAGTTTTGTATTTATAGTCAACATTTATTTCTCTCACCAGCTGTGTTAAGTGTTTTTTTCCTATAGCATTCAAATTCTTGGAATAGAGGTTCAAATCCTTCTCTGCTTTCAAACACAAACATATCATATCTGGGTCAGGAAGTCTCTGACCTCCAAATCACTGGAGGTTGACAGAGTATATCATGGTATTTTTTTTATAGGCTTGCCCTAGTATTGTACTCTTCTTGCTATTGCCAACATTAGAGATGGGATATTGGGCTAGAGGGACCTTTGGTCTGACCTCCTATGGACGTTTTTATGGTCTTTTGTCTTTATCTGGGGCCTCCAGAGGCTCATAAAGATACTGTAAATATAAAGAATTCATTGTGATCCAAGAAGAAGTTGGGAGCATAGGAGGGGTCTCCCAGCCCTGCGCTCCCTGGGAGCAAAGGTCTCATAAGAGAAGTGGGTGTCTGGCAAGTGCTGATGAAACAACTTCCAAAGTCTATCAGTTGCTAGATAGATGGTCCTCAGTGGGTAATGAAAATAATTGTTTCTGGACACTACTTAACATACACTTCTTCACACAGTGTAGGAATTAGTAATGTCATACAGTATGCAGTTTATCATTTAGGTTTGCTTCCAGCATTGGCCCACAGCCTCACTGGAAACAGCAGATCTACCTATCTCCTTTGGCTTCTTAAATGGTTTCTTCAAAGGATGAAAAGGTCCTCAAAGAGGTCCCGTGTCCCCCTTGCCAAGCCCTGAGGGCCTGCTGAGAAGCGTGCGTACTGGTGCTTGTTGTTTGCTGTTATCTAAGTGGAGCAACTCCAATATCACGAAGCTGTGCACGAGTGTCAGGCTCGCTGAGACACATGGTGTTTGTGCTGCCACTGGAGATGAGCTCTGAGATATCTTCAGTGCACCAGGAAATACCAAGGGGGTTTTGAGACAGCAGGAAAGCATCTGCAGAGACTCCTCTGAGCTTGTTTTCTCTTCTGCCTGCCTCTTCTCTCTGCTTGGTCAAAGGGAGCAAGCGGGACAGAAATCCTTCGCATAACTCAGTTTTCCTCTCCCCTTTTCAGTTTGCTTTTAAAAGGCATTTCTGCATAAGGTAGAGCAGCCTTATGGCTGAGAAAGGACCTCAGCCAGGTGATGAGGAAGGCTTGCCCAACCAGCCCAGATACCTGACCCATGCCTGCCCCTCTTTGGGGGCAGCAGATCTGCTTTGCCAGATGAGGAGAGAGGAAAGAAGAAGGGTGAATATTTTGATGTGAGAAAAACCAAAAAACCATCAGACAAGGGTTTTCAAAAATCCTGTTCATTTTCCCATCTTCTCTTACTCTTCCAAGCCTAGAAAAATCCCCTTCAGTATGACATTAAGCCTGTAAGGAGTCCTGTTTTCTTTTTAGTCAGATGTTGCTGAAGGGTTTAGAGCTCTGGTTTCCAAGTTCTGCACTGAAGCAGCTTAAGCTTTGCTTGCTTCATTGCAAACCCTGTGTCCTGAGCTGGAGCTTCATTATTGACAGTGGTGAAGAAGATGCTATTTTTAAAGTCAGGCTCTACATTCATGTTTTGTGTACTCCCAAAATAGTCCTGAAGATTCACATCTCTGTGTGCCCAACCCTGCCACCCCCTGTGCCCAAAAGGGTCACAGTCCTGCCTCCACAGCCAGGGTGCATCACCAGCATGGAAAATTCAGTAGAGCTCATCTAGTTACCCTGGGAAGCAAAATGAAGGTTTCGCTTGCACAGTTGGTGCTTTCCTGCATATTGTACAGACTTAAAAAATCCGGTATTTTAATCAGAATGAGCAAAGTGTATGGTCCTGCTTAAAAGCTTTCTAAGTGACACATTACAGCTTAAGAGTCAACAGTTTGCTTAATGTTATTCGAGTGTCAGTGCAATATACAGCCTGCAAAAAACACTTTAAGTGGAAAAGTACTCCTTTCTCACAGGAGCAATTGAAATGGCTGGTGGGGATTCTGCTATGAAACTGGAAAACACCCCAGAAGCAAACCCATGACGGAAAGCATCAGCCACTTCTAGAAAGTTAAAAGTATCTAAACATAAGTAAGCACTTTTAAAGTTGTTAAGGCTCGCTGTGCATGCATGTCACTTGCCTAATCTGTGGGGATCCTTGTTACTCATTTGGGGAGGGAGGTGAAGATCACTGAAGTCAATAGAAAGATGCAGAGTGATTTCAGGCGGTTTTAGGTGAGGTCACGCACTTCGCTCCCTCTGCCAGCGTCCTTGGTGCTCACTGCCATCCAAGCCTTCAGTGGCCTCTACAGCTGCTACAGCAGTTTCTGAATTGCAGTGAGAAGGTACAGCTCCAAAGGTTCATGTTTCTGAGTTGCTGGCCTGCTCCAGCCCCGTCACACTGTGAGCTGGGGGCTTCCACAAACATGGCCAGGAACATCTGTCCACTGATGGTAGACCAAGCAGACCTGGAAATGAAGGTTTTTGAACTTTTTTTGTAACAAAAACGAAAGGCTGTTTTTTTTACTCAATGGCATGAGGTAAGAAGGTTTATGGAGGAATTATAGTGTCCTTTACAAATGCTGAAGCCATAAACATGCACATGACTTTAGTGCAACCAGCGTCAGCACACAGGATTTGCTGAAAGGCAGCAGACGTACGGGCTCACCGAAGTGGATATATTTGACTAAACTTCAGGGCTGGGGAATAAAAAGGGCAAAATTCCAAAACTGCAGTTTGCTGCCTGGTATTTTTTAACAGAAATATGTCCAAAGAATAGTTGGTGTCTGCAGTCATTTTTTGTGAAGACGGCTGTGGCAGCTGATTGAGTTACCCAGGGGCAAATGCTGCACCCGGGCTGTCCGGGCTCTCCCTGTGACTGAGGCTGGCGGAGGCGGCTGCATCCCACAGAACCCCACCGAGGAGGATGGGTGCGAGCAGCGGCACCGCTCTCACGGGGTGCTCTGAAATCGGCTCTGGCTGAGCAAAACAGGGTGCTCTCCGGGGAGGCCAGGCACTGGCTCGGCGTGGCGGTGGGGACAGCTGTTGAGCACACAGACAGCCACCCACCCACAATGTCTGCAATGCACACAGCTGCTGCCTGGCTGCATTACAAAGGTGCCTCCGCAGCAGCACATGGGCTGTCTGCGATACCGGCGGCTGCAAGCCGCGCTTGGGCTGTATTTTACAAGTTCATTTTCTATGGTGCTGCAAGCACAGGCACGCTTTTATGGCATCTAGAGCATTTCGCTGAATGATTTGGTAGTACGCTACTGACCAGACAGCACATTTCCAGATTTAGATTATAAGAGGAAAACAGCAAGTGGTAGGTTCAAGTGCAGGTCAGTGGATATGTTATACCAGAGCTCCTTCGCTGAGCACTGGAGTACTCATGCTCCCCTGGGACCAATACTGTAAGCTGTGCTCAATAGAGATGGCCTAAGGTGTTTGCTTTTATGATTACCAGTACCGTTCACACTGGGAAAACGCTGTTGTCACATTGTAAACATCATTATTAATATCGCAGAATCTTTTCAGTTGGTATTTGGGCTTCAATCACAAGCGGACAATGTTCATTTTGTCCTGTTCTCTAGGTGTATGAAGCAGCATTTTAGCAGGAGGTTTTTGGGAAGAAAAGGAAGGGTACAGAGATGAGAGAATATTCTGAATCTGCTTGATGGGCTTGGTTTTAGTTACTAGTAGCAATGAGCACAGTTTGGAGGAGGAAAGCAAAGAAAAGCTGTAACCCAGACCATGAAAACCAAAGTCAGTGCTGGTGGCCTCACTACAGATACACATGGAAAACCAAATACTGCAACACAATGCCATCAGCATTCAGCATGAACAAGCAGAATTTAGATATCTCACCTGTAATAAAACTTGAGTTTACGGACAGTATAAACCAGCTTACTGACCTGGCTCATATCCACCACTTGAGAGTTGGTGGGAGAGTATGTCCTGATGGTCCGAAGAGCAAAGCGTATCCCAATAACGATATTTAGTAATTGCAAATTGGCTTTGAACACTGCAAGGTTTTTTTCAGATTAAATTCTGTTTTGTTAAACTTTAGATCACCCTTTGCAGGGCAATATTCCCTTTAAAGACAGAGCCAGGGCTGCATGGCCCCCCTCTCCCTGCTCTCCCAGTGTAAATGATGGCTGCTGAAAACACAGCAGGTGCAATATCACCAGAGAAAACTGCTTACCATTTCATTGCCACAAGGAATAAAACACCCTTCCTCACTCTTGCTGGGCTGAACTGCTTGTGAAAGCACAGCCTAGGCTCCAGCCCTGTGTTTGCTGAGTAAGATCTGTCCCGTGTAGGAGTTAGTCATGAATAACCTGCCCGGAGTTATGGTTCAGGTTGCTCATGGCCGTCTCGCATCTTTTAACACAACAATCTTTTTTCGTGTCAGGGCACATCACGTCCCTGAAGGTTGCTAATCATGGCTTTTGGGAAGGTGGTCTCTGTCCCTGGGAAGAGAGGGGATATGAGAACCACCTGCCCCCAGCACACTGTGCTAATTTGGGTTTGATATGAAATATTAATTTTTGTGACAGGGAGACTTGGAGTGGCTGGAAAGGTGGAGTATTGGCAGCTTTGTACCTTGAGGATCCAACACATCCTTTGAGAAGGCTGGCTTCAGCACACTAGCTAAAAACACAATAAAACACACACAGAGTCACACACAGAGTAACACTTTTAGGCTGATAAGTCTTATTTTCCAGAATGGTGTCTTTTTGCCTCATAGCAGCCCAAATCCCAAATTCCTGCCTTAGCTTTTACTCTGACAAACCTCCTACGGACCTACTCCTGTCTGGACCAGAACTGACCAAAACTTTCAGGTCTTGACCCAGAAAGTACAAAATAATGCCGAAATGAAGGTTCGCAGACCTACACCCCTTTCATTTAACCTAGTTTCTGTATGACACAGGCACATCTGACTGTGTGATGGTACAGTGCAAGTAGGGCAGATGCTGTTCATTGAGAAGATGTGTTGTGCTCATGCTTCTTGCAGCACATCCCACTGTGTGGGACCCCTCCTCTCACCCTCGCTTTGAGGATGGGGTTGTGCTGAGCTGGGAGAGAAAGGGAAAAGGAAACATTTATAGATCTGACTTTCTGAAATAAATAGCTTTTTTTCTTTTGCCTCCTGATTCAACATTTTTGCAAAGGCAAAGTGTGCCAGATGATGCAACAGGCTTGTTGGGTGCCAGGAGGATGGCAGGCACTCCATGTGCTTGCCTGCTCCCTCACCACCTCCTGCCCACTGCCCAGCCCAGGGAGTCCTGCACTTTGGCCCATCCCTGGGGCAGGCTCTGGCCTCCTGGAGGGGCCGCAGACCCCTGCTGTGTGTGGGAGAGCAATGCTTTGCATTGGGGTCTTGGATGCTGCTGGCAGATGTGGAGAAAAACCTCAGTGCATGTAACCAGACAGCTCCCTACTGACAGTGCAGTTTGTGTTCCTGAGCAGCGCTAATGATTTGAAGCAAAGCTGGCAAAAATTCAAACTCTTAAAGCTTTCCTAGGAGATGCCCTTTCACTTTTCCTCTCCACATCGTGCTCCTCCAGCAGATTCGGTTAGTCTTGCTGCCCGAACCTGCGCTTGGCAGGGCGCTTCTGGCCGGAGCGTGCCATGGGATGTGGCGACCTGCTGGCACACGTGGGCTGCAGCTGCAGGGCACACAGGCAGTTTTGTGCCTGTGTCTGGTAATAAAGAATTAAATGAATCCTAAAAAGACGAGAACAGAGGGTGAGAACCAAGGCAATGGTACATTGCTCAACTGTTTTGCTTGCTGCAATTGCTCAGGTTTTAGGGCAAAATAGAAAGCTGTGCTTAATGAATTGCGCTACCTTAATGTGTCCTACAGTTAGCAAAGGGTGACAATAGAAACCTGGGGGCATAAATGGGCTGCATGGCTTTGCGGAAGGCCACCCAAAGGACAGAAAGCAGAGGGCTGGCACTGCTGGGAGCAGGTGTCATGGTGACTGCAGCTGCAGCTGCAATTGCAAGCAGCCGTATTTTGAATATGAAAACTTCAAGCTGGGAGGCACAAGGGCTGGCTAAAAGGGGGAAGGAAGAGGAGGAAGGCCTGTGCTAGGCGTGCTGAAAGCGGTGGGACTGAGTTAGTGTCTTGCTGGCTGAGCACGGCTTGGTTATGCCGAGCAGCCACACAGGCTCCCTGCAACCTTCCCCGCTGCAGTGCTTCAGGTGTTGCTTTAAAAAACTGCTATTGCTGCAAGAGATTGGAATTATCACACTTCCAGGAAAGACCAAGGAAAAGTAACAGAAAAAAAGCCTCCTACTACAAATGAATGCATTTGAACGAATGCCACCTGTCCAAAATCAACAGGCATAGATAGAGCTGGTTGTCCATATTTCTGCATATTCTGGTCTTTCTATGCCCCCTATTTGCTGCTCATGTATCAGTGACAATTGTATGCTTCTGTTTGTTGAGAGCATGCTATTCCATAAAGTCCTATATTTCAACTTCTCACAAGGCAACTCTCATTCAGTAAAAAGCCTTGAAAAACTGAATATTTTGGTCTGCTTGAATGCTTTAAGTTAATTGTTGGATTATTACATAAGAATTGAATCCAAGACTGATGGAATTCCCAATTCTTTGCAGATCTTGGTGATAATGGCTAGTGGACAATAGAATATTGGCTCTAAACACCTAAGAACACAAGCTTCTTTCGATCAGGACTTTGTCTTTTTATGTCTTTGTAAATTATTCTTCATCTCTGTGTTATCAGAGAATTTACAGCCTTCCTCACAATATGCAGGACTTACTCTTAGAAGTAGATCTTTAAGAGGGTCACATGTCTGCAAGTGGCAAAACGTGTCCAAAAATACTTATCAATGTTAATTACTATTACTGTCAAATATGTGCAAGTAACTTAAATTATGTATTTTTGCCTCATTAAGTAAATACTAGAATTATATCAATTTTACTTAAATACTCTATTACATTAATACATATAATTGTATGAAATAAATAGTAAATCTGTTGTTTACTGCTACTCCTTATTACTAAGAGTTTTATGTCTGGTTCTGTTATTAGTACGAGGTCTATTTTTGGTAAAAATTCTTCAAATGTCAAAACATGACTAAAGTGCAGTAAAATGCAAGTAAAACAACCACATTTGAAAGAATGCGAAAAGCGCTTTGGCAAATTGTTATCTTTACAGTGGTATCTTTGCTCTATATATTTACACATATACACAGAAAGATATTATATATTAATTAGACAGGAAAATCTTACTCATCTCTGTAGAAAAACAGGATAGAGATTTCACATGTGGCTCAGCCCTAGGACGATGTGATATTAGTGTCTGTGCTGTTTTCAAGATGCAATTTATCTAGCACTGGAAAAGGGTATGGTTTGGCTGACTAAACTCTGGAGTGATGCTCGATGATAAAAGTGCTAAGGGGAATTTTTTGGGTGTCTAGAAGACAACGTATAAGACTCCGTAGGTGTGAAAAAAACCAAAAAGACTTTTTCTGGTGATTGTATAAAAAGCTTACTGACATTTTATGACACAGACAAACCTCCCCCCATACCTTTACACCCCCGCCCTTGCAAAACGTAGCTGCCTTAAAACTGAATGCAATCTCCCTCACATAGAGGCATTATAGTGGCACATCTTGCCCCTCTTTGAGAGTTTTGCTGTATACTCAGTGTCCCAAACTGGAGCAGCCTGTAGTGCACGTAGGCATGACCAGTGAGAAGGGCAAGCGAACAAACCCAACAGCTCATCTGGGATATGCACCACTAGTTATCTGCAAAACACTCAGCATTGCAGACATTTGAGAGCTGAGGCAAACCCTGTGCTAGTTTCAGATGCTGGGGAGGGAGAGCTCTGCTGACCCCACCCTGCCATGGGGTCTGCCCTGGGCAAGGGGTGGTTCCTGGGCTGCAGGAACGTGCTGAGCCAGGCAGCTTCTGCGGAAAGGCCTGCCAAAGAAGGGCTGCCTGAGCTAAGAAAACCCCAGTGCTCAGAGGCATGATGTGGAAATAGAGGTCGGTGGTCTGGTGGGGATGATGGTGTGAGCAGTGCCCTGCAGGGCAGACTTGCATCAGGAGAAGCACATTTTGCATAATGGTGATGGATCAGTCTAGATGGTAATGGACGGTCTTCTCCAGCATTTGCTCCTCCAGATGAGTTGGCTCATCTCCGCAGTTAGGCTGGGGTATGATGACACTTGTTAATACAGAGGTCTGGACTAGCTCTCAGACCTGGCGTTCCCAGAAGCCTCCCATCCTGTCTAATCCATGTGCTGGAGGTCTCCATGAAGTCTTGGGGGGCCTCTGGACTTCCTTCTGGGCTGCCCAAGTGCAGCCAGCGCTGGCAGCCTGGCCCTTGCAGGGTCCTGCACTGTCAGGAGGCTCTGGGCAGGATTCATCCCAGCCAACTTGTGGGCCAGTTGATAGGGAGAAGGACATGGCCATGGAGGTAGATCTGGATCTTCAAGGGGCTATTGAAATTATTCTTCAGAAAGACCTTTCGGCTTTGACTTGAGAGGGAGCCTGATGTGAGCAGGGCTTGCTTCTTTTACATCCCCAAAGTCACCAAGATGGAAATGTCCACTTTGACCTAAGTTGCCACTTACTATGGATGGGCAGACGGATGGTGGCCATAGGTCTTGGTGGAGGTAAGCGTACCCCTAGGTCTGCTCCTTCTCTTGCAGTGTAGTCCCAGATCGTTGGACATCAACCCTTCCCTGTCTCTGCCTGCCACCGTTTCAGAGCCTTGCTTCATGGGGAATGGGGAAATAAAGGTCCCCATTGGGTTAAGAAGCACAAACGGATCTTGTTTTCTGTGGTGCAAGGTCTGGACTTCCTGCTTTCTGGTGCTGGACCTTCATTTCAGGCCACCAGAGCAAAGATGTGATTGCTGCTTATCTTTGTGGAGTGCCAGGTCTGTGCTGATGACTTTTCCAAAAAACTTTGCTGCTTTCTCCTACAGCACTATTTCTGACTATGCAGAAATCCCAGCTGCGATTTTTTTTTTTAAATAAGTGGGCTCCGGCACAGTAAATAAAAGCTTGAAAAGCCAGTGGTCGTCTTCCCTTCCCCCCAGGTTCATAGAAAGCACCTCAGGAACCAAAAAAGAGGACAATTATAGTTGAATCTTGGGATTTCTCTAGCAAGAAGACTTCAGGAGTCCAACAAACACCAACCTGGATGCAGTGGGCTTAGTGTTTTTTCTCCTTTACAATAAAACCTCATTGAACCAGGAAGGTTGCCTGCCAGGTGTGGGTGGCAAAGCTCGCAGATATTGATTTTCAGTCTGTCGGTCTTGAAAGCAAAAACACGTCTTTCATGTCGCCAGGCACTGTATCAGAGCCCACAGTGTCTTGCAGGGTATTTCTGCGCATCGTGGCACTGGAGACAATAGAACATCCTGTGAAGTAACAGCCTTAGCAAAACACCACAAGAGAAAATTGTGAAAAACACACTTCTCTGTTCCTTTTTTTACACAGACTTTCAGTTAGAAACACAGGCATACTGCATCTGAAACGGCTTTCTCTTGTGATTTGGCTTCTTTTTAAAGCCTCAAACCATTTAAAGCTCCACTCCCCTCCCTCAAACCCTGTTGAAGCTTGATGTGGGAGAATGTAGGCTTTTTTTCCTACTGCCTTCAGTCACTGTCTGACATATTCTGAATGCGCCTTGATGTGTCCGCTGCTTTTAATATTGCTGGCTAACACAAAGGACTCAATTTGTTCCCTCCTACTGACACACATAATTTGTATTTCCGTAGAGAAATACTGCTGTTTTTTGCAGGGAGTTTACATGGGAGAGCAATGTAACAACCTCCATAAAGTCACCGTCTGGTGCTGACTTAGTCAATCAGTTTTCCTGTGCCATTACATACTTACAGACTGGGGCATCTTGCATGCTAAGTATTATATTAACAGACCCTGCCACTTGCAAGCAGAAGGCTTGTTCTTGCAGTTGCTGCTTTGAAGTTGATGCAAAATTTATTTTCTTAAATTTATTAGTGCCTGTCTTCAGTGCCCTTTGGGACACTGCACTGTTGGAAGTGTAACCTCAGGCATGGGACTTGGTATTGAGGTGCTGCAGCCTGTAGGAGTGAAATGGTGTTTTTTCCCATTTTTGTGTGAAAGCCATTGCACCTTCACCAGGATGGGAAAAGGCTTTCTACCAACATACACCTCCCCTGCATTTTCAGGCACATGCAGCATCTTCTACTACTCCCTGGCCTAGGTCCATGTCCAGCCTTGATCTGTTTACTGTTTATTGCATCTCCCTCAAAGCTGACTGAACCCTGTCCGTGGGTGGAATGATTCCTTTAATGTCTACCAAGTTTATGGTTGCAGCAACATCATTTTAATATCTTCTGGGATGGATGATGCTCTATAAAGAGAATGATCTGCCAGCAGTTCAGGGTAGGTATTGACCAGCTACATTGCTCACTCGTGCAGACCTCTGCTGGGGTATCAGTATGAAAACAGGAAACGATGCGGGAAATGTTAATAAAACTTGACAACAACAGCTCAAAAGGTGTTTGATCCACCGTTTAAGTGTACATAACTATTACAGGATGAGGAAACAGGAAATACGCTGAGGGGAGGAGATGAGAACAGAGAACTGTGAAAAGAATAAAAAGACTGAACCTGAAAAATTCCAAGTCACCTTTTTTAAGTCAGCTGGCATGCATGAGGCATTCATCAGAGAACGCAGTTCCTCACTTAGGTGTTACACATGTAAAACACAAGGAGTCAGAATTGACATCCTTCAGCAATAAATTCCATCATGGCACTGAATATGAGACCAAGTTAATGCCAAAAAGAAAAACTCCAAATGAAAAAAAAAAAAGTTATTTGCAAGCAAGGGTTTTAAAATCTTCAAAAACAAATCAGCTCTCTGTGGTTCCTGTTTCTTCAGAATCTGCATTTGCCCACAGCCTTGAATAAATGAAATGTCATAGTGCTGCTCCTATTCAGAAATATTACCATTTCATGATGGCTTTTTCCTATCCTCAGACCCCACACACACCACCCCACGTTCTTCCATAAGTAACTGAGTTGGAAAAAAAGCGCACACCCCCTTTTTCGTGCTGTGTTTTATTGCAGTGAGTTCACTGCTTTCTTCTCGTTGAGGTTTGCATGATGAGTTCCCTAGTAACCCACTCTAAAGTGTTACTGAATGAAGTTTAGCAAATGCATTAATTTGAAAGAACTGTTCACAGGGAGAAAAAACCCATATAGATTTGGATGTAAGAACAGCAAATGCTTCCCTTATGTCACCTTTCGTTAACAGCATTCAAAGCATTTTAAACACTTGAAATCGTGATTCACAGTTTATAGACAAAGAAACCAGGCTCCAGAGTTGGAGATGTTTGATAATTAGTAAACTAATTGTGGAGTTCGGGTCTGCTGATTTTTAGCCTCTGGCCCATCTCCATTGGACGATACCATCTCCTGTAACAAATACACAGAAAGGAACTATTTTCTAATGTGCAAGACACCCGTTATCTTCCTTAAAGTGTCCTTTGGACCTTTGAAAACAAGAAACAGTAGTTACAGGTTGCACACTTCCTTCCAGCCATGGGCCTGCACAAAACGATGGGGCTTTGTGTCTTCAAGAGAGGGGGCAGAAAGGAGATACTCCTGTGTTGGGAAGGCAAGGAAAGAAGAACTGTCCTGGGGCCAAGTACAAGAGCTTCTAAGCTGTGGAAGCAAGGGAGACTGTCAAGTGTCTTCTGGTGCTCGGAGCCTTGCGTAGGATTCATCTGCCCAAGCTCTGATGCTCGTCTGACTGCCAAAGACACTAAGACAAGTGAGATACCTCACCCTGTAGTGATACAGGCGTTTCTGGGCACCCACTGCAGAGGGTAACGACCTTGGATTTCAGTGTTTAGCTTCTGAATTTTGAGGAGCAGACCTCTTGCCTTTTGTGTCTTCCTGTGAGGAGAAGCCTGCTCAGAGAGGAAGAGTATGGAGGTGCGAGGGGCTTTCCCTGCAGGCAGAGCTGCCCTGTGACACAGCAGCCTACTCCTCGCTGTTCTTGGTTTAACATAATGCTTTGCCTTCTGCTAGTTTGGCAGACACAGGGGGCTTCTGGTAGGGCAGGAGCTGGCTGCCTTTGAGCTCTAACATGGGCTGTACTTTCTTCAGGAAGGTAAGTAGCTGTATGTGGTGTCACTACTTTGCAACTCAGAGAAAATGTGTGGCCACCACAGGTTGGACACATCTGTGTACTTGTTTCCTTCCCTGTGCTTTTCATCTTTTGGCTTTATGGGTAGTGGGTCAGGCCTGGCCCTGCTTGAGCATCTGACCCACACACCGTGTGAGCTCTGCAGTGTTGATTCATGGATGTGACCCCTTTTGGTGACAGCATGTTGGTTGTTGATACAGCTATGACAGCCTGACATGTAAAGATTTAATGAAGCCACATATTAAACTGCTCCTGCAAAACTTGCTCAGTATCATCGTGTGCTTGTCTGTTGTTTTGTGAAACCATTTTAGTGGAAGTTGGGAGAAATGCCATGCCATAACTCTTGATAGCTCTGTTAAGCTAAGCATGTGCTTGTTCCATTGAATCTGTGTGTATGCGTGTACATACATACGCACACATGCACACAATTCTACCTGTCCTTCATCTGATGTTGAAGGTTTGCCCTGTTTAAAGTGCAGATGTCTATCGTTTCTAGTCTTTAAAATGCCCCTCCCTCAGGGCCATGATATCATTGCCTGGCATCCCATAAACTTCCTCCAAAAAGTTTTCATGTCCTCCTATGTTAGACAAAATTACGAATTGCGAAGTTTACTCATAAGTGGAGTGAAATATCACCTGCACGTTGGCCTGTCATGCTGGAGACAGTGTGGCTGGTGATGAGTCCCCTTTTCACCATCTCCTGAAGGCAGGAAAGATAATACGCAGTCACCTATTACGAAACAGGCTTTTTATAGAGGATGATTTCTCTGTGATGCAATCTTATTGCGTGTGTTTAACTCTTCTTTGGGTAGTGATACTGAAAGCAAAGTAATCTTGAGGCTGATGTAATGCCATGGTGCTCTTCTTTAAGATTGGCTGTAAGTGTGAGAGCACTTCCACTAGTCTTGTTTTTGAAAGGCAAAAAAAGCAATATCCAGTTTGACTAGCAAGTCATCTTTTACCTCCCTGGTCCAGTTCATTGGTTTCCAACTTGCTCCACCATTCTTAGGCTCTTCTGATGGTTTCACTCACTGTGAAACTGGGCAGCTGTTCATGGCTGCCTTGGGAAGGCACTGAGAGCTGAGAAACGTGCCTTACACTGTGTGTCTTCATGGACTCTTAGGGGGAAACCTTTTTTGTTGATGTAGGACAAAAAGCAAAAGCTCCAGTGCAGGTGGGTTACATGCCAGCGGTATGGCTGAGGCAGTCACTGGTGCTGACAGCGGGAGGAAAAGGTTGGTGCGGAGACTGTAACAAGGAGTGAGGGGTGGAGAGGGATGACACATGCAGGATGCAGGGTGAGGTAATTCTTTCCAGTTGTCCTTTGTCCTCTTTTTTTTTTTTGTCTTGGTGCTTTCCCAGCAGCAGTCTCTTCGAAACTCTTTGCCTCCCATTTTCAGATAGAAAACCACGGTGGAGGGCGGCAGTCTTAGGAGCACTGTGTGTTGCTTTACTTGTGTACAGAGGGACTGTCTACCTTGGATTAATGATTTAAAAAACAAACCAACCAAACCCCACCAAAGCAAGCTAATGTAAATTGGATTTTTCTGAATGTGAGCAATAATAAGCCTTTAGCTAGAGGGACCTTCTATGAACACTTTCCTCTTTCTGTTCATCTATTCATTAGAAAACCAGACTGGATGTAAATGAGCCCAGCGAGAGCTGGTTGAGGTAAAGGCAGGGTGTAGATGAGCAATTGGCAGAGACAACATAAAAATTCGGGGTGGGGGGCTAAACACCCTGCAGGGCTTAGGTTTGTGGAGATGCAGAAGATCACTCATGTGCACAGCCTACTGCCAGGGTCATCTTGAGACATGGCAGTGGAATATAATTTTCAACACTGTGCAAGGCCTTACAGGCAGAAAAACCCAACCTCACGGCACAACACAAAGTACAGACTGCTGACTGATGGACAGCTTGACCTTAACAGTCTTCTTTCACGTCAAAAACCTCATAGCAATGAACCCTTGGCTGTGCTGGCCTGGTGCAAACGGGCTCTAGTGAGGTGACACAGGCAGCAGAGACCCCACTATTAAGGCAATCCTTCCCTGCACTGCTCGTTAGTGTTCAAACACAAAATGCAAAAAGGGACAAGGTGCAGGATAAGCCTAAGAAAAATCCAGTTTAAGTGTGACATTCCTCATGGCAGAGAATAGTGACTGACGCAGTCTTCTCAGAGGCTTTACCCTTGCAGTCATGCAGGAGCGGGCTGGTGGCACCTGGCAGTGTCTCCTCAGGTGCCCATGCCCTCCCTATACCGCAGGCATAATTTTCCTCATTCCTTTCAAAACCACCACTGTCTGGGCTCCACTGTCTGGGCTGGCAGTGTGTCACCCTGCCATGGTGGCTGGTGGCCTGATGTGAGACAGTGACTCTTTGTTCCTGTGCAGAAAGAGGTCACCGTGGTTAACCACGCCGACTCCTTCAGGTGCGAATGGTTCTTCCTGACCTTGTATGTATTGATCTTCTCTGTGACATCAACAGGGTGATACGTAGGAGGCAAGACATGCTGACTTCAGTCATTTAAACTTCTGACAAAATCCTGCATAAGGAAGCTTTGTGGGTTTAGAGGTGAGAAGTTGCTAGAGGCGGGCATCAACCTGTAGAAATAAATGGTCACTTGACAGCCCAGCAAAGGATGAGGCTCAAGAAATGCCCTGGTCTGTGTAGGGCACAGCTGGGGGTGGGGTGGGTGGGGGGCAAAAAAAGTCTGGGAAAAAGAAGGAAATATATTTGACATGGAATTTCACTACCAAACCTTTTCAGGAGCTCCAGAAGATTCCTGTGCTGCCCCATGTCACGCTGAATGATGTGTTTTAACCAGAACAGCCATAAGCAAACTGTACAGTGGCCCTAGGCTCATTAGACAAACCTGAGTGGTATGAGAGGTTTCTGTTAACCTGAGCTCCAGCAGCCAGCATGCTTCATGGCCACAGAAAATAGCTGGCAATCAGAAGAAGAAAAGGCCCTGGGAGATGTAACTGTCCTGATGAAGCTCCAGGCAGCCAGGTGGCAAGAGAAGAGGTGGCAATGAAGCAGGGTATGGACACAGTGGTCAAGGCACTCGGAGAGGCTCTGTAGTTAATGCTGCCAGTGGCCATGTGGAGACAGGGACGAAAAGTCTGGCGACAGCACCCTCAAAGCTTTATGTTACAGACCGATGCAGAAATGACACCGAGATGAGTATTAGACCTCATTGCACTCAGCAAAAATGTAAAACCTGATGAAGTAGATTTGTTTTGTGTAGGTCTTTTTCAGCAGTTATATTGTTCCATAGAGGTAAATACTCCCACTATTTACTACTAGAATAAAGGCACTTAAAATATTTGTTTTCATACTTATGAACTGCAGATTTTATGCCAATAATTAAATTGTGAAATACTCTGAAGATTTAGGAAATTCTAACAGGAACAAGCACAGTACATTTTGTCCATTTTTAAAACAAAATATTTTTTCCTGCAACAAAGCACTGTTTTAGACTGTTACAGCCATTTGGTTGTTTCTGTATGATGAGTAACTTGCATCTCTGAATCAGGAGTGCAGGTCTCTGGGTCAAGTTGCTTAAATGTCACCAATATTTCTGTAAAAACCCATGGACTGATAAAACTGGCAATTGATAAAATTCATTGAACTAGTGTTGTGCCCGAGGACTCTACCTATCTGTGGCATATATCACGCTGAAGGCAAAGGTATCCAGCAAGAGAGCTGCATTTTTTAATGTGTTCTGCAGACTGTATGTTCAGCTTGCCTGACTGGGTCTGTGTCATGCCCTTCCCAGAAGTTGCATCTCTCCCAAATTAGGGACAAGACCTGGTCATTAAAGTTCAGTAATTTTCTGCTGAGTTGGGATATAAGAACCCATCTGACACATTCTGGTCTACTTCTGACCACTTTTTTCTAAACCTGCGGTTTTCTCTTGCTATTTAATAAATATGATCCTTTACATTCCTGTGCCAGTGCATCTTGTAAACAAGCACTCACATACACGTAGTCAATGACTTAGTGATGCACAGAAGAGGTAGCTGACTCACTATTCAGTGTTTCACTTATTTAACTCTACAGAGAAACTCTAGGGAGATTAGCCCTGTGACTTTGATATGCAAGTTAGGTTTGTAAGGTGAGAGCAAACCCTCCGCTTCGTTGTGATGGATTGAGGACAGAAGAGCTCAGTGCAGCCGGACCTACCACAGCCTCGGTCAGCCAGCCAGCAGGCAGCACTAGGGCTTGCAGGTGTCTGTCGCAGTATATCTGTACAATGTTAGCTTCACAGCTTATTAGCTTGGGACTACGCCGTTCATCCTCATGTATTCTGTATTATCTGTAGTTTTATTGTTTAGGTTCCTGTATAACACCCTCCATAGTGATTCTGGAAGAAAAGCAGTGGTGAAGTAGTAAATGAAAACATGGGAAACTCACCTTTTTTGACGTTTATGGGAAGTGAGTGAAGTCAGCATTGCACTAATGATGAGTGGACAAACTATACTTACCTCCGTCTATGCTGTGCCACTCAGCAGGGGGTCACTGCGTGGGTGGAAGCGATGCAGGGACTCAGTCTCTGGAGGGAATGAAGAAAAGGCTGCAGAAAGCTGGGGGCCAGACCCCTGCCTTCCTCTGCTCCAGCACCAGAGCACCTCTCTGTAGTTCACACAGAAGTGTGAATAACATCTACTGCAGAGTTTAATCTCACACCCTCTCCCCAGGGGCAGAAGTGTGTGCACTGGAGTGTGCTGTTTGGCTGGGGAGGAGGGTAGCTGTTGATGGTGGATGCAGCGTGTTCATCTTAGAGAGGGAAAGAGCCAAAGTCTGGGCCTTGCTGGGGCAGGTGGAGGTGATGTGAGCAGTGACGGTGCCCAGACCCTGGGAAGGCCCTGCCACAGCTGCAGGGAAGTCCAGGATCTGTCATAGACAAACTTCATCCTCTCCCCTACCGCATCCTCTGAAGATGCTGAGGCCACTGCAGCCCTGCGAGGCAGTTCCCCTGGCCGCAGTTTGGTGCTGTGCCCACCACTGAACTGTACTCGGTGCTCTGTCAGGCCAAGGCATGTCCGCTTGGTGTTTTTAAGTGCAGTTGCGGGTTGTGGACATCCCAGCTCTGTATGAAAAGTAGCAAATCCCACCAGAGCCTCCTTGCCTTTTCTGTGTGCAGGCTCCCTCCACCCAGATGGTTTACCTTTTCTCCTAGCCAAAGGGTAAAATAAAGTAATTCTAGGGGCTCATACAACTTAAAATGCAGTTATTTTGCAAGTTTTCTGCTTGTAATAAACAGAGGATTTTGCTGTGTAACCATCTTTTATGAAATAGCGGCTGGGCATTTGGTTGTCATATGGCTGTGCTGTATAATTATAGAACATGTTATGGTTTGATGGATGAAGTCATTAAGAGCATAGTAATTAGTACCAGCCTGCTACTTTGAACTGCTGTGTGGTGTCACATATTCCTTACAGTGAATTACATCTGTGCACACACTGAATACAGCTTTCTAACCATCTGATGCCTCAGGCTTACATATTGTTACTCCGTATCCATCCAGAACATTTTTCATTCATTTTTAAAAATACACAGACATCAAACCAGACAGAAGTCTGTAGCTTCCTCCCTCCTAGAAATGGCACTTTTTTTTTTTTTTTTTTAAAAGAAAAACTTCAAAAGGAGAATTTAGAGACCTAATATGACGTCTGACATGGGATTGACACAGGAATGAAATCTTGCAGCAGAAATGTAAAACTCTCTGCTGCCATGTGTAGGACCTCAAGCCAGAAGCAATCCTGGGTTTCTCTGCCTTTCGACTTGGCAGAGTGTGTTTGCAGCCTCTGAAGAGCAATGCGTGGTGTGCAGCCTTTTACCCTTGACCTGGACTCCATGTTGGGATTTTGATGATGGTCTACATGGACATCCCAATTGGGTGACAGAGGTTTTCACTGGGAGAGCTGGATGCATGCAGAAGCACAGAGAGGATGGGAAAAGCAGCCTTGCAACAGGGAGAAAGCTGACGGCTCATCCTGGGGGGTGCTTGCTGGTGGCCGTATCTTCACTGTGTGAGGTATCCCATTGCAGCCTTCCCAAAACAAGCACCCACTTCCTACCTGTCTCCCACTCCAAGCCCCTGGAGGCAATCTGGGATGATCTCCCCTGCGAGCGGATATGTTTTTCCCTCCCCTCCTCTGCCCCACCACAAATGACCTTGGATAAGCCTGTGCTACTGGGCACTCCAGTGTGACCAACTCAAATATTGCAATGCATTACACAGGGCAGACACGTCCTTGCATATGGCTGGTACAGGGCTGATTATTTTTCCCTCCTCTACCTGCATCATATTCCCCTCTAGAGGACCTCACTAGGTGTGAAAAATCAAAATGTAACTATCTTCAGCTGCAAATGACAGCTCTGGTTTGCAGCATAGCATGTTGGTGCCTCCTGGGAATTACAGTGCAGGTAAAGATACACTGCCGAAGCTATGACGTCTCACTTTTCCATTCGAGTTCAGCCATCCCTGCTATGCCACAGCTCTCAGGGTGCCTTGGTGTCTCCCTGCATAGACAGTCACCTTACATTGGGGAAGAGGTAGCTTGAAATGGGGTAGTCCAATTCAGAGAGGGTAATATTTAAACCACACTGAATTTGAGCTGGATTTGGACTAAAAACACTAAAATGCTTTGGGTTTAAGGACTTTTTTTTTTTTTTTAATGAAACGTTGAAATTCAGTCTGGGAAACAATCGCTTTTAAAGGAAAAATAGAACTGAACAACCACAACTAAAAATTCCATTTCCTGCTGAAAAAGTATCCTGCAAGAATTGCGCTTAATCCTGCAAATAAGAAGTCTTCTTTGCTGGCAAAAAAGAGGGCACATGACAGAAAAAAAAAATAGGCTCATACAAAATACACTGGGGAGTATTAGTTTGACGAACATATATAATGGTTGCATCAATCTCAGACTTCCATTCTCTGATCCATCTTTGCAAGGGGCAGAGTTGCCTGCTTTAGAAATTGCTGCTATAGCTTGCATCAGTTTTAGAGCTCATTTGTGGGGGTGGCAGGAGAAGAAATGGCCTTTGAAAAGTGGCAGTCATTTTGTCTGTCACCCCTTTTCTCAGTTTGATGAGCTATTTCTTCAGCTTTTTCATTCCTTTTGAATGTGGTATCGCTCTGCAGACAGCGCTGAACTGTGCTTTACATATAACAGTGCCCTCGAGTCTGATCTGCCCCGTGCTCATTTTGTTATCATCTGCCAAACTATCTGGCTGCTAGTTGCCACAGGAAGCTTGAGGCGGATAAATGACTTGCTTATGCACACTGTTCCCACAGGCGTGAACAGGCACAAACAAAATGTTTCCCATTTCATCCTTTTCACACTTCCCTGCCAAATGTGCTGGGATATAAGATGAAATCTACCCACCTTGTTCTCACCTCCAGCACCACTGCTGAGCTGGAGGAGACCCTCTGCAGAGGTGCCTGTCCAAGCTGAGCGGTAGGTTGAGGCGGATTTTTGGAGCGACCTTTTCAATTCTGATTCAGTTCTGTGGGCTGAGGGATAAGGCAACGTTACGAGTCTTTGTTACATGGTGGGAGATGATAAAGAGAAGCCTTACGTGAGGGACAGGCCAGTCCATTTGGACTTCATGCCACAGTATGAGTGCTTTGGGGCAGTGGTCTGCTGTGAAGATGTGGGGTTCACCTTGACCAGATGTAGCATCCAAATTCGAGGTCCCTTTGCAGTCAGTGGAGGGAAACTGGTGCTTCTGAGTCAGTACCTCTCATCCTGCAGTAGCTGTCTGAGGTGGGATTTTAATAGTATCTCAGCACCTTGTCTTGAGTAAAAAAAGTGCTTTCTCCTTTGAAGCAGCTGACACCCCTCCGCACTGGTAAGTGACTGCTGTCATCCCTGGAGTCCCTCTCACCACCAGGCTGGAGTACTGTCATGCTGGTGCTAGTTAATTAAGATGCCTGATTGAAAAGGGAACTAATCCACATGGTTTCATCTGGGTACAGGTTACGAAGTGACAATTGACTCCTCTTTTCCAAAGTGACTGACTACACCACCCATTTTAGATGTTCCTGGTACAGTCTGCCTTATTTCCTGCTTTGGATTCTGTGAGCATTTCCCACCCTCTGAAAGGCACCCGGTGCTGAACCCCAGGTAGCTAGCAGGGCTGTGCAGGCAGCGAGCTGGAGCGCTTCCCACTCCTGTCTGCCAGTGGTGTGCGCCAGGAGAGCAAGATGCTTTGAAGCTCTTGCACGAAAGATTAATTGGAAGAGCAAAGAAATTAATTTGCTTTTTGAAATACAGCTGTCCCCATTAAAATCTGTCCCAGCCTGTGCATTACACGATACTGAATGAGAGGAATTATATATTAGGTTTTTTTCCGTATCTGCTTGGACAGTTGCTTTGGAGATCATTGGAGTGATCTTAAGAAGACGGTGAGCAAGGCAAGAGAGTGCATATAATTTTCCTGATCCAGAATCAACACCTCGGTCTATGCAATATCAGTCCTCAAAGCAGAGCAGTGTATGGGTTTGATTGGTGTTTGTTTTCCTTTTCCATACTGTGGCCAGTGAATGGATGGAATGGCAGGTGCTGGCTGTAGGATGCTGTCTGTGGATGGGCAAAGCAGGTTCTGTGGCTAGTTGGGAAAAAGCAGAGCTGCCTCTGGGCTTGCTCTGGCTTATTTTGTGCTTGGTGGAGGTCTCTCAGCCCACATCCATTCCCCACACCTGACCCCGCGCTGGGACCCTCTCCGCAGAGCTTCTGGCCCTACACACCTACTCTGCTGGATCTGTTATCAGATACAACTTCATAGTTGTGACTTATATAGCTTGTGGCTTAAACCATATGGTCATTCTTTTATGTAGTATTTCTGCTTGCTTATTTTTCGTTTTCCCACACCCACTCCATTTACTGTTGGCTGCTTTCCCAGCACCTTTCCTCCAGAGAGGGAGTTACATAAATAGATCTCTGTAGGCTTTAGAAGGCAGATGCTGATGGATAGATCTTCCCAGATAGACTGCAGAGCAGTGTGAAACACACATCACCTACGTACCTGCAGACAGGAGTTGCAAACCCCAGTCCCCTGCAGCTGAGGAGCTTGATCGAGACGCCAGTGCCACCATGTTGACAGTGCCAATGCGGAGCCAGTGACGAACTCCGTGTTTCAGCTGCTGCATCTTATTAAATGGTGTCCTGCTTTGAGTGATTAGTCTGTCTGCAATCACTGGGAATGAATGTAGGGCTCAGGGGGAATTAGGAATAATTGAGGAAATTAAAATCTGCATAATGTTTGCATTTTCCTCTTCATATGCCTTTTATAACGATTTAATATTTATGTACCCAGTATCTGAAAACATGTGGTTGATTTGTTTTCTTCACTTAATTTGCTACTGAAACATTTAATTACATTTATGACTAAACACACTAATATATTTGTTTTGTATGGTTCAGTAAAACTTAGTAGTTGCACTGCAGTGGTCCTGTCTTGATTCCTCACACACCCAGGACTCCCCTCGGTTTTAAGACAGCCTGTGGTAGGAATAGTTACTGTGCCACTACCTCTGCAGGGTTAGCAGCTTGGTTTTAGTGAGGCTTCTTTATACTTCAATGTGTTTTAATCAGAGCTCATAAAACTAAAATCAAGGTAAGGGTCCCTCTAGAGGAAAACTGCGAAAAGATTATCTCTGCAGCTGAAGTCTTGGGGAAACAGGCATGTTACCTGGAAACAGGGAGGGTGCTGGTAGTTTGAGGTTTGGGGGTCATTTATATGGCTGGCTGGGGCAGGTAGCAGGAGGAAGAACTCCCAAATCACATCAGTGCTCAAGCAGTTGAAGGGATGAGCCATGGTTGCCATGTCTTTGCCCAGGGAAAGCCAGCTGACCCAGGGAGTGGGGTGGGGGCACTCGCTGA
Source organism: Ibycter americanus (assembly GCA_035590275.1). Taxonomy (NCBI): domain Eukaryota; kingdom Metazoa; phylum Chordata; class Aves; order Falconiformes; family Falconidae; genus Ibycter; species Ibycter americanus. The sequence continues at coordinate 29,762,031 of JAVJGI010000014.1, read as the reverse complement.
CACCACATAGCTCTGCATCAAGAAGGCAGGACAGCTGGTCTTGTGCTAGGTGGTGTGAAAGGAGGGTGCAGCAGGAAAAGCATTTATTGGCCTTGGGGCATGTGTAAATAGGCAAGATATACCAATACAGCTGGCAGCTGATGGCTTTGGATCCCTTGCCCTGAAGGTCCCTGATGGGGTAGCTGATGGCTTCAGCTATTCCATTCAGTCCTCAGTGGGACAACCCCATGCCAGCAGCCCCTGGGTCCACACAGAAATCACTGCTGAGCTGCTCTGCTGTCGTGTGAGCTGTGCCCACAACCCTGGGGTCTGGCAGGGCAACCAGCTCATCTCCAAGCCCTTATCCATACAGCCATGAGCAGCTAATAGCAAGAAATGACCCTTAATCAAATCCCAGGTGTGGATGTTTCCAAATCAGAAGAGATCTGTGTCTGGCCTGAACTTTCCAGCTCATGCTGCTTCCTACAAAACAAGGCACTGGCTTCCCCAGCTATTGCAAGGACCATAGATCCATGGTGCTGGGGAAAGCCATGAGCAACTGGAGTCCAAGCTATATCTCAGAGCCCCCGGAAGGCATGGGGAACTTGCACAAAAGGGCCGATGTCACTGAAGAACTGAGCAAGCCACCTTAAGCTAGGCCAAAGTGCTGTACCTCCTCCCTGCTTCCCCTCCCTGGAGACTGGGGAACTCATCATTGATATTTCTGGAATTGCATTCGATGGGTCATTAACACCGCCCACAACATGGACAGCACTGAGGGTCTGGTGGTAACAGGATGAGTTGCTGATGGGGGAGAAATACAGAGCCTTGGACTTCAGCTACAAAACACCCCAGTCCACCTTGAAGACACTGAATATCGGGGGTAGAAAAGCCAAATCGTCTGTGTAAGGTCCTTGCTGAGAAACAGGGCTATTTCACCCATTTGGGAAGAGGGGAGCAGCAGCAGCAGTAAAGCCTTTCTTCATGCTTCAGAGTAGATGTCTGAGCGCACGACAAGCCCACCCGGGTGTGCATCCTTCCTGCCTGTGTTCATGGCGCAGTCTGGAGATGTGCCACATTCATTAGCTTTTGGCCAAGGGAATAGCTCCATGTGTGAAGAAGAAAATTCCCTAGGGAACCCACTGTGTAAACCACTGTCTGGGAGATAAGACTGGACCTCAAAGGAGAAATTGATCTTCTCAGACCATATTATGTCTACATGTCTGAGAGCAGACAAGCGCCGAGACCAGGAAAAGCTGCGCGCAGGAGGTTTTCATCAGGCGGAGAATTCCGTGGGCAGATAGAGCAAGTTGGCTAACGAGATAAAGGCTCAAGAGCGCGACGAGTTGGAGAAACACAGTGAGGGAGGATGGGAGGCATGAAGCTGGATCAGGGTGCTGAGACAGAGGGGATTTCTGGTACGGGCTGGCTCTGTGGTGCTAGACATCCCGGGAGAACACTCCCAGACAACTCCCACTTTGTGGAAAAAAATGTGGGTTGGGTGCTGGCATGCCACACACAAAAATTTATTATGCGCCAGAAGAATGTGCTTGCCAAAGGACTGATTAGAACGTTAATGGGACCTCTCCTGCATACAGATTTTATTTTTAAAAAGTGCTAAAATTACTCTGACCGGTCCTGGACATCTCCTACTTTGAAGTCTGTTCCTCTTGGATGTGAAACTTTTGATGTAGTAAAGGGAAAGCTTGTGTACTGCTAGCCTTTAAGTAGTTAATGTTGGAGAGAATTTTTTGGTAACATAGTAAATTCTCTCTCTTTATGGTTCACCCTTCCAACACTTTCTGTGTGTAAAAATTGCTCTGCTTAATCCATTGTGGGATCACATCTTCTGTTTCTCAAGAACCCTCTCTTGTGCTTGACTATAAAAACACTCATCCCTCTCCACACCTCACTTCCCACAAACACACACACACTTTTCAAAATCAGTGGTCCATGAAACTCATCCTGAAATTGTAAAATAAGACTGCAAGGCTTTTTTTTTTTTTTTTCTTCCCCCTCGTTCCTTCTTTCATGCCAACTGCTGTATCAGGATGAATTGGCTTTGTATTGGCAGAACTGTGTCACTTCCAGGCTGTGACCTCAGTGACACTCACATAACGCATGATTTTGCATATGCTAATGCAGTGTTTCATCAACATGTTTGAATCTGCTTCAGCCTCTTATTTTCTTTGGCTGTATAGGACTAGGGTTTTAAAAATCAGGTTACCCTCCAGTTGTAACATGAAAAGGCTCCAAGGACAGTCATGGAGAAGGTCTGCTAGCTGAGAAGGTGGTGCAATGCTGAGAACAATGTCTCTTTAGTCTATTACTTCTTCACCTGCTCTGTTTTCTAAGTAGAGAAAAAGGTTGTTTCAAACCCCATCAGATAACACACCCTTTGTAGCTATGAGGGAAACCTGGACCTATGTTAGGGAAAGAGAAAAGTTTAGGCGGAAAGAAAAATCTTCGGATCATATTCAGACAGATATTCTGCTTTCTTACAGCTTGTCTTTTTCTTTTGGGGGTCTTGTCACCATAACTCATCAGGAAGCTGCTTTCAGGATTTTAATTTTGCCACTGACTTTTGGGCAGTGACATGAGGGGGAAAGGAAATGTCTTTTTTTCCCCTGCCATAACTCACCTGATGTTCAGAGAGGAGCAAATCAAGGAACGAGCTCAGTTTTCACAGAGCTGGACTTAACTCCACGTCAGTGGAAAGAACTGCGCTATCTTATAGCAGGAGAAGAGCCCCTGGGAGCCCTCATGGTAACGGGGCCTGGAAGGAAAGCTTGAGTCACTCAGTCCTGTCTCCTTCTGCTGTCGTCACCACATCATACGGACCTTTCACACACCGATCACGTTCCATCGTAAAAGTAGATAGCGGTTTTGCCCCTGTTACTTGTATTACGTAGCTGTTTGAAAGCCTTGGTTCTAAGAGTGGGGAGAATACAAGTTCCACTGTGCTAACACTGGAGAGGTTTCTTTAAAGGAAAATTCCCATATGCCATAACTGGATGGCAGCAGCCGTAGGATTTATGACCTACTGGACAACACTGCACACATAAGCAGGGTAGGTGATGTGTGCACACCACAACATCCAAGGCAATCAGGGAAACAGGGTTAAGTTACATTTTATGGATGGCATGGATAAAATTGTGCCCCTCAAACTACTTTTGGGCTTGAAGATGTGGAATCTGAGTTAGGTTACTGAGGCATGACTAAGTTTTGGTCACGCTAGAAATGTTCCACTGTTTGGTAACCACATCAGAGAAAAATGGAGCTCTGAAGGCCCTGGTGGGTTGGATCCCAAATGTGAATGCAACCCCCTAACGCAGCTTGAATGCAGTCAGTTAGACTGTTTGTTTAACGCTATCCCAAGCATTAGTGTGAACGAGACCCTAATTGCAACACTCTGATTCCAGACGTATTTTGTTGTTCCTGAAGGCTCTGTTTTTATACAAATATGTAACAGAAGATTTGAAAATGAACTGCTCTGTTTTGCTCTACTGATGCGTTTGCAGTTTGACAGGTATGACCTATGTGATGTGAAAGTTGTTTCTGTCTGTTCTGGGGCTAAAAAGTGCAATTAAAACTATTTAAATGCTCTCATACACGGCAGGTTCATTTGATGAGAATTGCTGCAGGAAATTTTGCAAAGCAGAGAAGAGCACAGAGCCGAACATAAGAAATAAAGTGGTGCCCCCAAAAAAACCTGGGAAGGTGAGGTGCCATGATGGTTCCCCCAGTACAAATGCCACATTGACACTATTAAAGGGAGCTGGCGCAGCACATTGCACAGCAAATAGGCACTGCTTACTTAGATATAGCTTGCATTGGAATTAATATTAAAACTTTGTACTTGAGAGGGAGGAGATAGATTGAGGTAATGCTCGTAACGTGATTTCCTACGTTGGCAGCAAGTCAACCACAAACTTAAGATTTGTTCTGAGTAACATTCATTATTAGCTTAGCCCAGAAATAATGTGAGAATTCCTTCACAACCAGAGAATAGGCACAGTGCATCATTAACCGTGATGTCAGCCAAAAACCCAAGCACAGTTTTACAGCCTGATATTTAAAGCAAATGGGTAACAGACTGAAACTCCCAGTATGCCCGTCAAAAAGAGCAAATTATTTACTCCTTAGGTAGTTCTAAGGCATAAGCAGATATGCCATAATGCAAGATGAATTTACAAAGGAAACAGAGCACACTGCATTTAAACCAGAGGCCAAATGAATCGCGGGTAAAAACGCTGGTGCTGCACCCATTTACCAGAGGGTGCGCCTCAGAACTGAAACTTGGACACAAATATTGTGTTTAAAGCTCTCGGTGTGCTCACTCTTTCTGGTCTTCTCTTCTCCCTGCTTATTTTGCTTTTGCCATGCTTCTCCTTGCTGTGGCTACCCACCCGAAGAGGCAAGGCAAATGCCACGCTTCTCCCAGGAACAGGTATCCTGCGCGTAATCTGAGCTAACTTGTGGCTTTATTTTCCACTGCATGGTGGTATTTGGATATTCAGTGCTCTAGGCAAGGGCTGCCTGTGGCCTGAGTCCTTTGGGAGAGAGAGAGGAAAGTCTTGGCTGTTCATCTCCTCAGTGATGGAGGATTGCTTTAGGATAAGGAGGATCCCTTTCTACTCCTTGCCCTTGCAAGCATAATGTTTTGTTGAACTCCTCGTGGTCTCTTTTACTTTTCTGCTGGTTTACAGGCCCAGAGACGCACAACTGCACGGGTGCAACCTGTTGTAAGCAGCATCCTCTTCAAACTCCTCACATTCCTCCTTTTTGACCTGTGGGAGATGGTGCCTGCCAAGCAGTGCAGGAGGACGGGTGTTCCAGCCTGCACACTGGCAGCCCAGCAGCCTCTCGGGAGGAGGCTGTGTTTGCTCAGCGCAGTGGGTTGCTTTCAAGGAGTTATTTGCTGGCTCTTGCTGTAGCAGGGCACCCAGGGCAGCAGTTCCTCCTCTTTCCAGGAGACGCGAGAGGCATGTGTGCACTCATACACACCCACCCGCCTCATTAAACCGTAAAATATGCATTTTTCTCTTACTCTTTCTTTTTTTTTTCCCCCAAACAATCATCCTGGCTCTCACTCCTCCCTGTATCTTCCCTGCTTTGCTCTGCACACCTCCTCCAAACCACCTCCACCTTTAATTATTTCTAATGGTTAGAAAAGGTCAAGATGATTTATGGGTTTGCCATCTCCCCAAGGCTTCAGCAGGTCCTTGCCAGTGGATGGGATGGCTGTGGTGTCTGTCGCCTTTGGCTGCATGGGTGGGCCACTCAGATTTTTTTTCTTTTGCCAAGAAAGGCAGAATAAAGTGTAGATATGGGATGATGGAATTTATTTTCCCAGTGTATGAACAAAGATATACCTGGCAAAGAGCAGGCTATTTCACAGGAGATTACTTCCTGTCTATCTTCAAACTCCATAGCATCAAGAAAAAAAATATCTTAAAAAAGGAATAAAGAATGATTTACTGTGGGGAGGTAACAGAAGTAGATGACTTCCTTCTGGGGTTGAAAAATGCATAGACAAAAGATTTTCAAATGGGATTTTCAAGTTGGTGATTTAAGGACTTACCCACACCCAAGAGCCCATCATGATACACTTATTGAATGAAAGGAAATTTTCAGCCCTTCTGAAAGCCAGGCCTTTTAAGAGGCTTCACATTTGGACATGCAAAATGAGTAATTTAGAAACAGTAGTTGCAACAGACTGTGTTTGTTAACATCCCCTTGCCCTCCAGTTCTGCAGAATTACTATTTTGGAAAATTGTTGCTATACATATATACATTTGTTATTTGCTAGTTGGCAAGCAATTGCCACAGTTGTCTCCTTAGCAAATTTATTGATATGTTTTCTGGAGAGGAACTGACACCTCCTGTGTTGCTGAACTGATCCCTGATCCTAGGTCCAGACTCACTGTGAAGCCTCTGTTTTGTGTAAGTTAATGAAAGGAGAATATAGCAAAGATAAGTGTCTTTACTTTCTCCAAAGCTTCAGTATGGTTATGGACTTGACCCCTGCAGCTTCCTCCCTTAAACCTTTCCATTGTACCTATTAGCTGCATTTATTATTAATTTATTAGTAGGATCACCCAAAATGAGTCCATTGATATCATCACATCAGCTTGCTTCCTAAACCCTTCTTCACTGCCCTTATTGTCCAGCCTATCTCATTCAACCCACTCACCTATGCTTTGAAAATGGCATTAAGTCCTGCCTTCCCTGTGTAGGCACCAAGTTTTTGTTACATTACCTTCTCTGCATCCCAGTGTACTGGAGACCAGTCTCAGAGCCGCACCGACACATTTCTGCTGTGAGGTTTTCCCTGCTTCCCTACCTTACATGGAGTGTCGTGGTGTCTCAAGCAGCACCCCATCCTGCGCTGCAGTGCCCCGGGCTTAGCTCAAATAATGCTATCTTCTTTCATTGTACCTTCCTTCTTCCCCATGCTATTTTTTTTTCGTCTTTTTTTTCGTCTTTCATTTTGTTTTGTTAATAGAGACAGGATGAAATAGAGGGAGAGGAGTCACCCTAGGGAAAACGTGCATGAACTGAGTACCCACCTGGTAACATTGATCTTTCACGCTGGCAATGAGTGTGTGACTTGGTATCAACAGTCGGCATCATAGTGAGTTAATCACCCTGAATCAATCATTGCTCTTGCTTGTAATCCTGAAAATGGCTATTCAGGTGAACGCATTGTGAGAGTGTATTTGTGCAAGAACAAAAGGATCTTCCCCCTCTCCAAACCAAGAAGTGAACGCCGGATGCAGCAGTGCACCCAGTGTCTGTCTTAACAGAGCAGGTGCACTTCTGTCTCTTGGCTCTGTTTGTCCAGGTCAAAAATCTCCTTGCTAAGAGTGTTAGATGTGCAACAGCTCTGCATTTGGAAATGAGGTCTTATGTTACTTTCGGAAGTTTTAATTAGTCAAGGTTTTCAATCTCCTCCATTCAGATTTGTTTTGGTTGTTTCATTAATCTGCTATAACTGTTGTTAAAAGTCATACATTGGCATTCTTTATGCACCTAAGTACTCTTGGCTATATGTGAAGAGCCCAGTCACTTTGAAGTGGGTTTGATGGGAGAAGATTATCCCTTTTATTGTGGTTTCTTTTAATGTAGTACCATTGTGCATTAGAATGGCGTGGAACAATAAGCATGACCTTTCCAGCAGTCACTGCAGAGCAGAGCAATGGGGAGACATTGTGGCCAGATGTCCACTGCACAGACGGCAATGGATCACTTAAATTTTTTTGTGTAATGGACGTGTTGATTACATTTAACAAAAACGCAGAGTGACAAGAGATAAAACAAGAACCTTGTGTCGCCTTCTTTGAAATAGCTTGATGTCTCCAGGTGCTGGGCTGGAAGCAGAGCTGAGTCAAGGGAGCTGGGCCAGTGTGGGAGGGAGGGCTGACTCTGCTTTCAAAAAGTGGAGGAGTCGCTGTTTTTAGCAAGTGTGGAGGCCTCGGTTGTTCTTATTTTTTTGGCTTGGTTAGCCAGAATTGCTCCATGCTCACTCCCCTTGTCTCAGCAAGCACAGATGCTTCTGCAGAGGGCCATTTGAGGGGATGTGCTTCCAAGCCTAGGTCAGCCTCCTGCTTGCTTCTTCTATGCTTTTGTATTTTTGGAGGGAGAAGGGATTTGCTGACAGAAATGATCAAATGCTAGGGAGTCTTTTACTGCCAACATTTCAGCATCATCATCAGAAGGGTCCCTTGCTGAGGAGCCAGTGCAGGAAGCCCTGTACCTCCTGCAGAGCATGGTGTGACTGTGCCCTGAGATAAGCTTCAGTCAAACATCCCAGAAAACCAAGGAGGAAGAGTTGATAGGGACATGAATGAAACCTCCTCCAGAGACAAAAGTTCATATGTTGTGTGTGGGATGACCAGCAAAATGAATTTGGTGATTTTCTGATACTTCTTAATGTAACAGAGACCCACACCATTTGTCATGACTGTCAGTAGCTGTTCAGCAGAGGTCCGAGACTTAAATGGCAAGGGTATCACATGTCAGGTCTCAGACATGCCGGCAGAAGTGTAAAAGCTTGCAAAATGATTACCTGACATTTGACTGGCTTTCTCCCCCGCTCAAAAGTCTCTAAGTTTCAGAAGCAGTAAAACTGATCAAATTAAACCAAAGCAAAAATAAGAAAGTTTTTAAGGGAAAGACTGGTGAAGCCAGGGCTAAACTATTTTCACCAGGAGACCATTTAAGCTTTTCAACCTTCTCTGCCAAAGTTTGTTAAACTATTTTGCTTATTAACTCCTTTGCAATCCCTTCCTTAACTGTGCCTGAAATTTTAATGTTAAACCACTAAATCCATTTTACAACCAGAGATTATAATGTCAAAGAGGATGGATTTGTGAGTTTAAGCACTGACCCTTGAAAGATGAGACATGAAACATATTTGCTTCCTTTGAGACCGTACCCTCATCCTATGAGAATCGGTGGGGGCAGGACTGAGCCTATGCTGGGAAGTGCAAAGTCCATCAGAGCAGAGGTACCACAGAGCAGCTGGCTGTAGCTATTGGCCATGATTGATCTTACCAGGCTCTGCTGGTGACTCTGCAGCAGCAGCTGTGAACGTTACGCCACTGTGTTCCTAAACTTACACCTTCAGTAATGAAAAAGGGTTTTTTACAAAGAAGTAAAGGCAGGTGAAACGTTAAGGCATTGTGTACGATTTCCATGTATTTAAGGTGTTTGCATAAGGGTCTACAGCAGGACTGAGAGCACAAAGCAAACTAACATGCTTGCAAGCACAATTTCAGGCTGAAAGAGGGGGTTACTAAGTTGGATTCAGAAAAGACAGCTTCTTGGGGAAAGTTATCAAGCAGTGGCTGTAGATGGAGAATGAAAAAGTAAGAGCAAGCATGGGCTACAGAGGAAAATATGAACAACCACCACCAGTTGTACAGGAGGGAACTGGAGGCACCTCGTGGGAAGCAGGCTATAGCTGCTACATAGGCTAGGTGGTTTGATTCACTTAAAATCTGCTAAAAATAAGCGATTTCTACTAAAAATGAGTAATTCCAGTAATTGACAAGCATTATGTCATAACGTTTGCCTGACTTTTGAATAGCAATTGAGTTAATTTTAATCTTAACTGTTTACCTTCACTTCGCGTGTTACTAAATGTAGCAGCCACTGGCACCACCTCTTCCTTGCTCCCCAGAAGAGAGAAAGTGAGAAAAGGAGGAAGATTTAAGCGTTGCAAGCAATGATTCATTCTCAGGCTGTGCAACCTGCCAAATGATCTCCAGAGTGGCACTGCTGCTTGGCCTGGAAACAGTTTTCCTCCCTCCCTGCCCCCCAAACTAGAGGGAAGGAAACCAATTCTCATGGCAGGCAACCAGGATGGCTAGAATGAATATTGGAGAGGTTCAGGAAACTGAATATGGGATTCAGGGTCTGGAAAACACGCCATGACAAAAAAAAAAAAAGGATAAAAATACAGAAATAACAAAGGGAAGGAAATAAAAAATAACCAAAAGAGATTGCGTTACCAAAAATCAGTCCCTGGGATGAAGTACTCATTAAAGACCTAATATTACCTTCCCTATGCAGGGACTGGTTTTGTAGGGGACTGCTAGAGGCTGAACAGCCATTCTTTTGAGGGAAATCAAAAGAAGGGTTTTGGACTGTTTTTCTGCATAAAGGTTTCCAAATCTCAGGGAACTGCAGGAAAAGGATTAAATCCTGGATTAGGACAACCTGGCCATGGAAATTAACTCGTTTCCAGGAGTCAGGGAAACATGTCATCCTAACCCCACATCAGACTCTGCAAGAATCCATTTCAGCCTGTCCTCGGATCATACTTGCAATTACACCCTGCTAATTTATGCAGTTCATTAAAGTCGCAGGGCCAAATGGTGCAGCTGACAGTTCTCAGTGGGATGTCAAGTACTGGCTGTTTCACCAAGGTGCTGCCAAGGAGCTACACCCTTTGGATGTCCTCCTGGAAGCATGAGTAGATTGATACCAGGGACTATCAGTTTTACTGTCTTCCTAAATGCCAGGATGAGCTCCTGCTTTGACTCTAATACAGAAACTGTGTCGGGGAAGTCTGGGGAGCTGTACTTCTTCTATATTTTGATTTTATTGATCATTTGACTCACTAGAGAAATGTAAGCTTTGCATCTTCTTTTTCTTCTGACTGTCCTTGTTTTTCAGCAATGATTAGGTAACATTGCTTTGGGGTACCTAGTCCCCACAGACTAGGGAGCTCCAGTCCTCAGTGATGTGGGACTTCAAGGAGCTGCTCTTTTTGTGTGTCTGAATCATATTTTTCATATCTATGTTAATGTTCTTTTTAAATCTGAGCTTTTAGGTACTGCTCTCTGCTTCTGGTTATGGCAGAAAAGTTTTAGCATTGTTGTTGCATGCCCAAGTAAATCAGACTTGCCTCAGCATGTCATGGAGATGTTGTTTGGTTTTAATCCATCGGTGGCTTTGTTGATTAAGATAAAGGCCTTGATTAGGCACTGGCAAAGATCTGAGAGCTGTGGAGACCCTGGAGCTTCAGTGTAAACCACTCTTAAAGCCTGAATCACTTGGGAATCTGACTACTTTTTTCCATGCTAACATAAACTATTACAGCTGGTAGACAACTGTTGCCATACTGATTAAATGCTGGGCCTTTATGAATAGTAGTTCCTCCTACATGAGTAGGATGCGAATGCCCATTCTCACAGCTTGGAGCTCATTTTCCTGTGGCTGGGTAAATCAGGGGAAGAAGGGAGGTACTGCAATAAAAGGAGCTCAGTTTCAGTCTTTGGTAAGGGGATTTTGGTACAAATGCAAGGGTCATATAGGAGACTGAATTTTCCTTACAGAGCAAGGTGCAACTTTACATCTGCCACCTTCTGAAGTGTCTGCAGCGGTCTTCTTGCTGAAGAAAGAGAAACATTCGGCTGATGGACTCAAATGCATGGAGGTCACAGTGTATTAAAAGCAGATTAAAAGGTCTTTGCAGCTCTTGCAAAATCAGTCACTCCCATTAGGAAATGTTGGTCACTCTGCATGCTGGCTCTCCTCCGTTCAGATGATGTCCTCTTCTCTTCAGCCACCTTTCTCAAGGAACAACTGCTTCTGTGCGAGGTGTTTTGTCCTTGCTGGTTAAGGTGTGACCCCATGTCTTCTGCAGTGTACTCTCTGGTCTAACGAGTCTTCTTCCCATGCCTTTCTTACTAATCTTCGCAAATGAGAAACTGGAGTCTTCCTGATACCCTCTATTCTACACACAGGGAGCAGACACATGAAAAACTTAAGATCAGGATCAATTTATCATGCCACCTTTGAACCTCCCGGGGGAGGGCTCAGCTCACCAGCAGAGATATATCCACCAGTGGGGCTGTCTCCATCTGACCTCCCTGTCTTGAAATTCTGCACTGCCTCTCCTGTCTGTTGGTGTCTTGCCTGTGCTGAGGGGCTGTGCATAGTGAGAGGGACACAAACCTGTCCTTTTTCCTTCACTGATTATAGGTAGAGTGTCGATAAAGGTTTTGGGTGAGATGAAACCTACCCTTGCTGTGGCTAGCATTACGTAGCACAGATATATTCAGGCATGTTTCCACTGGCTTCCTTTGCATTTGTGAGTGCTAAATATTTCAGACCTCTGATTACCAAGCTGAGCATGCAGGAAAAAAAAGGCACAAGTGATTAGTGAACTCAAGTGACAAGTTTGATTTCATTAATTTGACATTGCACAGAAAATTTGCCGCAGCAGCAGGGATAGACCAAGCTCTTTAAAGCAGCATTCAACATCCTGGGCTGTAAGACTATCTTTTTTCTTCCTGCAATCAGAAGTTGCAAAGTGTTTAACCCAAATTTTGTAGAAAGATTGGGCTAGTTGTCAAAGCTGTATTCCAGCCTGTTTCTGATTTTGTTTGCCACAGCACAACATCATTAATAAAATACAGAAATAAATGTGGGAAGACAGGGTTGCATCTTCAGGTGCTAACTCACAGCCTGTCCCTGCAGAGGTGGGATATGCCACTGTGTGTGTGATCTACACAACTCACAGAATGAACTCTGGTTTAGTGCAACCAGAATTTGCCGCAGTAAGAACTCTGTAAAATTTAAGCAAGTACTTAGAGATTCAGACAGGATTCCAGAAATATTCCATACCTTTACCAGTCTAAATGTTAGAGAGTGGCTGATGTGATTCATGTATTTTTCTTTGATCATTGGGTACTTTCAGACAGCTCCTAATGTGAAAAGGGTCCGGGGAGCTCCAGGTGAACTGCTGCTCATGCTGAACAGACTTATTCAGGTTAACTTCTGCCTTGCAAGCCCATTCTGACATTGGACAGGCAAAGTAAATGAATTCCTTTTTTTCTCAGCAAAGCAAGTAGTTCTCAATTAAAAGCTCCACACCATAATTAAAGTCCACATTGATTTTTCATCTTTCACTTTACAGCATTACAATATATAAACCCCAACTTTTACTTCTCAGCTAAGCAGTTTAGCTCCAGAATTCAGCGTAATACCAAATGTGGAATATTATAAGAGATTTTCACATAGTGGCATTTCACAGTGGTACTCCATTTTAATTATTATATTTGAATACAGCAACCAGGAGACATACAAATGGGAATATGCACTCTCCGCTGCATACATCTTTTACATATGTGAGAGGTCTATACCAGGTACCACAAAAACACATAATCAAAAGTTAATTTAATTATTTCCAGTGAGAATCAAAGTGAGTCAATCAGCAGAGATATAAACCAAGACAATTATAAAAAAAGACAGGATCCGATACAACATAAGTTCTCAGGGAATATATTTTATTGTACAAAGAGGAAAGCAGAAATGAGGGAAACAGAATCATTACCTATGTGACTTCAGGAGATAAATCATCAGTAAATATTATTTTAAGCAACACCACAGTTAACACAGAACAATTTCACATTTGTAGATAATTTACAACTCAGCAACATTCTGTCAACATTTCCTCATATGCATGGTTTGATTCAGCTTAGTGAAAGACACCTCCCATTAGAGCTGAAATGTCTCTGAGGTTTTAATGATTTTCCACACGGAAAGGGCACACTTGGTAGCAAATGTGTTCTGTTTTTTTCCAGTATGCCCAAATTAAGCAACTTGTGAATATAGTGTCAATGAATACAATTCCTTTAAGGCAAGAATGCAGATCTGGAAGGAAAACAAAGTCCAGTGGTGCCTTGCTTCTTCAACAGACACATTTTTAGACACCCTTAGAGCAGACAGCATATATGAGAACAAAATGTTAGAGTCTTGTTTTTGTTGGCTGTGAACAAATTCATCATGGGATACATGGTTTAAATATGACCTGATGTAATTCCCATTCTCCTACTACTAGCTGCTATCTGCTGAGCCAATTTCAACTTCAGCTGTTTCTTTTGAGTGAAGATTGCAGACAGACTCTCGTCTTCACTTGTTCTGTCCAGTTCAGGATGCAAAGCACTCCTGGACACAGAATATAGGGTGTTTTTCATTTTTGTAGTGTGTGACTCAGTTTCAGCAGATGAAACTACTCTTTGCTGATGCATTGTGTTAGAATTGACTCACTCATGTCGAAGGTGCAAAGTCCTTGAGTGCTTTACGAATTGCTTTACATTTTAGAAATTGTATATTATACCTTCTTGGGTTTTGCTTAAATTTGTATTTGAAATATTTTTCCTCATTAATAAGCCATATACACATACAATGGAACCTTGCAGTTTAGACGTAAATAAGTCATTGGAAAAAAATACAGCAGCTTTCAAAGTTCAGCAGCCAAGGAAATCCTTAGTCTTTGTCTGTTTGTTACTCATGATTTAAACCTGTGGGCAATTATAAACCGTTCAACAATTACACAGCGTTAAGGGCCAGATTTTTCTAAAGGACTCGGAGCCCACAATCAGTTGCAGGATTTCAGAATTGCCCAGCTCCTGCTAAAGCACTGAAGAGACCAGGCAAATCCATGTGCTGATTTCTGAGTTGCTCTTAGCACTTGGATACCCCTTTTCTTTACCCAACTCGGGCAGTGAGCCCTTGAAAACCTGCTTGCCCTCTGTGTAAGAGAAGACAAAATGAATCCAGGACAAGCTTCATATTAGTGACTTGTCTATGCACGATCCTACAAAGGAGGTCCCATTTCCAAGTCTGAGAGGTATCCAAGTGGAGATACAAATCCCTGTGATTTCCAATAAGCCTTCTCCTTTTAACATGATAACCTGTGTGAAGTGACACACAGAGATCAACATTTTTCCCTTTGGAGGGCATGTGAGGTTGGAGTTTGGACCCCTCACTGTCTGCTTGGCATTCTGGAGACCAGCCCTGTCCCCTTGTCACCTGTGAAGGGGCCACCTTCATTGTCCCAGCACTCTTGGAGATTTGTAGTGATTTGTGTTTCAGAAACAAGTTGATAACCTTTGCACCGGCGTGGAAGGCAGAACTTCTATTACGGGATTGTCAAGATAACAGTAGCTTTGAATATGTACTGCTGCCATGTTAGGAACCAAATGGAAACAAAGTTCTGCCTGTCTGCTCAGCTACCTGGATCTTGGTGGTGGCCAAGGGTGGGAAGCTCCTACTCAGCCAGTTGGCTGTTTCCTGTGACTCTTGTTTTGAGGCAGTAGAAGGGCACTCGGCTTTGCTGCTGCTTTATTATCTAAGGAATCCATATACTACTTAACCTCAATAAAAAACCCAAACTATGACTGTACCATGTGAGCTCTGCAGGGAGCATCAGCATTCCAGATCTGGGGCCATAATGCCTGTGAGCAGATTGTGGGGTGCACAGAAAACTGTGTTTTTTGGCAAGCAGTATCATAAATGAAGGGCAAGGCTGTCTGAAACCATTTGAATTTTTTCTTGGGTGATCTGGAGTTTCTGGACTTAAGATATTAGGTGACAGACCTTTAACAGATGTGATGACAGCCCTAAAAGGGAGAATGCTAGATGTGGCTTCTGTCTGCCTTGCCATATATGCCTAATAATCAGCTTTTTTCATCAGTCTCAAGGAGCAGTTGCCTTCTTGGGAAATAAAGTCTTCTTTAGATAAAAACCTGAACAGAAGAGAACAGAAGAGTGGTCAGACTATATATATCTATACATCTATATATCTATTATCTATATCTATCTATACATATATGTATAAAATTTTTTTTGTGAGCCAGATGCTATACAAGTACCCCTGAAAGTGATATTTAAAAGATTTTATTTTAAGTTTTTATCTAAATGATTAGAACAAGACAGAATATGATAACAATACACACTGGAATGCTTATTTTAAAATAGATAACAGCTCTGAAACCCCCTTGCCTAGTTCAGTACACTGGAACATCCCTGTGGCTTAACCTCCTGTCAGTGTGAGCCAGAGCAGGGTGAGGAATGCTTCTTGCCTTTCCCAGGCGAAATCCTCTGAGGAAATTCAGAGTGCACAGTTTGTTCAAACTCCTTTTTTCCTCTTTAGACTTATTAATTATTTCAGGTTGATGCACGAGCTCAAGGCTGGGTTGGATTCTTTCCTGGACATCTGCCTTAAGTGACTGTTGTGCATCTCATAGATCCCAACAGATCGTGTAACACAGGATATTCCCCTCATGTCCTGTACACCTCCAAATCACTTCCAACAACTGGTATTTCCACCCTATGGAAAATGTGGAGATTTGGAATGGTGGAGCTGAAAGCAGGACTGAACAGGGAGAGGCTGAAGCAAAAATGCCAGGCTTTGCCCTGCCTCCCTTACTTAGCTTTTAATCAGCCAAAAGCCCTACCAAGTCAGCAAGCTTTTTCACTTCCAAAAGAGCTGCGTGAAAACTGAGGGAGGGCTTCAGGCAGATCCAGTACAATAGCTGAAAAACAACATGACAAAGTAAAAAGAAGGAAGATAAGTAGAGCACACAGCTTAAGAAAAAACATTTTCACTAGACAGAGCATCCAATATCCAGCTGCTCCTCTGAAGGAGGAGGTGACAGCTAATGTCATTGTGATGGGACATGAAGCATCTAACAAAAATATCCTAGAGTTTTCTTTTTATGTTTTGGGGGTGAGAGGAGAGTTTGAATTGCAGGTAAGGAATGGCAGTTGTTAATGCCAGCGTTCCACTTCTTAACTCTGGATTTAAAGGCCAGGCTATCTGCTTTCTTTTTCTCTCCAGGACAGTAGTCACCTTTTTTACAAAGCCCTTTTGTTAGTATCGCATGTTTTGCTTGTGCACAATACTGTCAGCACTATCAGGATATGTTTACATAAAAGATCTACTAAATAGACGGGTTTGGGGTTTTTGCGAGTTTATCTCAGCAGATAATACTCCAGTAGATTTTTCTAGTGGCTCTCATTAGTTGGCTCTGTCTTATCTAGTCAGGCTCTGAAGCCAATCAATACAGAAACTTGCCAATCAGTGCTGAAGCATTTCATGTGGTTATATAGAGGCTCACAGGAAAAAAAAAGGGAAAGGAGCTTAGAAGTACTTTTTGTTTTGTTCTGGTTAAATGCCATTCTGAACAAACAGTTACTGGATCTGCTGCTAGGAGCTGATCCCTGCTAGCTTTTCTGGCACTGCTTGATGCATTAGGCTGTAAAGGTCTTTATTTCTCCTGAGGTGGGATTCTTTTCTACTTTTCAGATGAAGTTTCAGTACTTTACAGCAATGTATTTACTCAGCCTGCCTAACTGGACTTGCTACCCATGGTTCTTGCTAAAGGTCCTGGACTGGCGGTGTTTACAGACAGTCAAATTGCTTAACACCAAGTCTTTGCTTTTTCAACTGTGTAGTTTTCAAGCAGTTGAAATGAAAGGATTTTAAAACAGCAGACTATGAGCGCATCCATTAGACTGCAAGGAGCTTCTTTCCTTGGTGCTGGGGAGGCAGGCATACACTCTTTGCATGCTCTTGTGGGTGCCTGTCTCAGGTGGCTTTACCTGCACTGCCACCTGAACGCCGTCCCTTGGCTGTTTTTCCTTGCTGACCTTGGGCCCTGGTTCTCAGCATTGCTTCTAGGAGCTCCCCAGAGGTAATACAAAGAATATTCAGAGCAAAAAAAATGGGACCATTGCCTCTTAACATATCCAAAATGGATACAAAGAGGTGGTGGTAGTTCTTCCTGAGCCATTCTCCTTGCTTTTGCTTACAGACCCCATAATATACCCCAGCAGTGTACACATACAGAAAACATATCGGGTCATCAGACAGTTATAATACAGTGCTGTAGAGACTGCCATTTGGTCACAGGTGCTTATTTGTCATTGTTTTGCTTCCATAAGAATATCAGACATGGAAGCTAGTATCAGGCAGGAATGGTGGCTTTCAAAGAATTATACTGATGCGGGCTCTGGTGAATCATCTGGAGGATGTTTAGCTACAGAAGTGTCCCGGTTATGATATTTTTCTTATATTCTTCCAGCCCATTGTAAATGAGGTTGGCTCTTCCAAGGATGCTGACTCACATCTGATACTGCAAGGTGCTGAATTTGGTCATCTGACCAAACCAGCCCTCACGTATACCTTTGATGGGATACGAGTCTGTGACAACACTGGTGTGAACTGCTGAAATGGGCCCTGGAGCCCCTTGTTCTAGTTCAATGTTGTGCATTTACGTTCTTTGTTTTCTTGGCGTGCTTTTAGATTTTGGATATTCCGGCATCCTGAAATGAAAAAAAAACCAGATGAAACCCACCACTGTCAGTTCTTGGAGCACACCTGTCTTTTTATAAATGCAAGCAAAGGCCATCTGTGCCTTTTGATGCTGCAGGTGTCCACAGCTAAGTCACAGTTTTGATCTGACTTTTTTCCACTGTGAAAGCTAAACGAGGAGTGTAAAATGTTCCTGATTTAGTTTCTGTGATCAAAACCAAGAGATATTTCAAGCATTTTCAAGCACGATGAATGAGGAAAAGGCAAAATGTGCAGGGCATGTGAGATTGCTCAGCTGTTTCAGCCCCCCAATCTGTAGGTTGGGACAGTGGTAGCAGACTCTGAAGGGAAGGTGCAAATTGACACCAAAATTAGATCTGTTCCTGGTTGAGGAGCATGACTGAGGCATACAACAAACCTCACATCACCCCTGGTAGCGTAGAGGGTTGCTGTAGGTATGACTGACAATACCAGTGAATGTATCTACATGTATGTACAGGGAAAATGTGTAAACAATGGACATCTCTAAGGCTAAGCCTGGGCTATCCCTGCATCAGTATCCAACTGTACCCTGGGATTAGAGTTTGAGCATAAAGCTGAGAGTGTGGCAGCAATCCGCACATACCCACAGAGCAGTGCTCGGAGAAGGTGACCCTACAGGAGAACACTCCTGCAGAAAGAGTAGCTGAAAAATGTGCCATGGAAGGAAAATTCAGATGGGAGGTGCAGCCAGGGGACACTTTCAGACCTCTGAGGCTCACTCCAAAAGAAAAAAGCAGATAAACTAAAAATTGCACAGGAGTCCTTGGCAAACAAATGAGAACAATGGTATGTGGTGTTGATATATTGCCTCTGATTGTGTTTTCTCTTTTTCTTACACAAATGACAATGATTGTCATTGAGATCAATTCTGGAATAAATCCTGCACAACCAAGTTGAGAATCTGGCTTGTTTTCTGTCTAAACTTTTAAGCTGCAGTCTTAATGGATGTGTTCTAGGACTAAAGTCCTGAATTTAAATAGTTACTGTATTTACTTTCCTGTTTTATTACAGCTGCAAAAGTGAGCCATAATGATTTTTATAGTACATGATAGTATTTGTCAGCTACAGGACAGAATGAACTTGCACGATAACAACTGGCTCAGCCTCAAAGTGATAAACATGTCAAGATAATGGCAATCATTTTTTTCCCCTCTAAACATGAGAATACAATGCAATTTAAAACAGCTTTTTTTCTTTTTCTGCATTTTAATATTCCTACAATCAATCACTGACCCTAACTCTTTTATTATGACTATGGACACAAAGGATCAAATTTTTATGGCCTAGTCTTAGTTTTCCATCTGTAATCTGCCAGCACCAGTAATTGTGCAGTTTAGGTCATTTAAGTACCTGATTACCCCCACAAATCAGGTAACTAGACATCTACACTGCATGCTGACATAAATGGGAGAATAAACTAATTCACAAAACTTGGCACATGTAAAATTGAAAGTCATACTTTAGGCTAGAGTGAAAATTTTGCTTTGCTTGTTTGTTGTTATGATATCCCCAGGGACTATATGAAGACAGAAAACTTAAAAACATTTGCTTTAAATGTGCAGTTTCTTTCAAGACTCTGGCTAAAGCCTAACCTAAAAGTTAGGGATTCTTGTCCACAAGCAGGCAGCAGGTAAAGGTTGTCTGGTTAAGGGAGTGGATTGGATTTTTCAAAAACTTAATTCAAAACTGTCAATGAAAACCAACTGTTATGGAATCAGAGTGGAGATCTGAATTAATGTTTGATTAAAAGATAGGAAAAGGGGACAAGGAAGAAGTTAGTAATTTACGCAATGGAGAAGGGCTATCTGAAGATATCCATAGGCACCTGTACAGGTCAGCATCTTCACAAATGACCTAGTGAAACAGATGGTGTGAGGTAGCAATGTTTATGGGTAATTAAAAATTACTCAAGATAGTAAAACTAAAGGCAACTGAGATGAGTTGCATGAAGATCTTACAATGTTGAGGGACTGAGTCATGAAAAAGAGGTGATCTTTGCAGAAAAGCAGACATGCAGGGACCAGGAATTCACTGACAAAATGTGCAAGGTGAGACACAGAGGAAAAATCAGACCAGCTGTGTACATACATACAAGATAATGTCTCTACCTAACTTCCACTTCTTAGGAAAGAATCATAGAATCATAGAATATCTCGAGTTGGAAGGGACCCATAATGATCATCGAGTCCAGCTCCCTGCTGCTCGCAGGGCTATTTGCTCCTTGCTTATTAACGGTCAGAAAGCAAAATGAGCATGAGGTGTTTACAAAAGGAGTACAGAATAAAAGAGATACTGTCATCATCTACCTGTATAAATCCTCAGTGCTCTCACATCCTGAGTCATGGATGCAGACGTAGTCTCATCAGGGTGAAAGAGATGAGACCAGGAAAGCTGCAGACTCGGATGTCCCCAGGCCGTGGCATGCAGAATCTGGGAGCGTGGCAGGGAAGTCTTGCCCTGTTCTTGCTGCGGCCATAGTGGGGTCCTGCTCCAGCTGACCTGAGCTCTTCCAGCTCTTATGCTACAGAAGTAAGCAGAGCTCGTTACAAACGCAATGCCCTTTTATTAGTCATGCAGCACCCCTCCCAGCTGAGTCAGGGCCTTTTTGGATGGGACTCACCGCGGGGAGAGGCATCATGGAGGGCTCAGCATGCTGACAGGTGTCCCTGGTCTGGGTTGCCCTCACCTCATGGTGGCCTCTCATCCCCCATGCCTTACTGACATGTGTTCCTGGAGGTTTCACCATTTTCGGCTGGAGGTGGTTCCTTCCCCCTGCTACTGGCACCCCAGCTGCCTGCTGCTGTAGCCCCATCCTCTCTCAGGCTGGAGACGTCGGAGGGGAGGCAGGCACTGCTCCCAGCTCTGGGGACATCCACCCTGCGCTGGCAGCATGGCAGGTGGGGAGAGGGGGGAGAAGATGGAAGGAATGGAGATTCCTGTCCTTGCTCTGGGTGCAGGTACGGCTCTTGGCATCCGGTGCTGTCACGCTGTATCTGCCTCCTTGGTCCCAGTGAAGCAGGCAATGGCGCTGCTGCCTCTCGTGCAGGGGGAACACCCATGTGAGGCAGACAGGGGCTCAGGCATGCTGGCAGGGAGGACTGCAGGCACACACTTGTATAAAAATTGAAAAAGGCTAGCCGATTGCTTATTTTCTGCTTGATATGCTATTTCAAAACATTTCTGCAAAGTTATCATGGGCTATGCCAGCCAAGGTATAGAACTCACCGCCTGTCCTTTACCATGTTATTGAAAACACTGGTGATATTTTCAACCAAAAAACCCCTCTACCCCTGGGAGGTAAGATTTTGCCAGACTGTTTTAAAACTTTGCTTCATGCCCAACAATATGTACGTGACTCAGCTACTAAAGAGGCATCTAAATAAAGAGGCTTCTCTTGTGCTTTATATTCACAAAACTCTCATTCCAGTGAGCAAAGAAACAATCCCCAGCTTTTCTACATGTTCTTTCTTTGATCTGCAGAGTGCTAACAATAAAACATGTTTGTGTGAATAATAAATGGAGAATTATTTCAGAGTCTGTTTTTTTTTTTTTTTTTTAGGAATCCTGGTCATAGTTTAATATGATACAACCATATAATTAAATTATAAGAGTATGTAGTTCTCTACGTTATTTTATTTCATTTAGCCTGTATAAAATGCTTAGCAGAAGTGTAACGGTCTTGAGATTTTCATTTTAACAGAACTCAAAAGGCCTGACACTATTGTGTAATATGGAAAAGAGTTTTAAGTTTACTATGTCTAATACGAATGCATGCTGTCATGCAGAGCTTTCCCAAAGGCATTTCAGTGCATTATCTGAGTGGTAGATGCTTTGAAGAAATGCTTGCAAAGTCATTCCCAGAGCATATTCAGACACAGTGCAACTTGTAGATTACTTTTAACACTTATGTGCATGTTCTATGTCTGTACAGTGCCCATATAATGGGGACCTAGTCCATTTCTGAGGCTTTTATAAATCACCAAAGTACAAATAATTAATAAGGAGAATACAAAATGAAAGTCATATGAAGAGGTATAAACCCACTGTAAAAAGTTGTTATATCAGACAAGGCCCACTCTGAGTGCTCTCAAAGTTGACATGAGAGTTGTTTCAAAATTCAAAAGATTTTTGCATTATTTGCTGCAATTCTTTCTTAGTAGAACGGCTAAATGGTTTGCTGTGAGTAAATTATGTTAACATAGCCCCTCTATCTGCCTGCAAATATGTTGGAAGTTCACTCTAATTTTCAGTAGAGCAAACATCTGCCATGTGTTTTGGGTACTGCTTTTGGTGCATGCAGTATTCATCTCATTCTATGTGGCATTTTAATGTTCTTTATTTGTAACATGCAGATGATTGCCAGTTATTATTTCTGTCCTCTATTTGGCAAATCAAAATTTTAAACAAAGAAACTGGGCTGAAAACTAACACACTGTGAAAAGCCAAGGTTACAGGCTAGGGGCAGGTAGGAGCACTAGCATAAATAACAACACTAAGGTGAATTAATACGTGTGAATGGTGCTGATGAGCAAATAGTATCATTGAATCATAGAACGGTTTGGGTTGGAAAGGACCTTAAAGACCATCTAGTTCCACCCCCCCTGACATGGGCAGGGACACCTTCCACTACACCAGGTTGCTCAAAGCCCCATCCAGCCTGGCCTTGAACACTTCCAGGGATG
>JAVJGI010000014.1:29721463-29739611 GCA_035590275.1 Ibycter americanus | reverse complement strand
ACACCTTCCACTACACCAGGTTGCTCAAAGCCCCATCCAGCCTGGCCTTGAACACTCCCAGGGATGGGGCATCCACAGCTGCTCTGGGCAACCTGTGCCAGTGCCTCACCACCCTCACAGTGAAGAATTCCTTCCCTATGTCTAATCTAAATCTATCCTCTTTCAGATTAAAACCATTCCCCCTTGCCCTATCACTACCCCCTACGCCCTTGTAAGAAGTCCCTCTCCAGCTTTCCCTGTAGTCCCGCTTTAGGCACTGGAAGGCTGCTATAAGATCTCCTTGGAGCCTTCTCTTCTCCAGGCTGAACAACCCCAACTCTATCAGCCTGTCTTCACAGGAGAGGTGCTCCAGTCCTCTGATCATTTTCATGGCCCTCCTCTGGACTTGCTCCAGCAGGTCCATGTCCTTCTTATGTTCGTACAGTAAGGATGCAGGGAGGATGGCTCCTTTAGAAATGAATGCACTGGACTTTTAAGGTCATATTCCACCAGTTCCAGAGCTCAGTTTAGGAAAGCATTTAAGCATATCGTCAACATATGAGCTTACACATTAATAACTGCCTTCTTCAAAAGGAATTTATTCTTAGATCAGAGCTCTGGTTTCTTGGAATAGGAAGCATGATGGCAATAGTATAGGGAATGATTTTGAAATGGTATTAGATCTATGGATTTGAACAGAGAGAGTTGCCAGCTCCCAGTGGTGTCACATCCTGTAAAATATCTTCCTGTAAATGGAGATGGAGCTGTTTCTTTTATTTTCTTTGCAATTTTCATTTTATAATAGAAATGGGATATGCTACACTATATTTCAAAGAGATCAGTGTTGTACTTGAGTAACTCCATTTATCCATTGGCTTCATGCCTTTTGAAATATTCCTACACCTAAGTAGCCAGATCCTTTAACACTTGCAGTGCTGTAAATCAGGAATAGCTGTACTATAGTAAGCTAGCATCATATCAGCATAAAACCAGTGAAAAGGTAAGCAGGCCCAGCCCCCTAAGTCACATTGTACATGACAACACATCTCTTCTATCTTAAAAGTAAGTATTTCGTTAGACAGTAATTTTGTGGAAGTTTCACGCTTACTGGTTTCCCCAAAGGTAATGGGGAAATTTTCTCCGTGTTAAATTTTCCACTAGCTGTTAGGAGAGAAACATTTGCCTTTAAATCTTTAACATACAAAACCACCTGCTCCCTAATCACCATAGTTTTAGAGGTCCTCAGAAGAGGTCAGGGACTTGGCTCTCCCCCAGCAATGAACACCTTTCTGATGATCAAGGCCCGGCCTTGATCTGTGTTTTAATGGGAACACAACCTTTCTCAGGCTTCAGGAGATCAGTTTCGCAGCGCTTTTATGCCAGTCACTTAGGCTGTGGATCAAGGACGGAATCTCATTCACTCTGTGAACAGTTTAGACTTAAAAGTTTACCATGAGAACTGTGCCAGTTGTGATCTGGCCTGTTTTACTAAAATATTTATGCTAGTAAAAGACCAAATGTAAACTCAGGTTACACCAGAAATAAGCTGTGCTTCTGGGAACACTTGTATTGCAGGTTAACCGTATTCACAGAAAGATAAGGTTTATATGGCAACAGCTAGACATCTTTTCCATTGCTTTAATGAAGTTCTTTTTACACCCATTTTAAAGGTTTTAGGCTCAGAATTTAGTCTAGACTTCCTATAGCATTTGCTGACTGTACCTGCATTATCAAGTGGTGCAGATCAACAGGCGATTTGTAAAGCAAAACAGTTGTGGCTGAGGTCCTGGCATCCATACCATACATGCTTCAGGGAGGTTTACTTTGCACTGGCTCTAGTCTGGGCCATGCACAGCATGTCCATTAGCTGCTGGAACAGGTTGGGTCCATAGACACACCTTCTGCAACAGCTTCATTTGAAAGGAATGCAGTTTGTGTGCTCTGAGCCTGCTCCGTGATGTGAACCAGCACACGTTAAGTGGGGACAGCCTGGAGATTCACTTCGAAGTGTGCTCCTGATCCAAACTGAAACCCTAAAGTAGATGTACCCATTCAGGCAGACGAATTAAAAACTTGCATCCATCTGGATACATGGAAATGGAAGAATTACCTTCATGGCCCTTTGACACATGGAGAGTGAATACTGAAATGGAATGAATTCTTGGAAACAGTCACTGAAAAAGGATCTCAGAGGAAGGTTTCCAAGAGGAGGGGAAGTGCTGAAAGACGTGACAGAGAATGGCACTGTAGACAGGAGTCTACAATGCAACATGGCAATAAGAAAAAAGATCAGCATTATCTGGAAACGCCTATAGAAAGGCACAATGTCCTGCACAGACATTCTTTTACCCTAAACTCTGGTGAAGGCACACCTGGACACTGGATTTGTTTCCTGATGCTTAATACTTCCTTCCCCAGACAAGTCCCAGTGATGCAATGCAATTCCAAAGAGTTCAAAGTCAAAGCACATCCAGGAAGGGACTGATTTGTGAGGAACAGCTTCATCTTGATTTACATGATTGGTGTCTTTGCTAATTTTGGGAAAAGCCAGACAGATTAAATTGGTGCTTATGGAGCCATATACAACTTCTTGTGCCACCTGCTAGTTCTTAATTTCCTCTTTGAGTCACTTAGCACTCACATAGACGGTTTGCTTTAATGGATCAGTGGTGATTTTTCTGATTTGAAACCAAATCATTCTCAAGCTCTGAAACAGCTGAAGCAGCCAGAGCACTTCTTTAATTTTGCTAGCTTGAACTGGCTGTGCAGTGTGACAGGGAACTGAAAATCCACAGAGCCCCCCAAAATTACAGGAGCAGGTTTAGGACTGGGAGAATGACTAAGAATCCCTGAACAGAAAAGCTGTGCTTGCTATCAGGTTTCAGATAATCACAGTTCCTTCCTCGATTAATGTACAATTCTTGGACAAGCAGCAATTATAACAGTAGTATGAAGAGGATAGATATTTTTGATATTATCAGTCCTTGTAAACTATGAAAGTGGGAGAACAGCTGGCACAGGTAATACAGCTGGAAAGTCAGAAGTTCTTCCTTCAAGTCCTTAGATTACATTTTTTACAGTAAAAACCTCTTAAGTGATTCCTCTCAAGATACAGGCTGCTTCTTTATCCTTGTAGACACATATCTCAGGAAGAAAGAAACAGAAGAAAGAAAGAAAGAGGCAGTTGCATTGTCTCCAACTCTCCTACAAACATGGTGGTTCCAGAAAATGGCTTTTTGGCTTAATGTTCGTTTTTCACGTGATGAGCACACTGAGGAAATGTGGATGTAAAAATAGGAAATGGGATAGAGTCAAGCATGGTTGTGCTCACAGCAGTGGGGAGATGCAATGACATGAAGAGCAGATCTGGATCAGAGAATAAGGTGGCATAAAGTAATAAAAATATTACCAAGTCTTCCAGCCACTGAACTTAGTCATACAACGAGACTCACTGCTAGAAGTCAGCAGTCCTTTGTTGTCCTGTTTTCTCTCCTTCTCATTTCCCCTGCTCCCAATCTGCCTCTCTCGAAGTGTCTCATCCTCCCAGCTGGATATCAGAAAACCTGCCTCAGCTGCAAGCTGTTGGCTGGCAGCCATGTGAGAATTTATGATGGTCCTAGTGCTTCTGGAAGTAGTCCAGGTGGCATCATCTTCACAGTTGTGAGTTCATTTTATGCCTCTACAGGTTGAGGGTTTTCTCATGCCTGAAGACCCTTCCCTGGATGGCTTCTGGGGACACCTTACACCTTGACCAGGCTCGGAATTGTGACCGTGACATACATCTCTTAACTGTAAATGCAAAATAAAATATTTCTGAGGGTCCTATTTGCAGTGAAGCGGGTTAGGGAAACACTTAAAAAAAAGTGTAAAATGTACTGGCATTGACACTATGGCTGAACTACTTCCATCTACATTTAGACATCTAGTCTAAGACAGTCGGTAGGGGTTTTTGAGAGCCTGCAGAGAAAGAGGTGCTCCAGGGTGTGATCCACTTTGAACTAGTTTAGGACCCTAAAGCAAAGCATTGCTCCTGGGAGGAAGCCCGTCTGAACCCGGGGACTTGAGAGGGCCCATAGGTATAATTTAATGGGATGAAATTCTACCCGTGCAATGTGCCTGCGTAACTACATAAGCGTGGGTCTGAGTTTGTTCTCAAGTCCAAACTCATCTGCCAGCCCTGCTGTTAGCAAGAACTCCCAAGCACAGCCCTCAGACCTCACTTTTGCCCTGGGAGCTCTCTGGAAGGGAGGAAGCCAGTCTGGCTTGGGGTCTTGGGTCAGACACAAGCATCCACCCATGCCTTCCACACTGCATGGGCTCATGTGCATGCCAACATCCTGTCAATGAGTAAGTGATGTGTCCATGGCTCTTTCCTACACACACTGGGGTGTTTCAAATAAAAACTACCATCAGGTAACCATTCAGCAACCCAGTGGTGCCCATGTGGTTTGGCTTCATACACCTTTACAAGAAACATACCCTTGAAATATCTCCTGACCTGTTGACAATATAATCTGAACTCAAAACTTTGCTTTTGTGTCCCACCAACCATCTTGACATGAGCCATGCTGCCCACGTAACATTTGCTAGAAAGAGGGATTTGGCCTTTTTCCTCCTCCTCTCCTGAAGTGGAAGCGGTTAAAGAAAGAGGACTGAGTAAGCAGGAGCCCAGTGCTCAGTGTAAGGCACTGTCTGAAAGAAAGCAGATGTCTTTCCATCTGTCCTCAGGTGGTAAGATGTCTGGCACAACTGCTGGTGCAACTTACGGCACAGACAGGAGCGTCTCAGTTCTGGCTTTAAGTGTTTGGGCTACTTTTCATCCTGGAGGTGCCTTTTGCAATCTATCTTTTCTGACTTAACAGAAAGTGAGCATTGGATTCTGACATAAATATGCAAATCAGAGTCAAATCACTCTTCAGTATCTTTTTGGAAGGTGTAAAAGGTTTGTAATGTTGATATTGTTTGCTGGTGTGATTTCCTTAAAGCAGCAAGGCAACACTCTGACTGAAGGTATTGAGAAGTCACTTGTCATGGACTACTCTGTTATTTTTAAAAAGCAGGGCAGATTTTATTGTTTAAATAAATCTTTTGAGGGTGGTGGTGGTAGGAAACAACAAATTTCATTTTGCTCTACCACTCGTGTCAAAACATCTGCGTCAAACATTCAGTGCATAGTGACATAGCAAAACAAATGTAGAGCAGACATTACAGATGAATGGCTTGTTGACAGATTAGCAGATGAGTTTCCCTTATGTTTTTGAAAAACATAGCTCCCTAGACATAATGTACAAAGGGGAAAGCTGGGATTAAAGATCAGATAACAAAAAGCAAGGTTTTCTTTTCAGTGTTTACTATTCAAATTCCCTAATATCGTGGCAGATATTAAAAGCAACTAATGAAAAATATGCCACATCCAACACAGGGAAATGAAACACGGATGTCTTTCAGGACTAAAGCTGCAATTATAGCTGGGTGAAATGTTTTGGTCTTTTAATTTATGTGCAGAAAAAATGAAGATTTGGGTTACTGAAGCTGCTGGCAAAATTTGTGTTGAGTTCATCAAAGTATTTTGGCTGAAAAAGAGCTGATTCCTTTAAAAAATATTAAAGGTTGTTTTCTAAATAAAAAGTGTTTTTGTTTCCAAATGGCATTTTGTTTATAAGTGTATCTAACTTTAAATACAGGAATTCAACTGTGCTTTAAAATGAATCAAAATAAAATGATTTGTTCCTTTTTGTTGTTGTTTGTTTGCCAAGGAACTGAACAATAAATTATTTGCACAGACCAAGATACAATATGAGTTGTGGATCTAAGTAGCTCTGTTAAGTCAGGTAAGTTTTAATAAAACAACTGAAAATTTTCTCCCGAGTCAGAGAGTAGATATGTGGCGGGGCTAACTCTCCTACCCTTTCCAGTTCTCAAAAATCTTACCAGCAAAATAGATCTATTGACCTGCTTAACCATTTCGGTGCTGCCTTCTCAAGCAGACATGTTACCAAGTTTGCTTGCTGTGTGAAAGCTGGCTCCTGTATGATGTGGGGACCAGGAGTGAGATGATTGCAGTGGTCAAAAAAGATGTGCCTTGTGCTGCATGACATGCAACGGTGTGCACTGCATCCTGTCGGATACATTAGAGACCAGCACTGCTGAATGTGTGTGAGGGGGTTTGCATGGGGAAGACTGGATAGTGTCACCCATTGGTAGGCTGAATAGCTTGACATGCTGGATAGCAAGCTCTGAGAAGGACATTGCTAAGGCATTTAGGACAAATGTTTATGGTTCTGCTCTGCTACATGCAGTTTGAAGTAGTGAGGAAGGAGGAGGGGGAATGGGAAGGCATTCCCACAGTAATTTCCTGGTATTTCTCTGGCTAACCTCAGCCAGATAGCATGGGGAAAGCCTTCTGATGAATGCTTTGGGAGAAAACACAGTGTAAGCTTCTCCTGCAAGATACCCCAGCTCTGGGTATATAAGGTAGGCAAAATCTAGAGTCGATCCTTTACAGTGTGTGAGCACTGCTGGTAGCAGGAAATCCCCAGTTCTCCCTGGTAGCATAAAAATGAAATTAATGGCCAGCCCTTGCATAGCTCTGTGAGGGATTGGAGACCTCTTCCTTTTCATTCAGTTATCCATACATGGGCAGCCCAAAACTAGCTGGTGGGTTTTACAAAACCTAATATGAATGGAATTATTTTCATGTATTGCTTTATTTTTTTTAAACTTTCCTTTTATTACATGCTGACAGAAAAATCCGATATATAATCTACTGACAGCCAGTGAGTGCCAGAGCCTGAGAAGTCATCTTACAAAGAAGGATATGCAATTTTGTATTTCCATCAAGCATGCTAGAATAATAAGTCAGCTGCCACAAGCCTTGGAGAACTGGCTGGGATTGGACCACCTACAGCAAATTGTAATTAAGACTGTAGAAATTTCCCTTTTCAGGCAGTGGTTTCCAGAATATAAGGTCTCAATATTTTTTACAAGCTTCCAGCAGAGGAGGTAGATGGTGCCACCACAGTTCTCTATGCAAAGGAAAGGTTCAGAGTGTCTCCCGAGGAACCAGGCACCACAATCCGTGTCCAAGTCGATCAGAGCAAAGTGTGTGCCAGCTGCTTTCTCAGGGCATGAAATGCTGGTCACCTTCTAGCAGACCTTACGAGCTTACCTGCAACACCTCCATCAGGTGTCCAGTCCCCTCCATGTCCCTTTGCCATCAGTGGAAGGAGGTAGGCGCCTTCAGAGGTCAAGGCAGCCCTCCTGCGACCTGAACTTGGCTCTGGAGGAGCTCCCTCACCTTCACTAACTATAAAGAGAATTCAGGTCCCTGCACTTCTGTCCAACTCTGGTGCTACAGAATTCGGAGGCTCTTTTTCCATTTAACTGTATGATGGCACTTGATGAGGACCCTACGTAGAGACTTGTAGAGTAAGCATCCAACTGTGCTAGTTCAGTAAGTCCTACAGGACTATTGTTCTTTGGATAGGGGTCAGGATGGGTTTTGGGGTGAAGGCACGGTGGTTTTTACTCCTCGGAAACCACAGAAATACTTTTACCTCTGCCCTGATGTGTTGTTTTCTTGCAAGCATGTTATGCACCTCAAAAGCTGCCTCTCGGCTTGGTCTTCCAGAAGACACTGAGCATTCCCTTCAGTGCCAGCAGGAACAACAGATCCTTTGCCTGGGTAAGGAGCCAGAACATGAGGCCTAAATAGGAAATGCAGAACTGAGCTACCCCCTAATCCGTGGACTCTTCATTTCTTCAAAACAGGCATGAGTTACCTGTGTGGAAGATGTCTTCTATTCCAGCACACATGACTTTGGTTAGTTCATACACAGTCAATCCATTTTCAGAGTGGAGAGATTGTTTTGAAACTGGGCTGCCTGGATGGAGAGTACAGTGGAAGAGGAAGGGAGGAAGGATAATATGTTTGCCCACAATACACTTCTGAACCACTTGATATTTCTCTCTCTGGTACGGTGTGGATCCTGTGAAACAAGGACAAGCTGGCCCTAAAATACTGTAGAGTCCTTTCATCTGCAGCTGTAGATTTTTTCTTCAACAAATGCTTCCTGCTTAGGAGAAGATGCTGTTAAACAGGAGGCCATTTGAAACTAAAACATAGATCTTTTAAGTGCAGGTGATTTCATTTTGATGGTCAAAAGGGCTGGAATTTATTTCTGGGATCCCCCTCCCCTTGTGAACTGCAGCGACATGGCCAGAGGGGCTGGCAGCCCAGGCTGCTCTGCCTGTCAGGAGCAGGCAGCGGTCCCATGTCTCTGTGGTGGCACCAGGTCTGAGGGCTGGGCAGGCACGGGGAACATTTGGCTGTGCCTGTCGTCCAAAAAACCATCCTTTATCTCCTCTGTGGAAAAGGTGATGGGCTAACCTACTTAGCAACATCTGGCCTACGGGCTACCAGCTGAGACATGTAGGAAAGGTCATTACTTAAGGTCTTCTAGGTCAGATATGTCCCTGTTGGCTGGACTTGTGCATCTCCATATTTATAACTCAACCCGTGCGTCCTCTTAGAGGAGCTTTCAACATTTAACTTTCAGCATTTCAACCCAAAACATAGACTTGTTTTATGCGAGGATACAAAAATGACTGCCCTGCTTTTTTTCAAGCTTCATGAAGTAAATGAGTTGCAAGAGCACTGTAGAGTAAGAGAGGGTTAAATAAAATATTTGGCTTTAAAACATGAAAAACATTTAAGAAGACAGAGGGCCAAACTCTAATCTCATTTCCAGCAGAGTAGAGCAAAGCTGGCTTCAGCAGAGCTGGAGCCCACCTGAACTCCGCAGCTGTGTGTGAAGCTATAGCATGCTAACGTGCGGCCTGGGGCTCTCTTAAGTGCTGTCTGTGCCAGACGAGCTGCCCTAGGTGCCATATTGATCATGTACATCCAGTATATCCACAGCAGGAGCGAGTGCAGCCACCAACGCACCGTGCGCTCTCAAGCTTGGCAAAGGTTGCTTGACCATGCCTACAAATCCGTCCTGCGTGCTCTGCTCTGGGCACCTAATCCAAGCAAAAGGTGCCAGTGAACTCTGTGGTGCCCAGGATCAGGCCCACCTCTTAGGTTTTCTGCTCTTTCAGGTAGTTTTAGTTTTTGCTTTGTCCGAGCTCCTCACCACCGCTGGGGAGTGGCACTGTCAGCAGAGCGAGCGGCAGAGCTGGCTTGTCACACCTCGGTGCTCACAGGCTGGAAATAGAACAAGCTCACACCACTCCCACACAAGCACGCATTACACAGTCAAACAAAAATATCTGTACTTTCCGGGATGACTCCGATGATTTTTAATGCCACTGACTAAATCATGTGCTTTTCTATTACCTCAGGAAGACACCCAACTCGTGTGGAGATGGCACCGCTGCCTGGCACGGCCCCGTGTCAGCCACACCACGTGCAGTTACGGGTAGCTCAGTTTGCTTTCCATGTCTAGAAAAAGCTTGCCGTGGTCACTGCGGGCCACATCTCTTTTCCACATCTTTGTCCCTAATGAATATAAAGCTAGGCCCAAGTCTCAAGTCTCCTTGCTGAATCCCGCTGTGCCAGTGACCTAAAATGAACAGGGACTACTCCCATGAGTACATGTTGCAGAAACTTGACCATACATCACAAAGTTATCCGTGCAGCTTACTGCCAGTTTTCTCTGTCTTGAAGTTCAACTTGAATTCAGACATATGGCTTTAAATTCTCCAAACAGAGATCACCAGCAGCGCTGTAGGAAGGAGATTTCATTCCCTGTCCCCATTAGTCAACCATGAGTTTTCCTGTGCTAAAACCCACTCAGGAAATGCTGCAACAAAAGGGGTAAATAGTTCTCAGCATTCCTTGTTGCTTGGAAGGAGTTAAGCTCCGCACAACGGCGATCGAGTTCTTCTGGCATTATCCCATTAGCTTAAGTCATTGCTGATGACTTCACCCTTGTGGTGACATCAGCCTCTAATCTCGTGAAGGTGAATTCATGTGAGATTGTTTCAAAACAATTACTCCCTGAATTGTAGGCCATTTCAATTGATATATGGATGCAGCATTCACTTTTGCAGATTGTAGCCTCTCTTATGCAGTGTGTGTACACATTTTCCATATTGTATTTCAGCATGTGTGTTATGTCACAAGCTGGCACGGCCTGAGATCAGCAGGAGAATGTGCTTGTTTTAAATGCAAAAGTAAAAGAAACAAGCAAAAAACAACCCACCAATATTACTATTTTTATACGTATGGTTAAGACTTCGCTACAGTCATATATGTGGTTTGTCTGATTCTCTCTGGATGCTGCCTCCCTCTCTGTCTCTGCTGGAATATTGCTTCTGCCTTGGCTAGGCTGTGTCTTTGCTTAGGAGTGCTCTGGTCATTTCACATTCTCTTGTCTTTTCTCATACATGGGGGAAAATGTCGGCAGATAAACACCCAGGATGGCTACTTAATAAATCACAACTTTTAATAGTATTAGATATCTTTTTCTTACTCCATACCAGATTAAATATAAGTATAAGCACATAAAGATGATAGATTTTGTCTTAATATATTTTCTGTTTTTCTCTTTCCTCTGAAGAAGTGACTCAGAGGAACACGTAGACACAGTCGGCACTTATAAGAAGTGGTTTTAATAAGAGGAGACAAGTCATCGTCCCAGCTGTACAATCCTTGCCGAAGTCAAAGGGGCTGAAAAGAAAGGCCCCATTTGTCCTGAAGAGCAGCACACACATGTATACCGAAGGATAGCAATGTATTTAGACTAGAAGTTCCCCAGACCTAGACGAGACATTTGTTTGCTTAACTTCATTGTTCTTCCCTTCTCTCATCACTTGTCCTCAACTGACTGCAGCAGTCCCCGTGGAGCGCTGCAGCTGCATCCACCTTAAAACCAGTTCCCCCTCCCCAGAATCTCTCATGCTTCCAACTGCTGGTGGAAAGCCTCTCTTAGCTGCCCTGTGTATGAGTCTGGCTACAGCCAGGGAGAGTGGCAGGGCACAGGGTGGCACTGGAGGCAGGAGGATTCCGATGGTCTCCTCTCTATCTGCTGTATTGTGAATAAACTTCTTAATGTGACTAATAGTTCTTGGCATTGAACTGTAGCTCCTGAAGTGCAGAGCTGGCATGTCCATGTGCTAATGTTTAAAGTAATGTGTCAGAAAAGTTTTATAGTAGTAGCACAGTATTGTTGGGGGAGAAGCCTGTTTAAATAAAGCCAATAAAATTCTACTATCATCACTTTTCTGTCTTTATTGTTGAGAGGGTGGAAATGACTAAAGTTTTTATTTGGTGTTAGCAGTGTGATGCTAGAATTTTTTCCACATTTGGAAGTGGACAAGGTAGTGATAAAAAAATCATTAAAAAGTGAACAAGTTGTCCTCAGCTCCTGGATGCTCCAGAGGGGCTCAGCCAAACAGACAGCAAATCTACTGTAGGCACCCAGAAAGGGATTTTTTTCTCCTTACAAAATAACCCCTGTTGCGTTCTTCCTTTAGGAAGGAAATTGAGTCTCTGGATGACTAGCAAATGTTTTGCTCATTGTAGTGGCCTGTACATTTCCTGAATATCCAGATCTGATTCAGATTAGGGACTTTCTGGGTGGGGCTGGGGGGGAAGGATTGGCTAAATAAGAGGAAATTTGTATAGTTTTAGTCCAAGGTCCAAGCACTGTTACCAATTACTTGTGTATAAGCTATGAGAGGGGCTGCATCTGCCTCAGCTATAGTTAAAAGTTGTCTAGTACTTCATCCTTTTCCTCTGCCCTTTCCTTTCAGAGGGAGGGGAAGCAAGAAAAACAAACAGAGAAGGTCTCCCCAAACTGCTCTTTGTGATTGAAACCTGTATCAGGGTTTGATAAAGTGTCTAGAGTTTAACTCAAGACAAAGAATAGGCAGGAAAAATCGGATCAGCAAGTGTTGCTTTAAAGTGCAGTTATTGTGGCTGGCCTTCATGTGGGTACACAGTGAGTCAGAAAGAGCAGAAAAGCAAAATGTGAAAGCAGAAAAGCCTTTCCTGTGTCAAACTCCAGCAGAAACGGCAGCTTCCCCACTCTGCCAAGTTCTTGGTAATGGCTCCCACAATGCCTGCCACCTGTAAGCCTCTGTAAACCTACCACAGTAATATGTCCCTCAACAGCAAGCCAAAATACTGAAGGTTTTGTTTGGGCCAAACCATGGTGGTGCAATCTTTTTGGTTCTGGGAGCTGAAGAGAGGTTTGGGAATGGGATTGGAATAGTTTGGCAGGGGTGGCGCATGACTCTGTATGCCAGGCATCTCTGGGCCATGATGTCCTCCCATGTGGATGCGGTGGCTACTCCGACAGGGAGAAAGAGGTGGGCTGGTAGAGCTACTGGGGGGCTGTGCTGGCCAGCCACTCTCAACCTTCTGTCATGACAATCCTTCTCTTCTCCTGTCTGGGAGAGCATCTCACACCCAGTTTTCCTTCTCTGCCTGCTGCTTCAGAAGACTAATGAGACACCAGGGAGTAAAGGACACAGCCCTTGTAGTGTGCCCACCAGTTCTGAAGAGAGTATCCTTTGTGATTTGCTTTTGTATTGACCATGTGGCTACCAGATCGTGTTCCCTGTTTTTGTCTTACAGAAAGAAACTCCATTGTTTTCACTGAAAAAAAAGCTGGCATGCAAAAGACCAGCTCCATACAGCAGGCTGTGGTTCGTTCTTACTGTCTTTGCTAGTTGGGCAAAAATAATTTGCCTTTCAAGATCCATCTTCTTTCCCCACTGTGTACTAGGTCTATATAAATCTTTTTCTACTGGGCATGCTGAGGTTTTGCATTAATATAGGAACCCTGAGGATTCAAAGATATGTTCAAAAGAAACTGAAACCCTCCCCAAAAGAACAAAGAGGTCTCCGCAGTAGCAATAGCTGTTCCACCACAGCATACTCACTAAATGAAGGATCAAACCTATCCTCAGGAATACTTGCTTCGTATCTGGGCCCAGAGCCACCACAGAAAAATGTATCCTAGAAACTATAGCACCATTCTTATGGGAGGT
Source organism: Ibycter americanus (assembly GCA_035590275.1). NCBI lineage: Eukaryota > Metazoa > Chordata > Aves > Falconiformes > Falconidae > Ibycter > Ibycter americanus. The sequence continues at coordinate 29,726,633 of JAVJGI010000014.1, read as the reverse complement.
TTGATAGACAAATTCTGGAGCCTGGGACTCCCAGTGTCAAGAAAGAATTTAATTCAGACCTTAGATCTTAAACTTGTGCCTGCTTCTTCTTGGACTACATTCTTACTTTTCTGTGAACACTTTTTACCCATCCCAATGCCACCAAGGAGACCCTGCACCCAAGTTGGTGTCCTTGGGCACTACCAGATTTCAGCAATGCCGGTGAGCTCTGCAAAAGTTTAATTTCTTTGGAAAAGACCTCTTATGTCTGACTGAGGCACCAGGTTTCAACATTTTAGCTGATATTTTTTCACACTTACACAGAAAGCCATGGCTCCTTGAGGGTAATCACAAGCAGCTATTTCTGTGTTTCTACGAGGTGCCATATGTATGATTTGAAAAATGATTTCAAGGGAAATTTATTACTTTCATCATGCGGTGATGAGAGTGAAGGTTTAGGAGAATTCAGCGCTGTGCACGTTGTGGTATAGGAGAGTGCTGTACCAAGATCACGGTAGCCAGAGCACATTTACAGGAGCAGGGAGCAGGGGATGGCTTTGGAGCCCCTGTCGCCTTCTGTTCCCTACATTTCCTTCTTGGGTTAGGTCTATGGCAGCTCACCACTCTGCCTACTGTCTCCTGTTGCTGCTTGATCTAAACCTGGTTTGTCAAGATACCAGATGCAGGTACTCAAGAATAAGCAGGATGGTCTCTGGATTTTGTAAGGCCAGTGGAGTTCACCACAAGCTGCAGAGAACTCTCCTTGCCTACTTTTAACGTTGGCTCTTAACAGGATTTTGTTTGAGGTTTTAAAGCTCAGGTGGGCACTGTATATTTAGGGTGAGATGTGGCAGCTGCTATTAGTGGGCAGACATGCACAGGTTTGGAGAACAGAACTAGAGAGTAAAGCATGAGAAGTTTTTCCCTTTTTAAGTGAGGCTCTTGTTTTCAGGTACTAAGGGAAATCTATGCAGTTGAGTAGCTATAGGGCTAGCTAAGATACCTATGGTCTAATCCAAAGCCAGTCAAAATCTATGACTCTTGAAGGGTTTTAGAGCAGGCTGCTGAAGTGCAGAATAGATAAAACATAGATAAAATATAATACATGTATACTTTTGAAGAGGTGTGGTTTCAATACTATGCATGAACTCACTATTGACTAAGGGACTGTATGGAAAAACAATTAATTTCCTTTGCTTCTCTAAGACAAAAATACTTTGCAAACAATGTCTTCTGCTTGTCTGCTACAATGTTCACTGGAGCTGGGGACTGTATTCATGTGCTAGAGGAACACAGCCAAGAAAATGTATTATCTTATTTTGTAGAGCACACTTTCTCCAGGAAGAAATAAATTGAGCAAGACAGCTGCACCGGTTAAAATGAGATATACCACTAAGCAATTTTCATAGGAGGTTTTGAAAATGATTTCTAAAGGACAGAACCTCTTAGTTCCATTCTACAGAGTATCTTAGATACAGAGGATTTTAAGAAATTGCACAAATTTACATAGTGAATCTGCAGATGCAGGAACAGGTTCCTCAGATTTTTGATTTTTTTTTTTTGCTTCGCTAATTTGGGTAGGCAACCCTATGAGTCAAAAGGTAATGATGATGGAAAGGTCCCAACAGGCTGAGCCTGTTTTCTTTTTTCCTTTCTCCCCACCTCCCCTTTGAACAATAGGGCAGCCATAGGGATCTCCCCCTTCTTCCCACCCACACTCATTCCCTGGTTGAGATGCTGCAGGAAGAAAAGCAGCAGTAGGAGAGAGGCACCAGCAGAAGGGATGAATGAACGGTCTCACATGGTACAGGAGCCTTCCCTACCCAAGCTACCACTCTTTCCGTATATTCATTTATTGTGAGACATGCATAGCCACAGTGAAACGTTTTGTGTTTCTGTGCAAGATGCCACTCAGATAGCCGCTCTCTGCTGCATGAGGACCAGATGCTACTCCCTCCCACCTGTGTGTCAGGACTGGATTTAGACCTGCCTGTGATGAGGAGATAGTTTTTCTCTGGCTGAGATGCACCTGATGTTGCCTTCCTAGTAACCCCATCTTGCGCCCCTCACAAGTTGCCCTGGCACTAGCTCTGGAAATTCAAATCCTTCATGTTTTCCCCTAGTAGACATATCACTGGGTAGCAGAAGCTTTCTTCATTTCTGCATTAAGTCAACTTGAGCTTTGTGAGGGCAAGAACTGAAGAAATATTTCAGAGAGATCATCATAGAGATCATACAGATAATACAAGTCTGCCACTTAAAAAAAAAAATAGTGCTAGTTATGGGAAAGGATTTACTACATGAATTTCACTCTTCTGTTGGGAATGACTCTAGGAACTCCCAGTCTTCTTCTCGTAAAGACTACAGATAAGATAATAGATAGCATTTCTCTGTCATTTATGAGTGATCTGGGTAGGAGGGAAGGTGATTAACTAAAGCCCTGAAAGTGTAAGGCTAGCTGAGAGCCCCAGCTGTGTCCTGTACCCACTTCAACCCAATGCAGGGGAAATCTGGAGAGGACTGTCAAGCTGTTAAGAAACAGCCTTCCCACAGAGCAGAAGAGACAGAGATGGAGCAGGGTCTGAAAATCTTACCAAATATGTCCAAATATTTGAAAAAAGCTCAAACATTCAGTGGCTGCTTAGCCATACCTTTTGCACTCAACCCACAACAATTAGTAAACTGAACTCTGATTTATATAGAGGAAGAAAATACATTTGGAGAAGTCAAGCTGAACATTTTTTAGGACTGCTACATTTTCCTTACTTCTTTATATGGTTTGATTTATGATTTGTCATTGTTGAATCAATGAACATTGCACTTGTGCTCAGCACATCACCAAGCATAGCAGTGAAATAACAAAGAACAGAATACATGTACATATATTTCAATACCTCCTCCAAAATTTTGTTGAAGTCTGTAAGATCTTTTTCATACTTAGGCCTTATACATTATTTCTAGAAAATAACTGCAGAGATGGAAAGAGCACTAATGCAACCTCTTATGACCCTGACCCTATATCTCACTGAATAACTGCTTTGAGTACTCGCATGTGGAAACATTTGCTAAAATACCGACCCATAGTGCCTCAAAGTCAGGCATCACAGACTTTTCTAAAGGTGTGAAATACCTGCAGAGCTCACTGACTTCACTGGAGAATTGGAGTTCTCAAATCTTGTTAAAATCATGCTGTTGTCTATAGCTAACTTGGGAAGTATTGGGTTGGTGATGTTTGACTATTGGAAGCTAGAAAAATTGATGGGTCACAAGTAAACTGAAAATGCAGCTTTATTAATCCAAGGGGAGAACTAGAACTACAACTAATTATGAGGCTGAATTACGACACAGCAGAAAAAAAAAGAGAAAGTAGAGTAGGACCAAAATTATGGTTACAAAACCCCACAACTAAAGTGCTTCTTTGCAGAGGTACCATTGCCACCATGCCTTTCTCTCTTTGGGGATGTCACCCCATGTTATCAGCTACACCACAGACATGGTATGAAGCAGCATTTACCCTTTACTTATTTTCTGTGAAGGATTCAAACTAATAATGCAGTGACATGAGACTCGGGAAACATGGCAAAGAACAACTCAACTTTTAGTTTAGACCAAGGCAGGCACATAAGATCCTCTAACTTCCTCAGCCTATGGTCTCATACCTTTTACAAAGCAAACCATATTTCCTGATGTAGTGGGTTGACCCTGGCTGGATGCCAGGTACCCACCAAGCTGCTCTATCACTCCCCTTCTCAGCAAGATGGGGAGGGGGAGAAAATAAGATGGGAAAAAATCATGGGTCAAGATGAAGGCAGTTTAATAAAACCAAAGGCCATGTGCAGAAGCAAAGGAAAACAAAAGATTTATGCTTTACTTCCCATCAGCAGGTGATGTCTAGCAACTTTCCTGGAAGCAAGGCTTCAGTATGTGTAGCTCCGGAAGACAAACATTGTCAAATGTTGTAATAACTAATGCATACACACCCACCCACACCCACACCTCCCCCACCCCCCTTTCTCTTAGCTTTTATTGCTGATCAGACATCCCTTTGGTCAGTTTGCTTCAGCTGCCCTGGTCATATCCCCTCCCAAGATCTTTCACACCCCCAGACTATTGGTGGTGGTGATGAGGGAAGGTTGGAGAGACAAGCCTTGATGCTCTGCGACCACTGCTCAACAGCAGCCAAAACACTGATGTGTTATCAACACCTTTCTAGCTACTAATAAAAAGCACAGCATTATGAGGGCTGTTACGGGGAAAATTAACTCCATCCCAGCCAGACCCAATACACCTGATTACAGAGTCACAGAATGGTCAGGGTTGGAAGGGACCTCTGGAGATCATCTAGTCCAACCCCCTCCTAAAGCAGGTTCACCTAGAGCAGGTTGCACAGGATCACATCCAGGTGGGTTTTGAATGTCTCTAGAGAAGGAGACTCTACAACTTCTCTGGGCAGCCTTTTCCAGTGCTCTGTCACCCTCAAAGTAAAGAAGTTTCTCCTCGTGTTCAGATGGAACTTCTTGTGTTGCAGTTTGTGCCTGTTGCCCCTTGTCCTGTCTCTGGGCACCACTGAGAAGAGCCTGGCCCCGTCCTCCTGACACCTACCCTTAAGATGTTTGTATGTATTTATAAGGTCCCCTCCCAGTCTTCAGGCTAAACAGGGCTAGATGTCTCAGCTTTTCCTCATAAGGGAGATGCTTCAGTCCCCTCATCATCTCTGTAGCCCTCTGCTGGGCCCTCTCCAGTAGTCGTTCCCTGTCTCTCTTGACATGGAGAACTATCTGTCCCTTTGGTAATTTGTGTAACCGAAACTTTCCAAGTGGTGTAATCTACAAGCAAGCACAGGAGGAGCCAGTTGTCACATTCATTTACCCTGTTAATTGTGTCAGCTATTGGTGACTGAGAAGGCAGTAATGAAACTCTCCAATGAGTGAGTAAATGTGCTCAGGTTCCCGAGCCAAGTCACTTTTCATAGATTTCGCAGAGATTATGCCTGATCTCCTGTTCATCACTGTCACAGTTTACTCATTTCCCAGGGTGGGAAGGAATATTCCTCTTGTCAAAACCTGAGTGCTGTTTGTGGAGAATGGGAAGCCTCTTGTGCTGCTGTGACTGTGCGGGTGTGCTGGTTTAAAAGTAAACCGGCAGGAGAAATGAACCCAACTCAAAAGAGTTTAGAAGTCAGAACTACAAT
>JAVJGI010000014.1:29707683-29721363 GCA_035590275.1 Ibycter americanus | reverse complement strand
GTGTCCTGGGCAGCTGCTGCAAACAATGCATCAGTAACAGTTCACGGTGAATGGCTGAGAGGGTATAGAATACACAGGTCCAGTTACACCCACACAGTGATAAACTGGTCCCAGCCACTATAACTAGGACAACAGATCAAGGTGATAGGTGTTGGTGCATCGCCCTGAGAGAAGCAGAGACAGCAAACTTCTCCCAGCCTGCCCAGGGAAAAATCCTTTCCAGACCTCAAAGCTGTTGAACCCAAGCATATGAAAACACCTGATAAGTACAAGTGAAGCTTGAAACAGGAGTCTTAATTGTGATTGTTATCCTAATGTGTATCACAAACATGCTTAGGCTCCAGAAGAGGTGGGTGAGAGAGGAAGGCTCAGATCCATGGATCCAGAATAGGCTGTCACAGCCATCACAGATTGGAGAGTTTTTCCATGAAACTGAAACAAAGCATATCTGCTTTGTTTCCTGAAAATGGTATCCAGTCTCACTTAAAGGGTCTAAATCACAGTGAGGCCATGAACTTGGAGGATTATGCGACAGTATCTGTTACATCACAACACTTAACATTGACTTACTAACCTAGGAACATGATTTTGAGATGTCTGTCAAAAATATTTCTTCATTTCTGTAACAGACATAGTTTGGAGTAACAGAAGTAAGCATGCCATTCTGGAGGCAAAGGTTTAATGATAAATTTTGGGAGAGAGGTCCGCGGTTCCTGGTAAAGGAACAGTCAAGTGCATTAACTCTGTAGCAAACAAATTTATTAATTTGAACTGTTGCAAAATGGATGAGATGTTTGAGTTGCAAGTCTGCTGATTAGTCCATTTTTTATGAGATCCTTAAAAAGGGAAAGCTTGGCAGGTCTGTGGCTACGATGACGCTGTGATGTAGAAATGAAGCAAATGTGGAATCACCCATCAGAAAAAGGGATCTCGAGGCTGTGACAATGAAGAAGTGGATGAAAGGGTTTTAAAAAGTAAAAACAACAGAAACAGTTAAAGAAGAAGCTGTTTCTGCAAGAGCTGAGATTTAATGTCATTCTATTCTTGCAAAGTCACTGAGTTTGTGAGTGCGCTAACATGCTGGAATTTCAATGCTTTTTTGATTTTACTAATAAAGCGTGCTAAATGTGTATCCTGTTGTTCCTACTGTGTAAGCATATGCTGCTTTCTATGGTGAGTTTGTTAGCTTTCATGTGGCTCTTTTGAAGTATTCATTAGATTGAAGACCAAAATATTTAATGGATCTGTTGTTATCTGACACTCATCACCTTTTCTAATAAAGTGTGGTGATATTCTGCCTTGGTTTCTAGCAAGCTGTTAGAGTTCGGGTATATTTGGGCAAATATATGACTGGAGAACTAGTGAAAAATGAAAACTAGTGAAAAATAAAGGACTCTTTTCAAGGAATGCTGTTCAGAAAGAGGTATTTTCTGATGGTTCCTAAAAAGCATATCAAGGATACTGATTTCAGCAAGAAATAGGTGTATCTCAGACTGTGTTTCCTGAGCTGTTTGAGCCATGCCCAGCAGCTAATCCAGATGAAACTCTTTACAGTGCAGACCATTTCTGAGTCTGTTAAGAGTGTAGTACAGGAGTTTTCAGTGTGGCTACTGGATGCTATGTTTGCACCCAAAGTAATACAGAGGCTAGGTGAGAAGATGAGGTAAAGATGGCTTCATGCCACCCATTGTTTTTCCTGGACTCTGTAATTTCCTAAAGGCAGACTAGGTTGTTTTAAGTTGTACTTAGCTGTTGTGACACATCCCACATGCCTCCTGTATCCTATGAATATTCCTAATGGAATACGGAATGTGGCGCAGAAGATGGATGGCTTGTAGTGTCTTTTGCACTAGATTCACAGGGGTGTTTTATGCCACTGGTATAGTGAAAGGGACAAGGAAAGGCCAAAAACCTGGAAAACAAGGAAATGTGGGTTTTTTTAACTGTGATCAATGTGAGTGCTGAGCAATATTACTACTGTAATAATTATAAAAATTGATTAAAATGAGCAAAAGTGAAATTAAAAGGAAATTGAACTGCACTCACTTCTCATATTGTAATGAGTAAATTGCCCATTAGTATAATAACTCATACAAGATGTTGTTGCAGACAGCTCAAGTGGTTTGTTAGAGCATTGGGCTGGATTTCTTTCACATATCTTCAGCTGCTACTAATGCTAAAATCAAAATACTTACCAGTGCTAGCTGATATTTCACAATGACAAGCGCTGCCAGAACACTGGTATTTCAGTGAAATTGATCCTTTGAAAACATCAATTTTCTATGTGTGCTTCCTATTTATTAATTTGTTAGAAGGCCAAGTGCTTTCACCAGGACTGAAGTAATTTCAGGTAAAAACAGTACTGCTGTAATTTCAAGTAATTGTGTTTCTTTAAATAATTTGTCTTTATATTCTGAATTAGTTCTATCAAAGGTGAAAATACTAGGAAGAACTACCTTCTATATGATGGACCATAGAGGATTTCCTATCTGCAAGTGCAAAGTCTGCGGTGCATGGGAAACGCAGCATAATAAGGGAATTCAGATTGCAGAAGAGGAAAGAGTCACAGGAGACCTGCATGATGACTCCTACAAAACGCTACCACAGCATATCTTTTCCAGGTTTTAGTTAACCTTTTTTTTGGCATTTGTATTTTCACAAGGGGAAAAATGAATCGGTCTTGTACTGTTATTGCTATAAATACTGGCTTTTAGATTTGACCAGGAGGCTGGATGCCTACTGGTTTTAAAGCCAACAAATATGTGAGCTGCATGAATTTTACCCCAGAATATTTTAAAATTTGTCTGCACTGTTCTACCTTGTAGAAGAGGAGTGTCGCAAAGACAAGATGAAAGTGCAGCTCTGTGGTTCGTAATGGAGCTGGAATATCACAAAGGAATCTGAATCTCCCCCCAAAATCTTAGAAAGCTGAAACAGAGGCACTGAAGACAGATGTCTTCATAATTTGTATCTCGCTTCCCCAAGCTGACATTCTCCTTCCTATATAGCCCAGTTTTTCCACTTGGAAGAAGGCTAAGGTTTGGGATTTCCGTCTACTTCTGTTTTGTTTGTCCCTAAGTCCCTTCATGTGTTGTTTCCATATAATTTCTTAATATATATCCCCTGCCTATGGCTCTAACTGTTAAATTGTCACTTTTATTCCAAGGGTATGCTTTCTTTAAATACTGGGTGTAAAGCTCTTCTCCATGCATCCCCTGTAACTCTACAGCTCTGCTGCTGGTGCCAGTCTTGACAGTCTCTTCATTACCTGCTTTGTGCTCTGTCTCTGCCTCTTTCTAGGTTGTCCCTTAGGAATGGAGTAATTTCCAACACTTTTTTTGCAAGAAGGCTATGTCTTGTTCAACTGCATGCTAAAATCCCATTCCTTCTGCCAGACCTGTGGAGCACTCGAAAGCACAGATGGTGGGTTGCCCTTTTTTGTGCCTGTCCTGGAGGGGAGGAAGATGGGAAGAGAGGGCTTTTCTTTAGGCTGGGCTTTGGCAGAGCAGCGGCTATGCCGTCAAAGCTGACAAATAGCAGATGGGGCAGGGTATTAAGATGGTATTCAGCAAACCTTGTTTCAATCCTTGGCTCAGTTTCCAGTACAACAGGTATGAAATTTTCCTTCCTCACTAAGGTGTTGTGAGAGTAAAACCACGTTAATAATTGTGAATTGCTGGCGACTGTGGGGTGAGGGGCAGACAGTGTTTTTTCAGCTCTGTGCTTAAAACTGCAACAGAACGAGGCCAGGTGTTATGTTTGGGTTCTATCCTGTGAGGAGTGGATGGAGGAAGCAGCTCACTGCAGTGATGGGTGCTCCTGTGAAGATGTTCAGGCGCCTTCGTGGTATAAGAACATGGGAAGGACAGAAATGTGGTCATTGAACTTAGCTCTCCTGCTGTTAGTCCACTTCTGAGCTTGGGCATCCACAAGAATTTGCATCCACAAGCAAGATGGAAAACTGAAGAACATTTTGGGTTTGTGTGTTACAAGATACAAATTCTTTTTGGAAGTTCAAAGAAAAGCTTAATTAATTTTTGTTAGGAGGAAAAAGTCCCCTTATTAAATCCTAATTGCAGTGTTTAAGATTTTTCTTCATTTTATAAACTGTATTAGAAATAGGGGACCCCCCCCCCCCAATAAATGGCAACAGATGTAGCTCTGTAGACTTCAGACCATTCCAAAGCCTTTGACAGGACAAACAACGCTAACATACTTTCCAGTCTCAACCATCAAATAAAGTGTTTACAAATTAGGACATAATGGCCATTGCTTTTCTCCTCTATAATAAAATAGAAAAAAGGGGCTTCAGAGTATTGAATCTGCTATTGAACCTTAATTAGCCCTGGCTCTTTGACATTTTGAAATCTACATCAAGATAAATAATATTTATGGGATTCTTTTATGCAACAAATTGTTGTTTACAAAATGCAATGTAGTATGAAATCCTCTATTCTCTCAGGACCCAGACCACATAGTGACCAGGGTTTCAGTCTCAGTTGGCAATTCCAGTTGAATAACTGGAACAGAGCACGGGTAATCATCATGTAAGCACGATCAGCCACAAATGGCGAAATGCTTAGCAATGTCTCAGATTTTCACTGTATCCATGACTTTCATGGCCAATGGCTCTTAATGCCGCTATGCAAATGTTTGCATGGCAATACTGCTGTGTTAAATACAGAGAAGGACTTGCAAATCAGAAATGGGAGAAATAGGCTCTATTTTAGGCTTCTTGAAACACTGGGGAACTTTACAGCTGTCTTTACATTAAAAATTTTTCTTTTTTTCCCAGTGAATTACCCTTGAATTTGTCAAATTAGTGCAATATCAAATGAAATCAGGGCATGATCAGGAGAAAAGTGAACTGGAGTTCTATCAGTGAACCAAAGTGTGCCGCTGACATATTATGTTGCATCTTCTCCCATAAGAAATGCAAATAGACAGGATCTGGCCCTAGATTGTGTTTAGTACTTCTCATTTCCCTAGAAAAGTGTCTGTATAGAGACTGAATCACTCTTGATCATGCCAGGATTTAGTCTGCAAATGAGATAAATCTCAAACATGTGACTTTGCTAATTCAATAGATCTTAATTGATTTGATTAATATTAAACACTTGTGTCCACCCTTTTTTGGCTCTCTGGATTTTCTTCTCTCACTGTTTTATTGACCAATATAACACTATTTCCCCTTTGTTTATGCTATACAGTGCTTGTCTCTTTTCCCCAAGTAGGAAATTAAACAAAATTCCTTGCTACAGAAAGAAAGCTCTGTCTCTGTCCTTCCCATTTGAGGGTGCCATATGCCCAATTAAACCCTTCTTTTCACCTTGATGATTATTTTTTGTTAAAGATGCAGACGTCCAGAGCGTGCAGACTGAGCTAAAGAATTGAGGTTGGACCTGGACCAGCAGAAGACTCATTGTTCGAGTCATGTTGGTACAGCTTGAGCAAACACTCAAAGCAGCTGGTCAGCTCCAGATGGATTTCATCTCCAGTCAACCGTTACATGCAACCTTGCTTCCAATGCCTTACCTCTCTCTGCCCAGACCCTCTGTCTATTATAATTTTTTTCCAGCAATTCTCTTTCTCATTTCCCATCTTATTTTGAGCAGCTAGGTAGATTTTGTGGCTGTTTCTTCTTTGGAAGGAGAAATGCTTTACTCTTCCTTACTGTCTTCTGAACAGAAGAAAAACAAGTGAGAGCAGAACCCCAAAGAGCTCCTCTTCCTTTCACTCCAGTTTCCTGCTCCTTTTCTCCAAGGAAGAAAGGCAGAGCAGAGAGAAATGGAGAAAGTGAAAGCAAAAATGCATTTTAATCTGAAAACAAAAAAAGGAAAATAAAATTCCTTTTGAAATCAAGATAAAAATAATTTTACATTTTCCTGTATAAAACTCATCCAGTAGCATTTCAATAAAGAGAAATTTCTGTCCTCGGTGAAGTCCTCTTTTTAGCTTTGGAAAGTGTTTTTTTTTTAACTTTTCTTTTTCTCTTTTTCATTATCAAGTCCTAAGCAGATCTGCTCTTTTTTATATCTTCTGACAGCTTTAAGCTAGTTTTTTCTTCTGGGAGTTGAGGCTGTATGTATGTTAGTATACAAAATGTGCTTGGGTCTGGCCCCTGTGAGGCTGAGCAGCCGGTGCCTGGGTGGGCAGGGGACGTTGGTGCCCAGAGCAGGGTGGCTGTGTGTAGACCACCCGCTCCTGGACACTCTCTGGCTCCCGAAACGTGCCTGGAAACTGCTGGGGGACATTCTAGCTAGCACAGGCCCAAACTGTGCTGTAACAGGGCCACTTCCGCAGCTTAACAGTAGAGACCATCCCTCTTTTCAGGACTCAGGACTCCATCCAGGCACTGCTTGACTTAGTACTATAGACACAGATGGAGAGTATTAGTCTTTTTTGTAGGTCCACTAACTGTCTAGGTCTTAGAAAGTGGGCTTTAACTGTTGAATTTATGAGGAGTAACTTAGTAGCTAGTTTTCGGAAGAAAAGCAGCCTCTTTTCTATTAGAGGTTTTGCAGACATCGACTGAGGCTTGAAAAAGTGAGAGACATGGGTCACAAACCCTGCGTGATGGATGAAGACACCACTGCAGCAGGTCACCTGGCGAGTACCCTGTGCACTCTTCCTTGCACTTCAGGGCAATAATCACAGGTGTAATGTTACTGAGAAGCCCAGCCAATGTGGGCTTGGGCCAAGGATGTCTGTTCCAAACCATACACCGTGAGGCACCATACCAGTTAATTAGAAGGGCCCCAAGTGGGAAAATGCAGTTCATGTTCTGACCTGACCGTCATCTCCTGTAGAGCTCAGGACAGACTGATTTGCTCTTCCTTGGAGTTAATCCTGTGTCTATGTAACTGATGTTTAGATATCAGCCAGGAGAAATCCATGCTTTCCTTGCTGGTTGTATTTATGGCTGCATTGGAACCCGCGTGTGTTTGACTGGGGCACAGCATGTCGCTGCCATCCACATACTTTCACACCAGCCGGTCATTACTGTTATCTCCAGAGCAGAACAAATACACGTGACACTCCCAATGATTGCATGCAAGGAGCAAACAAGGGTCTGTTTTCATGAGGCAGCAACCCAGAATACTTATCTAAAAACCTGCAGGAGTCAGTAGCCATTAAAGTCCTCAGTCTCCAGCATGGGCCAGAGCCAGATGTGAGCAAATGCTTCTCGTTACAAGTCAGTTACAACCAGAGGTTTAACAACGTGGTTACACTAGGTAATTGTGTTGTCCAAGTAAACTATTAATTAACCTCCTATTAGATGATGTCAAATCTTGCTGCACAAGAAACAATTACCATAATTGCCACAGGTTTTTTTTTCCTAGTTGACTTTATTGATTATGCAGTAAAAAGATAAGTGTGGAAGGATTAGATTGCATTTACTGTCCATTGAGGAAATAATTCTTATTTCTGTTTTCTTTCAGATCTTTAAGAAGTCCTACAACTCTGTGAAGATATTTTGTTCGTACTTTTAGTAGAAAATATGATATTCCATCCTGCTGTGACAAGGCCCACATACTATTCCTTTGAGTAATCTCTGCTCTTCTTTCTCCCCCTGTTCATGTTCTGTTGGTAACATTTTGTTAAACAAGTTTTGAAATAAGATTTTACTTCCTTCTGGCAAGGACAACACCTTCTTGTTTGTTCTGTGAAGTGGCAGGCAGACTTTTTCAGAGCTGTAAAAACTCATTCAAAATATTCCCCTCTCTTATGTAAAGTGTTGCTATTTCTTATATTATTTTAATTAGGATTTGGGGGAAGGGAATAGTTTGCGAAGTTTGGTTCCTCTGGTTGCTTCTACCATGAAACTCTTCAAAAATATTGGATCCACAGCTATCTGTTGCTTCCTTTTGTTGCTGGGACTTGCTGCAGCACAGTGATATAAAATAAGAACATTGTCTCTTCCTGCGTCTGCACTGGTGGCCTTTGAGGTGACCTTTTCAAAATTACAAGCCGGGGTGGTCTGAATGCCACCATTAACTCCGGTTAGCTAAGAAACTGTGATTGGCCGCAAAATGCTCGGACTGCTGAAGTCCTGGAATCCCAGGGCTTGTGTGGAAAAGTAGGGACCAGTTTTAGCGGTGCCCCCACCATCAGCATTAGCAGGTTGTTTACCAAGTTATTTTGAGAAACTCATGGGAAGTCAAGGAGCTGAGAGGGATCTTCAAAACAGATGTCTGTCATGTAACATTTGTGGAATTTATTGTCTGCCAGTTACTAGGGCTAGGTCTGTGAGCTATGCTGACAACATTAGACTTGCTGACGGAGAGATTAAGTACTCATTTTGTAATTAGTAGGAGTATTATTTTGTTTTTATTGCAGTAATGCATAGAGGTTCCAGCAGAGGTTGAGGGCCTCTCTGTGATAAGCATTAGATTTATGTACAATAATAATTAAAGTTCTTGCTTCATACTCCTATGAAGGTCATCTGAAGGATGCTGAGAGATTTCAAAATAAATAAGGCGATTATGAAATGGATCCACCTTGAGCTGTTCAGCTCCAAAAGTTGCAAGATGAAGTCAAGACCACACACAGAGCTCCCTCTCTCCATGTTGTTTATGAATGGTTTACAAGGGGCTGTTCCCAGAGGGTCACTACCACAGGCACTCCAATATTATACCCACTTCTAAAACGGCCTCCACAGAATCGTTATTATGAACATTTTTTCAGATGTTATAAAATAACGGCTTCACAGTGAGTTAACTACTCTCTAGCTTAGTTGGATAGGGAACAATATAGTTTATGTGCTCTGAGCTTTCTCATGGATTAAATTTATCACTTGGTCAGTGGTAGTGCCCCTGTTTGACAGATGTAGGCCATTATTAAACAATTTGGCCTTCAAAACAGTGACTGTATTTGGAAAAGTACTTTTGGCATAGCCAGCCTCAGTTTTAGCAATCCATAATATAACGTAATGCCTTGGGAGACCTTCCTTATGTTGACAAAGACATGGAATAAGCTACTCCTGAGAACATTTTAATAAATGACATGGCGAAGACATTGTCAGTAGGAAAAAAAAAAAGCCATGCTGGACTCTTCCACCACTCTTCTCTCTCTAAGATGATGGCTTCTGTCAGCTGCTCCTGAAGATGATTCAATTTATCTGTTTAAATTCTTAGATATAATGAGTCATGTTGAAATAGAGTTGAAGGGTGAGAGTGCAATGGTAGGGAGTCAAGAAGACTTTGTCTGGGGTGTACCTGGTGGGGGGCAGTGCTCAGGCAAAAGTGAGTGGGTGGGGGATCTGCTCTCAAGCTATCTTGCAGAAGGAGACTTTGGCAGCATGGCAATTTTGAGAAGGTGTCGCAGTACAGAAGACTTGGCACGTACATAGGTGTTTGTATGTGCAATGGGAAATGGATAGGAGGATCACACATTTGGTATAGACCGTTAGGCAGGGTAGCTCTATCCAGTATATAGAGTACCGTGTCTGTGTCACATAAGATTGTTGGAAAAAGAGGGAAGAGCTACTTCCTCCAATATAGAGGAATCTTCAGCCAGCGTTAGGGAAAAAAAAACAAGAGAGAGCAAAGATTTTTCTCCTTTTTTCTGCACAAAAGGATGTGTTTCTGATGAGAAGGGACAAGGAAATCCAACAATTACTGGACAAAGTGAACATGGCAGTTAGTAGTGGTGACAAGAGGGTATAGAAAATATGAAAAAACAGGGCGAAAGAAGAGCTGGTGAAAAGTGTTATGTAGTATTTGTTGATTTAATAGTAAGGGAGTGATTTAAACTTGGAAGGTCTGGAAGGGAGCAATGAAGACTCAAGTGTCTTAAGGCCAGGCAGAGGTGGAAAGGAACAAGCCACTGCAGACGGGTACTGGTGAGAATGTGATGATGTAGGAATATGACTTCCGATACAACCCTGTCCTTGTAGGAGACATGTTTGCTGAGCCTGTGGCTAAGGTTAGCCTTGGTTTGGCCAAGAGCACTCCAGCACGCATCCTTCCCCCAGGACTGAACTGGAAGGGCTTTTCCCTTTTTGGTGTGGTCTGTGAAAGCTGAAGCACTCAGTGATCCTGGCAGCATCCTCTCTGAGCGTGACCCAGCCTTGTCAGTGAATGCTGAAGGTGCAAGGCCACAAAGGGTGTGGAGTGATAGACCTGACCGTGCTGGAAAAGGCTCTTCACCAGCTAAACAAGGCATGGAATTGATTATCTGGTATGAAATTTGAGCTATTGACATGGGGTCACAGTCCCATAAACAGTCTCCTTCCCATTGACCCTCCCCAACCTTCGTGAACAACAACAATGTCCTGGGGTGGAAGATGGGCTGGAAAACCAGACCAGAGTCTTCTGGGACACTGTGTGCATGCAGTGACACAAGGGCAAAGTGACTCTGGCTGTATCTGAGCATATCTCGGCCAGCGAGCAGTGCGCTTGCCAGGAAAGTTCACTGCCAGAGGCCACCCAGCCTGGGGAAGTCCTTGAAAGGGTGGTGTGAATGTTAGCTTGAATGTTTCCTCTTCTTGGGGAGACCTTAACAGCCAGATGTAATCCTTCTGTCACCCTCTCTAAGGTTCAACAACAAATAAGTGGCTTTTAATGCAAACAATTTGCTATTCAAGTTAAAGTTTGGGTGCAGATCAGATCCAAAGAGTCCTCACAAGGTGAGGTTCATGCATGCAGTTAGGCATCTTCATACGTTCCCAGTCTTGGTCCTTCCTTTTTTGCCTGTGAAGCACAAGACCAAAGAATTTCTTCTGGCCTTGATTAGAATAAAGGTCTAAACTTATTTTATATCCAAGTTATCTTTGCGTATGAGTGTTGGCTAACATGCAGTCACTGCTGGGATGGAGCACAGCAGCCATTTTGTATGCAGCAGATCTTACTAACAACTTTCAAGGAATGGTAGAAGTGGCAATAACTTCCTTAATTGAAAATTATGTGGGAATTTCACAGTGTGCAGAATATAATTAACCACACTGGAATCTGGCCAGGGAACTAAGGTTAGCACCGCTGTACTTGCAGAAGTGCCACTGGTAAAGCAACACCTCCTGAAAACTTTAGAACCTAATCCATTCCTATAAAATAAATAAAAGGCACGTCTTTGAAAGGTGGTGTACAGCTTTTATTTATATTTGGCCATGCCTTCATCACTTACAACTGAAACAGTCAATCACGGCTGTACACTAAAATCAGAAGTATATACAGCTTTTAATGACATATATTTTTTTAGTGAATCAAAGCTGAGTTAGTATATTGCATTACGCCAAATCTTTATAAAATTGAGCCAAAGTCATCTTATGTGTGCAACACATTTTATCAAATGTGTAAGAAATATCTGGAAGAGGAATATTGTTTATATAGAAGGAAGGGGGTAAAAGTGAAGTTGGCAGCTTATCATGCAAAAATTAGTTCAGCAAAAGGGGAAAAAAAAAATCAAGTTATGTGCCAGAGTTTCAGTCACAGTCAGATGAGCTTTTCTGAGCTTGCAAGTACTATACAAATGTGAAAAACACGCACTTGGTGCAGGAGGAAGTGAAGAAGGAAATAGCTGATGGAGAAGTCAGGGCTGTTAATGCCAATGGTGACGCTGCAAGTCAGCATAAAAAAAAGCATCAAGAAATGAAGTCATTCTTCAAGCCTGGGTTTATCTCTTACATTGCTGGAGCTGCGCTGCAGATTCCTTAGTCCACAGTGTGGGGCAGCTATGGGTCTTGTGGCACAAATAATGCTGCTTCTTTTTCAGAGGGAGCTTAATTCTCATCATGGCTACAACCCAATAAGCCAAGGAAACCCTACTGAAACCAGGAGTTACATTTGCATGGGGTGCAAAACCTGGACTGGGCATGCAGAACAGGGCCTGATGTGAAGGTACGTGAGAACCTGTCCAGGTGGGCACAGTGAGACTTTCAACATTCAACCCTCAGGACTTGGGACTGGTGGTGTTGTGAGAAAAGGAAGTCCTGTAATGTAAAAGATTATGAAAGTGACATTTTAGAAAGTGAAATATAGGGAAATTCCCAAAAGATGTAGGTGTGGTGCATGTGTCTTTGCGGATGAAGTGATACCGCAGGGTTACAGTAGCTGGTAAAAAACTCTTCACATCTCATGTACACCTCTGAAAAAGTCCCTCCTCTGCCCTGGGGTGAGGCAGAGCTCACAGCGGGGTGTTTATTTACCTCTGTGAAAAGCCAGATGGCCGGAGGCTGGTGCACTGGCCAGAGAGCAGCTCAGTGCTGGGGGGGGTTGAGGGGCAGAGCAGGGACGTGTGGAGCTGACATCACTGTCCCTGTCCTCAGAGCTAGGACTGGTGCTGGGTCTGACCTTCCCTAATTTGGGGTGAATACAGGGAGATGTGTTTTGGACTGAGAGGGCTGAAACAGCAGGAGCCACTGCCCAACACGCAGGCAGGGTGTGGAGCTGCCGAGCAGCTGACCTGGGGGGCTGCCAGCCCTTCCTGGGGGGGGTTTGGGCAAATGCAGTGTCACTGCTCAGCACTCTGGGAGCAACAGCACCTGGAAGAAGACAATGAGAAAGACCTTGCATCGTCGATCTGAGAAGAAGCTCTGAAACGTTTTTCAGTGTATCGTGGCTGAAAAGAGGCAAATCTGCTGGTTCATTCCCTGTTTGTTCAATAAGACTCTGTTTACTGTCTTTCAAACTAAAAAGTATTGCATCAAAGAAATACTGGGCACTGTCATTAATTTCGCCAGTCCACTGGAAAGAGTAAGACCCTGAATATTGACTGACTACTTCGGTCAAAAGGTAGCAGTGTGCGGCTTGCTGGAAGAATGTTTGCTGTTTTATGTTTTGCATTCAGTTGCTGAATGCTTCAGATTTCACTGGTGGAGACTTCATATTGACTCTGCCTTTTTTTGTTTCCATTATAAGGCTTTAAAGTTGCTGATGGAAACTTTTGCCCTTGAGTATGATCATAGCCAAGGGTAACATCCCCATGCCAAATATTAGAGGGGACCCCATCAGCCCCTTAAATCAAGCAAATTGCAGTTACTAGTAATGCCCTGCAAATTACTAGTCCCCCCCATCCCCTGATGCTGTGAAAGCGGGTGCCGGGAGTGCTGAGGGGCCAGCAGAGTTTAGGAGAAGGTTACAATGCTGCTCTTGCTAGGCCCTCTCCGGGGCAGGGGCGGGCTGTGGGGCTCTCTGCCCCGTCAGCAGGCACACAGGGAGGATTCTGAGGCATATCATAGCTATAGCAAATTTCCACTGAGCAAAAAAATATAAAGAACCACTCCAAAGAGGCTAAGCCCTCTGGCTGGGCTGGTTGATGGAGGCAGTCAAGTGGCTGGAAAACATTGCTAACCAGTTAAATCCAGCAGCGAGTGTTGAAGCAGCCGATTCTCTAAACACAGCATTTCCCTGCAGACGAGGTCGGATTTGTGGAGAGCGTTGCCCTAGCAGGAGCCGCAGGGCCGCTGCGGAAGAGTGGGGCATGAAAGAGGGGATCGGTATGCATCCCAGAGTGCACAAACCTGGAGTCATTGCTCAGGCAAAACTCGTAGGGACCAGCCCCTTAATGCAATTTCACCCGGGCTTTGAATGCAATTTTTACACGGCGTCTTTCTCCTTGACAAATCCAAACCCTTTCATCAGTGATGACTGGCACCAGCCCCCTGTGGCTCCTCTTGGACCGGATTCAAGCTGTATGTTGTTTTTCGCTGTAAATCTTTCTCCCCTACTCCCCTGCCCCCGG
>JAVJGI010000014.1:29649092-29707673 GCA_035590275.1 Ibycter americanus | reverse complement strand
ATTTAATGCCTCCACCCCCACCCCACCCCCCACCCCCCCCCACCCCGAGGCTATCAAACAGCTTTTCCCCCAGCGCTTTTGGTTGCTCCAGCAAAATGGGCTTGGAAGAAAAGTGGTTCCAGGCTGATAATTTGAAGAGGTTATACATGAGCGCTGTACAGAGATTGAAAAGCTCTGAGTTGTTATAGCAGCTGTCCCAGCTGAAAAAATGTCAGGGAGTGGGATCGTTTTCGGTGTGTTTTATGGACAGGGAATAGGCCAGGTTCCCTGGTATTTGAGTTACTCTGGGGTTGTTCCGCCAACCCCCACACTTTGCAGGATAGTAATCGGATCCCTGGTGCCCTTGAAGTGTGCTTGCACTCAGTGTAGAAAGCAATAGCTCTATGCCAAGCGCTAAATGGACTTTTAAGTACGTAAGCCATTTTTGTTCTTGTAAAATCTAGGTTTGATTCTGTAAAAAAACTTGTACACCTTTTTTTTCCGGGGAGTTTGATGCAATTTTTCTCTGGATTGAAGCTGAATGAATGATTCTCAGGGACTAACTCCCTCTCCCTTTTTTCTTTTTCTTTTTTTTTCTTTTTTCTGTTTGTGATTAAGAAAGGATTTGGTTATAACTAATTACTTAAAATTGGTCAACCGCACTTGGAGCAATATATTTCAACCACTGGGTCGTTTGCACTTGCTCTGCTAGTTAGCTGAAGTCTTTCACAAAATTTAAGGCCAGAGGGGACTATTAGATCAGCCAGTCTGACCCCCTGTACATCACAAGCCATTAAATTTCACCCAGTCAGCCTCCTACTAAGCCCAATAATGTCTGAGCTTGGCTAAATCACAGAACCCAGAAATGTATCCAGACTGAATTTGAAGACATCCAGGTACGCAGACTCTAACGCTCCCTTGGTAGTTTGTTCCAGTGGTTAAAAATTGTGCCTTATTTCCTGTTTGAATTTGGCTGGAAGTTGAATCCAGACTTTGGTTCTTGTTACGCCTTTCTCTGCCAGGTGACACAGCCCCTTGGTATATGGTGTTTTCTCTCCATGAAGGTACTTAAATGCACTGTAATCAAGTCACATCTCAGTCCTTTTTCTAGCTGTTAAAAAGATAATGTAACCATATTCTGCTTTATGATTTTCTCCCAATAAGGCACTTCATATTTCCTTTTAAAACATTATTAAAATCTTTCAGCATCCTCTTAGGTATTTGATTATCCTTTTAAGCAGACAGATGATGGAGCTGAAGAAAATATTCTGTCTTGCAAGAATATAGGAAAAGTATTCTAAATCCTAGACCAGGGTGTAGGCCTGCTATGAGCATCCTCTCACCACCCGTTTGTGGGTGATGCCCAGACACATGCTTTTCTCTGGCCTTAGCTTGCTGTTCTGTCATCTGTGAGGGGATGGACTGACTGAACTCATGACAAAACTTTTTGCCTGCTCCGTACATTCTCACCTGTGAGACATTTAAGAAAGTTTCTGGTTCTGCAGAGATGTCACAGTCAGCAAGTTAATTGTGGTCCTCTCCTGGAGCATGAGAAGGTGGAGTCCTTCGCTATCTGCAGCCCAGCCAAGGACTCGAATCTCCATCCCTGTTACCAGAGTAAGGCACTCTTGAGTGGATTTTGCTGTTGTTACACCTCTTCTGTTGGAGCCATAGTGCTAAGTCACGCGATCTGACCATGAACACCCATATAGCAGCTGAATACTGTCATCATGCTACAGAGCTGGAGCTCTCCTCTCCTTTGGGGACTCTTCTGCTTGACCTAATCGCCACATCGTTACGGGTTAAAGCCATTTGATCAGGAAAATATTTGGTGAAAAATCTAAGGAGCTTTAGGGCTCTCATAGTGCCACATTGCTCCATATTCCTTGTTAGGTGCGCTGCTCTACATTTGACTGCTTTAAAACATTCTTTATTACTCCCAAGCCACTGATGAAAAGTGAGCCGAATAATGTACAGCCTAGCTCTGATCACTGCAGAACTCTCTGTCAGGTGCACCCATATGGAAAATTCGCCTGCTGATAACTGCTTTTGGATACGTCACTTAGCCAGCACTTGGTTCAGTTACTGCAGCCCTTATTGACTGCATATAATGCTAATTTTAGGGAGCTGAACACACCCTAGAAGTTGACATATACTTCAGCTGGACACTTAACAACCTAATAAACACCAGTCTGACTTTGTTCTTAGGATGGCAAGACCTTTTCCCTGTGAAACCGTACCGATTACCAATAATTCTATCTTTGTCTTCCCATTCTTTGGTGATAGAATTACTCATTATCAACTTGTAAATGTTGCCCAGGATTAACATCCAGCTACTCAGATTTTGTCTACCTATGCCACATGGCCTGCCCTTTCCATGTTTTGGCACATCACTGTATGCTTTGAGCCTGTGGAATGGCTCCAGTGTTCAAAGAGGCATCAAAACTGAATATAAGTTGGCCAATTACTGCCTTAGGCAGAAGTCTAAGAACTTTTAGGGGTACATTCTATAAGCCTCCTCATAAAAAACCTATTATCTTTAGTAGATCCTCAGCATCTTTCTTATTGTGAAGGAGTCAAATGTTTCTTATCATATTTGGGTGATACGAGTACGGTATTCGCATTTTACTGTGCTTTCCCCACATAGGTCAGAACTACATGTCCAAAACACTTCTGCCTCCTTGCATATTTTTCTGCAAAACAGATGTCATCTAGAATGATTTTTTAAATATTGCAAGGATTCGTATGTGTTACCTAAATATCCTTTATGTTGTTATTAAGGGTAGCTTATCCTGATGTCTTTAGACTTCCATATCAATTTTCTATACTTCAGTTTTTAGTTTACATTAATTGTTCTCTTTCTTCCTTACCCTTGTGTCATATATTCCTCCTTTATTTCTAACTTCATCTTTCCCTTCACCAGAATGACCATTTAGCCAAAGTAATTATCTTTCCTGATTATGACATTATGCTTTTGGCTATCTAAGGAACTCTATTTACATTTACATTTTTGTTTCTTAGTTTTGAATCTCCAGTCAATTTTGCTTCTGATTTTTTTTTTTGCTTGGAAGGATCTTCTGTAGTATTGAGAAAGTTTTGTATGCATAACTATGTCTCTATAAAACTATATTTAAGGAGGCTAGTAGTTGAAACTGGCTTTTTTCAGTCCATGCTGGTACGCTTTTGATCAAGATTGCTGTTGCAGTTTACTGTCTGTATTTTTTACTTATAATGATGTATAAAACAGAGTTGTACTCTGTGCAAGGCATTTTTTATTAGAAAAATGTCATAGATATTTTAAAGAAATCCTACTAATGCCTTGCTGTTGGATGTGGAGGGATCTCTTGTCTCCATCTGCTGAACTGTAGTTTTCATGCTAGCTGTCCTGATCTCTGATTTGACTTATTGGTCTAACAGAAACCTTCACCTCTTTTTGACAACTCACTGCTGGCTGCTTGTCTTAAGGGATATATCACCCAAGACATCTTGAGGTGTGGGTTGTGTTTTTTTTTTAATTCTTGCTCAGATTTTTTTGAAAATGTGAGCGAGCTATGCATGATATTCCTGTGGGATCAAGGCTGACCCAGGCCAGGAGGAGCTGAGTGAAGACGGCTTTGCAGCTCCTCCTCTCTCCCTCTTTTGGGCCCCTTCAGATCATTTCAGTGAGGCAGTTAAACACTTTTCCCGCAATCCCTGCTATGACATTTAGTTCATCGTTCATATTTACTGGGCCACGTGTAAGCTCAGCTATAAGAATAATGAGAAAAAATACCCCATGTGGTGTCCTGCATATACATTTCTATACTGGCTTGCATCTTCACTTATCATTCTTTTTTGTTATAAACTGTGAAAAGTGCCTGGATCTGGATTGTGAGCAGTTTCCCTCCTGCTACTTCAAAAGAGCATATTATTCATGTAATGAACAGCCTTAGTGCTGGACTTGACAAAACACTGGGAAATACACTGTTGGGCACAATTCTGAACTGGCAGGGAACTGGACTGGGTGACTTAATAGGGCTCTTTCATCTCCAGTTACTTATGATTTTCAATGCTAATTAAAACCTCACTAGCTAGTGGGGAAGAACATCACGGCCAATTCAAATAACTTCTGTTAAAAACTTTCCTTCTGTTTATTTTTTCCACTTGCCCACTTCAACTTTATACACATATTGCTTAAAAACGCCCTTAATTACAAAAGTGTCCAGCTATAAAGCTACAGGACAAACAAACAAAGCTATTTACATGTAGCAGCTTGTAATAAAAGTGCAAAGGCCAGGAAATAAATTATTTGGCTTTATTAAGGAAAAAGAAAGTAATTTCTCTAGTACTACTCAGGTCTCCAGGTGTGCTGGGGTACGGCTGTGCTCTCAGCTCACTATAGCTGAGCTCTCCCTCAGCCCTCACCAGATCTGGACACTGACGCATGTCCAGTGGGGACATTTTTTACCTTAACAAACCAGCCTTCAAACTTCTGCTGAACAACTGTTTCAGCTCGACGGCTTGCCAGTGAAGGGCAGCCCAGACCTGGTGGCTTTACCCTCTTGATCATGTGTGCTGGATGTCTGGGGTACAGGCAGATGCTGGAGGCTCAGCCTCTCCTGAGCCCTGGGAGGACGATGGAGGACTGGGGCTCCTGGCGCAGCCTTGCTGGCTGCAGTGGCTGGGTAGCTGCACATAGGTGAGGTCTAGGTCTGGTGTCAGTCCAGTGATGGACATGCTACAGCAATGAAACAGGCATCTGCCTCCAAGGGCTCATCACAAACCCATCTGATACCTTGTGTTCCCTCAAGGTGTCAACATCCCTGAGACACTAGAAAAAGACCCTCGCAGAAAAACTGTCAAAAGCTGCAAAATCAGATGGGGGGACTGCAACTGTTAAAGATACATTAACACAGAAGTGAACAGGATCACAGAATAATTTTGGGTGGACAGGACCTCTGAAGGTCTTGTGATCCAACCCTTGCTCAAAGTGGGGCCGGCTTTGAAGCCCAACTCTGCTAAAGCAGGTTGCTCAGGGCTATGTCCTGTCAAATTCTGAATATCTCCAAGGACAGAGGCTCCACAACCTCTCTGGGCAATCTGTGCCTGTGTCAGACCACCTTCGTGGTGAGATCTTATCCCCTAACATCCAAATAGATTTTACAATGAGTTGCTACTTGTGTCATTCTTTCACCGTGCACCTCTGAGAAGAGTAAAAATGTAAAGGTAAGTAATAATTAAAAAAATCAAACCAGTAATACATAATAATAAATATACAATAAAATAATCCAGACAACCTGTTTATTACCTGGAAACTTTCTATTTAAAGAGAAATGTCCCTGAGTGGCTGTTGTCACTGCAGTGACACGCTATCTGGGAACAGTGCGGCAGTATTTACACACACCTTGCTAAAGAAGATGTTGAAACTGTGAAGTGTGAGATCAATTAAGAAATAATATAAGAGATTACAGCTGATCACCATAGGTAACTTTCATTTCCAAGAGTGATAGCTACCTTCAATCCATGGTTATGTTCAGCATTTTGACAAATCAATAGATGCTAAAATATGAATAATTTGTTTTAAAAACTGATCTCAAGCTGCAGTTTTTTGGACATCTTCTCATCATGCATTCAGACTTGTAAATCACTCTCATCTCCTTGAATAAAAAACAGGTTCCATGAATTCTCCCAGAAGTGACCAATACTCTGGGACTACCTGAGGATGGTAAGCAGTGGTTCAGGCTTCTGAAATTAGCTGGGGTGAATCTAGCCCTGGTGATCAGCTTATGGATCCACATGGGGAGAAGGCAAGACCACAGCCCTGGTTGCTGTGGTCTGTTGCCAAAGACCATCAGAATATATAGGTTATGGCCTTCATGAAGAGTCATAAATACAAAAAGAGTAAAAAGCTCAGGTCCCTCTCAGGACAAGAATTATTCCGTTTTCTGCAAAAAGAAAAAAAGGAAAACTATTTGTGCTTAACTCAAATAATTTTGTTGATTGCACGTTGTAATCTTTAGATTAGAAGTCATACTTCCGTATTTAACAGGTTTTGGAGTTTTTTTTGTTTTTGTTTTTAAATTTTGGTCAAATGTGAAATAATGAATGTTGTTTTGAAAAAACTCACCACTTCTAAAAAATTTTATCCTTTTTTTCCTGGCAGAAACTGAATTAACCAAATTCAACCCAAATCAATTTTTGCTCTTTTGAAACAAATATTTGTCTTGTCAAAGAAATATTGCCTGGGTCTGGCAAGGGAATCCCACGAAAAGTAGAACATATGGAATGGACATCCTACAGGAAGATCATTTTCTGACAGAGGTGTATTTGGAGAGGTGGGATGTGTAGTGAATGTATATGGAAAGCCTTCATTTGCATGGGTTACTGTTGACTGTGGATAAAGACTGAGGTCAAATGAGTGAGGAAAAGTTAAAGCTTGTTTTACTTGTCAAGAAAACTAAAAAAATGGCAGTGGGCTAGTTAGTGTTGTATAGGTCTAGACAGGATGTTTGATGACTTGGGGAAGCAGTGGAGAGACTCCAAGAGGGTGGGCAATGTGGCTGAATTGAGAAAAAACAGTAGCAGGTGCCAGTTGTGTGCAGACCACAGGAAGTGCAAGATGGGCAGCAAAGCCAGCAGGGCAGGAGAAAACACGCAGGGTGGTAGCTGGCTATGGCTGAGCGTAACACTGTTGTCTTATGTGTGGGGTGTGATGCTGATAGTGGGTTTGGACTAATGTTTCTGCACAGCCCCAGACTCCCTGAATGTCACCACCAGCAAAGAACTTCTGATCGACACACCAAGAGTAGTGGGTTTCTAAATGAGCAGGACCCACACAAGTCTAAGAAGTCCAGGAGCTCTTTGTTGCAGGGGGTCTTTTAGACTATCAGGGTGAGCTGGTAGGGTTGTTTTGGCACAGAGTGGGTTATTCAGAGCACCAGGTGGGATGGTAGGGGCATTTTAGTATGTAGGGCCCTTCAGACCATCAGGTGAGACTGTAGGGAAGAGTTGTCCAGCAGGAGGTATCTGGGGATTGGAAACTGTCCAAGAACTGCGATGGATCCTGCTGAGGATTTCACTGAGACACCTTTCTCTGCCTTGGAGTGGTGGTGGTGGCCTTCCCTATTGTGTGGGTTGCTTTAAGGGTGAATTCAGTAAAGATTGTACTCGCATACTACTGGTATTGTAGTCATACGGGTATCTTTGACAGCAGAAAGATGCTCTGTCAAAGTTACAGAACACTTTGTGGTGCACTTGAAAAACTGAGTTGTTTTGCTCAAGATAGATATGAAGATAAGACAATGGAGAAGGTTACTTTTAGTAGAGAGACATACCTGTTGTGAAAGGTATGGGAAACCAGCATGTCCTGAGGTTCAGTGTGCATACACAGGCCCCCAGCTGAAGAATGGTCCACAGGAATGACAACTTTATCTTCCAGCATGTTATGTGCAATTAATTTATATTTTGATTTTCTATCCTTCTTGCCTCTGTTTTTTAACATTGCCTGTAACTATTTTATGTGGTAGTTCAGAAAGGACCATAAACTTGCACTTTCCAGCAGCCTGAATTTATAAACTGTCATAGTTTATACATGTTTGACCAAGAAATGTCTGGTTCTTCACAGCTTTTTAGTCTTTTGTTATATTCAAAGTGATTAATTTGCGCATATTCTGAACAGGAGTAGGATGAACAAGTTGGCAACTACCTCTTAAGTAAAGGTATGTTTGAAGGAGAGCCAGACTGGAAAGGAGTTTGTACAGACAGTATCCTCAAGAAAAAAGTTCACTTGTATTTCATTTTATTCTGTTTGTAGATATTTTTGGATGGATTAAAACTGTCATTCTCATAAAAGAGTTTCTCTTGCTAACAGATTCTGGGTCAAGTTGTTAATATCAACTGTGTGGTGATGGCCAGCTTCTGTAGAAATATGAAAGTGGGAAATTCAATGGAAAGAAAACATTTCTTCTGTTCCAGGATGTGGGCAAACGCTTATGGGTGAAATAGAGCTGAAGGGCAAGAAATGTATACATTTTTTGGCCTGTCCCTCCAATATATCCATTGATTTATGTCAGGAAGGCAGCAGAATATGTTCCCATGACTTTACAAGCTCACATGGGAAAAAGAGAACATTTTCATTTAAATTAAAAAGATAGAATTAACCCTACTTGGAATGGGTTTAATGCTATTGCAACCACTGAAGCGTGACCAGAGGTAAGAATCACACAGGTTCTCTCGAGAGTTTTGACTGCTTTTTTTGAATTTCAGTCTGGATGCTGGGTTGGACACAGAAGCTGCATGTTTTAATATTGGTAGTGTCTGGCTCAAAACCAAGACACGTCTGTGAGCCTGCTCATCTCTCACGCAGATCAGGATGTGTAGCATTACCCTGACAGATGTAGGAAGAAATATATCTTGGAGTAATTTTTTAAATTTTCCACAAAGAAATTGAGTTGTTTTGAAAATGGTTGTGACCTAAATACAGAGTCCTTCAGAGATGAATGTCTTCAGAGGCCAACAAGAGGCCAGGCAGCTACTCGGTAGCTGAATCTCCACCCGCTGCAGGTGATTTGACATGGAAAGGGGAAGACCTACCTTTTGTTTTAAAAGGTACTTCTGGTGCTCCCATGCTGCGTGTCTCTGACTTCACAGCTTCACGGTGGACACTTGAGTTGATCTTGGACTGGGAGACAGTCTATATTATGTCTGGGACAACTGGGCATACCCCAACAAAAATAGCTCTTACACGTTTTTAAAGTGTTTTACTAGAGGGCAGGGGATTTAAAAGAGGGAGAAGGGTTGATTTCGTCCAGAGAAATGCTCTTTTACAGACTGCAGCCAGCTGGATGCTGGATGGGCTGCTTCAAATTGGAAAGGAGGGAATAAAATAATTATCCTTCCCTAAAAATTAAGGGTCCTAAATTGATTTCACTTAACTTCCAGCCTAAATGGAGTGACTTATGATTTACAGCAAGGTGAGGTCAGAATCAGGCCTGCGTTCTCGGGCTTTTTATAAAAGCTATTTTCATCTCTAGATGTCATGGACTTTTCTGGGTCCCATCTGTTCAGGGGTGTCTGCAGCATTACTCCATAGACAGGGTATTTTTCTGGGCAGAGATTTCATTCCACTGATTATTCACCAGCCTTAGTGATACTGAACTTACACAGCCTATTCAGCTTCACATTTTGTGGTAAGTTGGCTAACGTGTACTTTTCTATGGCCTTTAAAAAAGATTTTTAGTGGTAGTGCTTGCTACAAGAACCAGATTTCCGGCCCTGAAAAGCAGCTTGCTCTGTTGCAACACATTGCTGTAGATCTGGAAGTTTTCTTTATGTCACTGTCATGTCTGAGGTTTGATTTGGAAAAGACAGTTAGTGGAGAAAAAAGATGAACTGATCATCAATTTTTTGCCTCTTCACTGAGACTGCTGACTTGTGCTTCAATTCCAGCAGCTCTTCACTAATTGCTGTTGTCCCACTGGAAAAAAATGGTCCTTTGGGAGGTATGATTTGCCCAGAACAAAATCAACTCAAGTAGTCATTCCACAAATAGCTTTCAGGAGGTGCTTCCCAGGTCAGATTTATGTGTCTGCTACATCGCTTTCCTTCACATTGCACAAAGGAAATGCAGAGCAGTAAGGCTGGTACTGGGGAATAAAATGTCTGAGAGCACATTGGAGAGGTCAACAGAGATGCAGGGGTAGAAGGACGTGCATGACTGCTGACCGGGGTCCTTTGGAAAACTGTTTTTTTGCTCCCTATTACACAGCTTTTACAGAAAGCAATCAGACCAGACAATTTCATCACAAGTGCTTCAAGTCAATGTATCAGTATAGCTGCCTCTCCTCAAATTATCTGTGCAGCTCACAGTGGTTAGAGTATAGCTCCAATCTGTGACAGTTAATGTACTTAACAATGTATGATCCACCCTGAGAAGAGGCTTGTCATGGCCTGGAAGTTTTTGTGTGCATTCACACTCCTCCGGGATCAGCTGACAGACCACTCTCTGCTGATGGGAGCTGGAGACTAAGGCCCAGAGGTGCAAATGAACAACTGAGGGTTAAACTTCTTAAAGAGAAAATATGGTAGAATTTAGGTGCCCAAATCCCAGATGTGGATCCTCCAAACTTGCACCCAAATAGTTCTTCACTATTAGAAGTACTATTGCTATTGCTATTACTTCACTGGATTTTCACCAGCCCATCCCAGAGTGGTGCTGCTGTGTTTGCCCGCAATTGGTCCCATCTCATCAGGGCTGGGTGGTGTGGTGCCGGTTTCACCACTCAGTACAGGAGATGTCCCTCTGGATGTTAAGAGGACCATGGTCTAACAGGTAGGCTGGGAGGATGCACGGTTCGTTTCCACTGGCCCTGAAGGGCTCTATGCACACAGCTTCCATCTCTCAGCACAGCAGTTCCATCTCTGTTGGTGCAGGAGGCCATCAACAAGTGTCCTCCATCTCCCCTCATCAGGCTGTAGGAAGAAATGCAAGAGTTGTTGTGCCGTAGGAGGGTGCTTTTCCCTGCAGCCTGGGGGTTAGATCTCTCAGCTGGAGGTTCAGGGCTCTGGGAACACTTACCTCTTTGGCATTACATGACTATTGGGTAAAACATATGAATTATTTGGGAACAGGGAGCACATTCTGAAAGCTTCTGTATTTGTTTTTAGCATTAGCCATTGCAGGTGTCTATGGGTGGGATTCATCTCCTCTAACTGCAGATGTCCATGTCTGAGCAGAGCAGAGGTGGATATAGATATTGCCTGACACTGTGATGAGATTTGCCAGATGCATTGGGTGACATGCACCATTATGCCCATGCACAGATCAGAGTAAGTGAGGAGAAACAGGCCTTCTCTGGATTTCTGTTCTCTGTTCATTACTGGATAATTGCCAGGTATGTTCACACAATTAATTCCAAGTTAATGCAATAGAGCAGCCTCCTTCAGTCTAGCAACTGCCTCACCCTTCAGTAAAAAAAATAGAAAAAAAACCCAAAAAAGCTGCTGCCATCTTGTGTCCCACTGGTGTTTACCAGTTGTAAAGGGAAGAGGGAGATAACGTGTTCAATATTTAGATACGCAAAATGATACTTTTTTACCAAAACTTGTTATTTTAATAAATAACTTCATCAGAAGAACTGGAGACCCTGAGGATGATCCTCATGGGAACTGACAGCAGTAAGGAGCCAGCTCTGACCTTCGTCTCCTGGCAAACACTTGTGCACCCACTGGTTGCATGGAAAACCGTGACTGTTTCGCTTTGCAAGCACACTGTTTTGCAATGGTTTTGCAGACTGCTCCCAACTGTGGTGCTGATCCCAGTCATATGTGGGCTGCAGACTGAGTGACAGCACAGCAAAGGACTCTTTTTGGAAAGCAACGGTTCAAGAGTTGATCTGGATGAAATTTTGTGTTGCTTTTTCCTGCTGAAAATGTACTTTTAAGCCATTAAAATTTTCTGAGAGGGAAAGGAGAAAAACAATCAAAACATTTTGACTTGATATTTGAAAAAAAAAAAAAAGAATTCTCGCATTTGTTTTGAGATTTCTATTTTTAGAGGCTGACCTAGCCTTAATTAAAAAATAATAAACTACTTCCCCTTCCTCTCTCCACTCCCCAGGAAAACAAAAGGCTTTGTATTTACTTTTGTTTGAAATAAACCTTTTGTTAGATTGAAGTTTTGAAATGCTTTGTTTTGGGTGGGGACACTGAAAATTATTTGGTTTTGGTCAACCCCAAACAATTTTTGGCCAGTGAGATGGAAAAAAGCAATTATTTGCTTAGTTTCTTGTCGTGATTTTGAGTCCTGATGCTGCAAGCATGCAAAAAAATGTTCTGCCTTGTGTTTCGGCTGGACATGAATGTCTTCAGTGGTGACTTGGCCAAACCTCTCCTGCGAAGGAACAGCATTTGTTGAACAGTTGTGGGAAACCAGGCAGAGCTGTGCGCAGTAAAAAGAAGTCCATCTTTCCCTTTGAGCCTTTTGAGGTCTACAGCCTGAGGCAGCCTCAGGAGATCCTCTGTTGGGGGTTAGATGTAATGGCAATACCCACTGGGACCAATTCCAGCCTGACAAACAAACAAACAAACCCCAGCTGCTTGTAGAGAAAGTGAGCACGTACTGGAGGTTGATGAGTGGGTGATTCAGATGCAGGAGTTAATTTGCCTTTTGGTTAGAAGCTGCGGTGGAAACAATTCAGGGAGCTTTCTAAGATCATACAATGAGTTTTCACCTCTTGTGTTCATTCATAATTCTGGCTGTGGTAGATGATGCGACATTTTCAGATCGGGGGTGTATGGGCCATATTCTTCTTTGGAAAGATGTCGAAATGGTCTTGCTTTAACTTACAAACTTGGCTCATCACAGCTGAATTGGGTATACACATGCGTTTCCTGTGACTTCAAGATGTCGTGAAGCAACAGGAAACAAGAGTAATGTGTGTGAGCGGCGATCTGAAGAAATACAGGGGTCCCAGGTTTGTTAACACTAAACTACAAGTAGTGCAGCATGCATGGTATTGGAGACAGCTGAATTAACTCTGCAGAATTAAAGCACAAAATGCCTGCGAATTGTCATGCTATACATATGTTCAGCGTCAATATTTAAAGCTGAGACAGTAAAAACATTTTGCAGAACTGCACAGACGGAGAGAGGGGAGAATTGATCATTGCATTTTGATTTGAAATACTTGTAACCTGAAACGTGACTGTGTGGCTTATCTGACATGGCCTGGCACCACCTATCTGCTTCATGCTCAGACTTGTCTTTTAAATCACAGCCTGATCGTTAGAAATGCTCGCTGCCGGTGTGCCCAGATTTCACGCTCGGTGTCGCGCTCACCTGACGCTTGCCCACAGGACACGCCGGGTGATGTGCTAACCCCTTCAGCTGTCTCCTGCCACCCTGCACCATCCATCTGCAGCCCCTGTCTCCATCTGCCTCCGAACTCGGTCCCCGTGTCTGCCTGTGACCTCTTTACACTGCACTAGCAAAATTTAAGGCAGGTGAGGACCTTGTGCTGGCTATTTATGACTTAAGTGGGAGAAAGATGTGAGAATTTTCTTTTTTTGAATGTCAGTTGCCCCAAATGGCTGCAGATGTGTAAATAGATGTAAGTGTTCCACTTCCTCAGGAGTCTGTTTTCTTCCACAGATTTGGCTTTCTTGTTGCAGAGCAGTCACTGACTTCTCCGTGCCTTCAGAGAAAGTTGGATTTCCAGCTTCTAGGGAAGTTATAAATCTTGGCAACACATATCACAGTGTTTTGAGAAAGATAAAAATCTGCTCTTTCCACAGGTGATTTTCTGTAACCCGTCAGTTCTGCACTTTATTGAATAACTTGGTACTAAAAGCCAACATCCAGTTATTTTAAAACATTGCTATTAAATGGGGACACCTTAGAGCCCTTCAAAGCCACAGGTGAAGCACAGTGCCCTGTTTTTCAGGCTAAAATAATTAGAAATATATATTGGAAAAGCTTGATTCTAAGTAAATGTCAGATATCACCTAATTTCTCCCATGAAGAAATTCTTTTTTCTTTCTTGTTAACTCAGCGCATGCTGCAGTGTGAGGTATACCTCTTTAACCCTTTGCTGTCTTGTGCCATTGTAACTTTTATGTGCTCCTTTGAAGAACTATGTCTCACTAAGATACCAGCACTTTAATTTGAAACACACCTTTAATCAGACATATATGGGAAGTGGAGTTGCTTAGCACCATATACTTGCTATGCTGTTTAGTAGTCAAATGGTTAAAATTATTCAAAGGAGCTGGGAAACTTCATGTGGCAAATTCGCTGGAAATGTATTTATTTTTACTGTGGAACCAAGCCCATATAAAATGTCTTGAGAGAATCTGCTTGTGAAAACCTGGATTAATAATGGAGAAAAATAAAACAAGAGTGATAGTATGAATCAGTTTCCTAAGTTTTGTTAGAGCACAATGTCTTTAAATTAGATAAATACCTCAGCTTTGCAAAAGCAAACTTTCAAACTGTCACAGGGTTATACAGAATGTCAGTAAAATATTTATTACAAATTAAAATGCAATAGAAATCAAATTGGCATTTTTTCAAGCTCCATGTTTGGCTCAAGCCTTCTCTAAAGCTCTTGGGGGAGAAACTCAGAGGTGGTAACCAGCCTGAGAGCACCGCAGTCAAGCAAACAGGCACCCACCTTGCCCTGCCTTGGCCCCTGCACTGTCATTTTCCACCTTGATTTTGACAGGGGAAAACACGCTTCTGAGCATCCCTGAGGCATGTGACACATGGGGGTGCAGGGCAGGGTACTGCCTTCTACTGCCCTCCTCACAGGACTCTTGTCTTTGTCCAGTGGTGGAAAAAAACTGCTGCAAAGCTGAGGAAATAAGCAAATGCTGGGATGGGATCACCAAATCCCACACCTGGTTCAGCTGCTCAGCTGTGACCCTCCAGCCCATAGTGTCCTGTTGCACGGTGCCACCAAGCCCTGTGGCACTGTGGCCTCTGTGCAGATCCCCCCAGTGGCATGAACAGCTTCTCACAGTCACTGCTTACAAACCTTCCCCTCCTCCTCCAATTTTACCTGCAGGTTTTCTGCAGCCACAGGAGAAGTTTGCTCAGTTTTATAGCCAATGTCTCAGCAAATTTCAAAAGACCAAAACTGCTCTCCCAGTCAGGGACCATGTTGTTTTAGCTGCTCCTGATAGTCAAGCACGGTCCTACTTCTTGGCTCAAGGAGCTAAGTGTCACCCTTAATTATGGCAGATATTAATGTAATAGGAACAAATGTTTAATCATCTCAGGGTCTTCTTCCCACGGTGGGGGACTGTTGTGCAGCAGGCCCATCTGATTCCCCACTTCGTGAGCGTGCTTACAGCAAAAGCACAGGCTTGCTTGCTTGTGGATGCAACCCACGATGCCCTGACAAACTTCATCTTCTCTCAATTTGAGTGAGAGAAAAAAGAGCAAACAAACCAAGTAAACCATCACCAGGCCATGATACTCATCCCAGACCCCTGACTGCCTTTTATTTGTCTCATCAGAGAAGTAATGGTTGTGCACAACCGTATATGAGCACAGGGGGAAGGGTGAGGAGTGCAGGATTTTGTGTGCTGATGCAGTGCTCTTACAGGAACCCCAGGGCTTTCAAATGAGAAAGTGCTTAGAGGCAGTTTATGTAGCCAAAAATGAGGTGGTAAATGGTTGTACTGGGGCCAATATGGGGGCAAGTTGGCGTGCCTATTTATAGGGCTGCAGTGCTGTCAAGCTATTTGATACATCTGTGGTTCTGTGTGGGAAAGCCCATGAGAGGTTTGGGTGAAAACGTGAAGCTCTTAAGGATTTTAATACGATTTGTACTGCCATTTAATTTTTAATAAAACTTCGAATAAAGTTGTGATTAAATGGCCATCATGAGTGGAAGATTCCAGTTTAGCATAAAACGTGAGAGTTCCCAGAATGGGCTAAGATAGGTTTTATAATATGGAGGTACGCACCTCTCTCTCAAATACATTGGATAATGGATTCTATCAAAATGGAAAAAAGGAAGGTATAGATTTAAAAAAAAATAAAATCTGCTGTGTAGTCAGTAGTTCCACATTTTGGAAGAAGTTGCTGAGCTTCTGGCATCCTTAAATAATACCCTTTTCACATGATAGTTACACTGCTCCAAAGACAGTATAACAAACCATGCCAAAAATTCTTCTGTTTCGTTTGCATGAAATTGAACTGACAGATATACCTGTCTATGTTACGTCCAAGAAAATGTCTTGTTAGAAACGTGTGAAAATATATTATATGACAGATGCTGAAAATGTTTCAGATACAGCAATAAATTGATTGTGGTTTCTGGACCAGATGTGAACTCTGTTTAAAATTCATCATGCTGGTCTCTATTCTAGCTCTGCACTTAAATAAATGCAGAGAAGTGGCTTTGCTTTTCAATGAAACCCATTATAAGAATAGAAGAGCTTCTTTCCATCTAATAAAGAATAGCCCTGACAGTAGGGCTTGCATCCGCAGAACAAGTATTAAAAGCACAAACTGAACCAGAGAAAGCTGTGCCAGTTCTCAGTTTTTGCTTTATTAATGTGCATGAAAATGCTTGGCATGTTGAAGCCACTGCAACCAAGAAGACTGAGATGCACATTATTTTCTGTTGAGAGGGAGATTCACAGCCATAAATTGGCCAAGGAGGGAAAAGGACAGGGGTCTGCAAGAAGCAGTGGTGTTAAAGGGGAAAGAGCCAGTTGCAAAGGTGCTACAGACATGACTGCGTGCCGAGAATCAGTTTGTGCTTCTCAGGCCCTTTATTTTGAAGCCATGTGTTCCCTTTCCCTGCAAGGGAGCAGGGCGAGAGCCAGACTCGCTTTTTGGCATATAGCTCGGGAGCTGCACTACCCCAGCTGGGCAATCCAGACTGCTGAAGTCAGGTGCTTAGGCTGCCCCTTCAATCTACAGGCACCTCTGAAAACCAGCCCAGAAAGACCGATGTGCTGAGGCTGGAAAAAGGAAAGAGGAAACAGGGGGCAAACGGGTGTTTGTGAGCATTTCCAGCCACCTCCCAGCTCCGGCACCTGGCTCTGAGCGGCACGTTCGACACCTTCTGCTCTACCTCCCCACCTCTGAATCCTCTTCTGCTATGGAGATAGCAAGTACCTTTTTCTCCAGATCTGAGGAATCAGAGCTCTCCCATCCTTTTGTGTTAGTGCCCTGGCCTGAGAAGGAGAAAGCCCCCGGGGGAAAGGAGAGCCGGCTTGCTCCCCTCTTTGCACGTCCCTGGTAAGGGCCAGGTGTTTGGTTGTGCCCACGTCCTCCTTGGTCCATGACATTGCTTCAATTTGGAACACAGCAAACCTTTTGTGATCTTTGAGGGGAATTGTGTATCTTTGCAGGGACAAATGTTAGGAACATAATGTAGGTTTTATGACTACTCTAGATTTTCTAATTGCAGTCAAGGCTTTTTTTTCCCATTCCCTCACAAATAATGTCTGTCTCTCCCCCCCTTTTTCTAGAGGAAATACAGTTCATTTATTCTCCTACCCCGAAGGAACATCCACAAGGAGGGGAGAAATTACACCTATGGGTATCTCCCAATATGTCTCTCACTGGTTTTAAAGGATATTTGAAACTGTCATTTGATATACTATTAAAGATGCATGAATTCCCCTCTGATGTCAGATGAAGGCTTTCTTAGACTAAAGCAGCTCTTCATACATGCTACACCTACCCCTCACTAGCACAATACCCTGTATTAGAGAAATATTTAGGCTCATCAGACACTATCAATAGTGATTATATGTGAATTTTACTATCGTCCCCATTCTTTTTGCCTATAGAACTTTACATTGAAAAATATTCCCCAAATGATGTAAAACTTTGTAATTCAAAAGCTCTCTAGTTGTGATAGATTGAATCCGAACTGTTTAATTTATGTGGAAATTTCTTTTCTGATATGTATCTGCAATTCCTTTATATAATCACAACCACCCTTTTATCGTCCAGTGACTTCTACTTGTCCGAGCTGTCTGTCCATAAACATTCCTGATACTGGACTGCCTCTTTGTTAAATACGTGCATAGCACTCAAACCCAGCAAAAACCCTGTGCTGCCACGGATGGAGCTTCTGTCCTTTCTGTAACTTGTAATCCTATTGCAAGCCAGAATCCCTGATTAAATTACAGTTGTTATGTGGGTTGGACTGGAGGGTTTTCTGAGTTTTGTTAAGTACACTGTTAACACTGTCAGTTTAACTTTGCTGAATGTCACAAATCTTGTCATGGGCCTGTAACCTCTGAAGGTTATAAGGCTGAAAATATTTATTAAATATATTTATTTATATTTAAGCCTGAAAAAAAAATTTATATACCTGTATCTTATATAATATATATATCTGTAACCTGAATATATATATTCAGCCTATAACAATGAAAAGTTATAGGCTGAAAATATTAGTTAAAATAAATAATTTTGCAGTTCTTATGTCTGACTTGAGGTATGGGAATCTTTAAAGTTCATGTGTCCTGGCTTGTCTTAGAAATTGCTTTTTTTTTTTTAACACAGCAGCAAGCAAACAAACAAAAGTTAAGTAGGAGTTTCTGAGAAGTTCGCAAAAGCCAGGAGTTGGGTCTTTAGGAATAGCAATGCATACTGCAACACTCATGCTAAAATCATGTTGTTTGGCAAGATTGTTTTCCTAGTTATGAAAAGACAGCTATAATCCGATCCACAAAAACCACCACTGCCCAGAATAGGATTTAAGTCATGATTGATCAAATGTGAGTCCAAAAAGCCTGGCCATCTTCTGATTTAACAAAAACAAATGCTTTCAAAATTAAGACTGAAACTCGGCCCCTAAACAGTCCGTTACACATCCTGCTCCATCCAAACAGTCCTGAAGAGGGTTAGTTGTAATGGAAACGCTGACACAAGCTTAGCTGTAGTGATGCTGTAAGACACTGTTATGCTAATACAAGCATTACACTCTAAGAAAACATACTGAGTTAGTGATACATATTTTTCTTTTGAACAAAATTGCCATGGGAACAAAGGTCATATGCCACACGGATGCCAATGTTTGTCAGTGACGTACATGTATGGCCCTTCACAATGACACACGTTTTACCACCCTTTAGGAAAAATAAGCCCTTATTGAAAAATAACCATCAACTTGTTGGTGGGCCCTCTTTGGCTTGGCAAAACCTGCTGTTCTGACTTTTCTTTACAAACACTGCTCGTTTTCTCTTGGAGGAGATAATCATTGTTATCAGCAATACTGATGGGCAGACTCTGCTCAGAAGGACAGGAAATCCCCGGGAGCCCAGGCCATTTTTGCCACTTAGGAGAGCCATTTCTGTGCCTCTACCAGTGCTAAGGTTAAGGGCTTATGGTTGCTGCCCAGGGCATGGGGAAGTTGAACAGTGAGCTCGGCTCCGTAACATCCTTTCTGAAGGGAAATCTGGCTGTTTCTCTGCCTTCGCTTGATGCTGAACACTTCCCTCACAGGAGGTGTTGAAGTCTCTTTTTGCACTCATCTTTTTGTGGACTAAAGAAAAACGCAGATGTTGCCCTTTCCTATACTGGTGCCTTCAGCAGGTGCTTTACTATCTTCATTGTTTTTTTTCCTCTTGCTTTTAGAAAGACTGCTTGTTAGGCCTTTTTCTTCCATGTGCCTTTATGTCTCTCCTTTGGAGAGTAATGCAAGGGTTTGCTCATCCCCAGCATCATACACAACCACCCCAAAATGCTATTCCTGATTAGATCCTTCTGCTTAGTACCTGTGGAGCCCGGCTACAGCGAGGCTTAACTTCTCACAGTCTTCCCAGACTTCAACCAGCCTTATACCAAACGCGGCTGTAAGATTTCAGACGTGTGGAGTACAGGGCCAAAGCCTGAGGCTTTGGGATGGACTGTCTTCCTCCAGTTGTAGTTGAAGTTCTAAAAAAAGCAAGATGAAACAAAACACTCCATTCGTGTGGCTGCAGTCATCCTTGGGTGAATCATGAATCCATGAGCTGGAAGCTGTGTGTGCAAGGGGGCACTCCTGAACCTTGTGGTGATGTCCTAACACCCTCATGCCATCAAGAATTCAGTGGGGCATGCACTGAAAGTGTGAGGCAGCCAGGTATGGCTTGCAGATGTGGCTGGGTGGCTCTGAACCCACTCCTCCAGCCCCACTGAGTCTATCCATCATCGTATACCCTGGAAAGAGATTTCTTGGTCTATCCTGGGGATCAGCTGGGTTTGACTGATGGATCATGCCCAGAAAGGAAGGTTTCTGAGACACTCTTGTGAAATGGATGGGGAAAGTGGGGATCAAATCCCTTCAGAAAAAGGGGAAGAATAGGTAATTTGGATTACTTATATCCTGGACTCCTTGACCACTGGGCTACGGGATAGGGAAGGGATAGGACCTGCCTGGCTTTTTGTCCCTCTACTTTTTGTTCCAGTGACTGAAAATTAAACGGTGAGATGGGAAACAGAAGTGGAGGACACTTTTCAGTCGCCCCCCCCAGCCCCATCCCTTTGTGCCTTGGGAAAACAATTTAAGTTGATCCGAGCTGACGTTTTGAAAACCTTTTTCTGGTTCGTCAGCCAAGCCTGAATGTTGGCCACTTGCACTGCTCTTGCTCCGTGAGCGAGAGTGCTTCCTGGGGACTGGCTGACGGCAGCCCCGCATGAGCCCTGCCAAGAGCACCAGTGGTAGGCCTCTCCAGAACAGATTGAATTCTTGACCTCTGAATATGCTATTTCTAGCCACATCGGTGTCCCGTCTTCAGCAGCTCAATTAAAACAAAAGCAAACATGGGTTTTGGTAGAAATGGCAAGTTGCTGATGTCTGCTTATGTGGAGGTAATGGGACACAGGGTCACTGTTTGTGGCTGGTTTTATGGTTTTGGAGGCTGCCTGAAGCATTGCAGGAGAAGTGCCTTCCAGCTCACCCCATGACCTGGGATGTATCACCACACACTGGTGGAAAAACCTGCCTGGGGCACAGCTCGCTCTCATCACCAGGGCATCTCAGCCCCATCCAGCTGGTGTTGGGCAAGGTGACGACCTCTGCCCTGTGCGGCTCCCTCCTCCTCTCCTTGGAGACATGGAGAACAGTGGGCATGGTGACACTATCTTAGCTAGGGTCACAGTTTTTCCAGCTTCTGTTTTCTTTCATCGACATTGCTTTGGGCTTTTATTAACAAAAAGGAGCCAAACAAGTGTGTACTTGCTTACGGAGCTTCTGGTAATGAGATTTATCAAAGCCCTTAGTTTTTTGGTGAGTCTGTTGCACACTTTAAGATCTGCCTGTAGGAAACCTCTGAGCCCAGATGGGTTTTTGCCCTGTTGTGGGTAGTTTTAATACATCAGGAGTGCACTTAACCACCTTTCTTCCTACAGCTTTAGGGGAACTTTTAGATGTCATGATCTGTGACCACTGGGAGCCTCGAAGATAAAACCTGAGACTGTGAACTTGAATCTTTTGGGAGGGCAGAGTTGAAGGTGAAGAAGAGTTTTAATATGGTTTGATAACAAGTGCTATTGAGGAAGACTTTATTCAGTGTTTGAGCTGAAGTTTTGTAAAGGCTGACAGCTTCATGTCTATGTGGATTGCTTTGCTGAGGTCTTGCTACAAAATGATGAAGGAACGAGTAACCTGTGCCAAAACACTGTTAGCCAGGATGTCCTGGGTAAACAGAGATTTTTAGAAAGTGTTATTTATAAAAGTTGGCAAGTGAAACCATTGCATCAGTGAGGAATTCAACAACGCTGTTAAATTACCAGAGTGAATTGACTAGTTGTGCATGTAGGCATATCTTCAACTAAACGATACTAGGCAGGGCTACAAACTCTCCAAAGTACCGTTATTTTCAAGCTAAACCTCAGATAACCTCCAGTCCTTTAAAAATATCTGTTACTGAAAATAAGTCCTCATATAACCTTCATCCTTGGATAACCCACATAAAATCAAAGGCAAAGGACTAATAGGAGAAAGGGGACTTGGAAATAAACCTGTCCTCATATTGCCCACACATGTGCGCAACACACTGCTGCTTATTAGCCACTATTTTTACATATAACGCGTGTTATAAGCATGCAAAAAGGCTGCTTTCCTTTGCTTAGCAGCATGGTTGCTGTCTTGCTCATTTAGCCAGGGATGCTCTTGCTTGTCTGGTTACCTGTGGACCAGTGGATACTGCTGGCACTCACGTTCTTGCGGTTGGCTTCATTATCTAGGGGCACACATACCTGGGTAAGACTCAAACCATCCTTGGGCAGACCTAGGGAAGGTGGGAATACAGACTGAATGGGTCTCAGAAAAGTGCTCCCAAAAGGCCTGAGTCCTTCTGAGAGGATTTCTGTCACAGCTACAGGGAACAGCGGTGGTTTCTCCTAGCTGGCTTAGGAGCCAGCTTAAAAGTTGGCTTAAAATGGAGGCTTAAAAGTTAGATTTGGAGTGACCTCTGCTATCTCTGGAAACGTGAAAAAGGCACAACTCATACGCACACCACACCCCCCCCGAAAAAAAAGACAAAAAAAAAGACCAGTTTCTGTGCCATCTCAGCACCCTTTTTACCCACTAGAGCACTGAGTCTTCATCCGTAGCCAAACTTCGAAGCAAGGCAAGGAAGAAACCAACCAGTCAGAAAACATGCAGCCAGATGCACACTGGGGGAAAAATGCAATACTTCCAGGTTCCTGCAAGTGAGCTGCTGAAGCCCTAACCCATGCAATTTGATTATGGTCATGGGAGTGTTTGACAGTTCTTGATGAGTGAATATATTGTCCCCCAAGGTGGGAGTCTGCCAGTCTCTTGGTGAACAGGATTAGAAAGCATCTGTGCTGTTTGTGAACATCCCTGATGTGCACGGTCTTTTCTGCAAAACAAGGAGATCATCCACAGCACTTGGCAAATAGTTCAGCTACGTGCAGGGGCACAGAGGTTTGATAAAGCAGTTTGCTGCCCCAGATAGTTCCTCTGGGTGGGATTTGGCAGCCGTAATGGAGGCTGAGAGTAAGGTTTGAATTCATTCATCTGACAATAGAAACCTGAGCCAAAGCTAACATAGAGTTTTATGCTCATTTACAGACCTCTACAGACTAAAGGGTTCATAAAGGAGTTCACTGATACCTTGTTGACAATGGTG
This sequence comes from Ibycter americanus, assembly GCA_035590275.1. Taxonomy (NCBI): domain Eukaryota; kingdom Metazoa; phylum Chordata; class Aves; order Falconiformes; family Falconidae; genus Ibycter; species Ibycter americanus. Next base: position 29,685,101 of record JAVJGI010000014.1, on the reverse strand, counting down.
ATGAAATACCCTGACTTGTCATCCTGGGAGATTTCAACACACACATCGACAAGATTGCAGATACAAAGTCCCACAAACTCACCTCCTGGCTTTCCTCCCAAACACTCTCCTGGTGTGTCTACACTGACATTTACAGTCAGCCTCAAAGGGTCTCCTTTACTGGGTCTGAGTGGCATTTGTCACCCCAACAGCAGATTTCAGTGGGTTGCATGCTGGGTGTGGTGAAGCCCCCTGCTCATAGACAGTTCTGGGAGGAGGTCAGCAGCCAGGACTACAGGGTATGGTCATGCTGAGTTCCTCTGCCTGATGCCTGCAAACATGCTGCAGAGAGGGGGATAGCCGTGACCAACAATGCAGCTGAGCTCTGGCAGGTCTCCTAGCTTTTGCTGTGCTAGGGGGTCACAGTGTAGATGTTTATTTGGTATAAGCTTAATGATGACCTTAAGGTCACTTCTTGCTATCAGTGTTCGTCATCTTCTCTGATTTAATCCGTGTGCCCTTTGACCTGCTCCAGACTGAACATCAATAATGTGGACCAGCCCCACAGGCTGTCTTGAGCCTGGAGCAAGCAAAACATTTGATCACCACAAGAGGACCAGAACAGCCTAGATCAGGCAGGGTTAACAGAGGAGGTGTCAAGCCGGTGCAGAGGAGTAGCAGCATGAAGACATCTCCAGACATGTTAGTATGTTAGTACTGGTAGGACTCAGAGGACCTCTAGCTCTGATTTAGCTTTTATCAGATACTCTCCAAGGAGCCTCCCAGGGGAGAGCAGCACTGCCTTGGTGCGCCAAGGTGCTGAGGACCTGGGAATTTCCTCCTGCCCTGCATGATCCTCCTCAGGTCCTTACACCAGTCCCTGCAAAGGCATCTCCTTCCCTCCACCTTCACAGAGTGCCTTGGGGCTGCTGCCCTGTTGAGCTGGAGAGGAGGAGGAGGGAGTGGGAAGTCAGGGGCAGGAACCAGGATGGCAGCACTGGAAAAATGACATTTGTCATCAGGAATCCATCTCCATCCTTGGTGACATGGCATGAAAGGTCAGGAAGCCTTTCTCAGCTGCAACAGCAAAGCAGCAAACAGTTCCTTAACCTTCAGCAGGGATATGTCCAGCCAAAGCAACCATAAGGATCAGCCAGCAAGCATGTTGCTGAGAACCATGGACGACATCTCAAGGGATTCACTAATGCCCCAACTGGGTGTCAAACCAAGCGTGGATGAGGGGCAGGGGAGGTTTGTAACTTTTAAAAAAGCATTTTCTTTGTTTACAAATCACTTGCAATTTTTGGGAGATGTTTCCTGGCAAAAAAACAAATGAAGCTCCTGCCCACACAAACTTATGGGTAAGTTCGAGATTAAATCAAAACACTCTGCTATAGATTTTCTTTTCTTTCTTTCTTCCTTTTTTAACTCTAGAGTAACAAATTTGGCCATGACACAGTGGGCATGATTTCCTTGCTTTAACTTTGACAACCTGTTTCTTTTCCCCTGACTGTTTTGGTTTCCTAATGAACAGCCACGGCTTCTCAGTGTTGTTGTGCTACTGTAGGAATAACTGCACACAACCAAACCTAGTTGCTGAAACAGTGATGAAGAAAGAGTCCCTTTGCTTTCTGTTGACAGAGATAGCTTGCTGCTAGTCAATTAGACCTTTGACGCGATCATCAGAACAAAGCTGTTAATGTAAATGGAGACACATTTTTTTAATTACTTGCTAGAAAACATTTAGCCATCATTCCCCAGATCAGTGAATCTTGTCTCACAGGTGCAGTTACCAAGAGCTTTTTTTAGTGTTTTTATTTTCATCCAAGCATAACAGAACTTGACTCTAGATCACATACCTTCTGTTACTGAAATCTGAGTAATGCATTAAGTAATGGACGAATCTGTCTGGATTGACTAATGTGGTTACAGGAGTTTATCCCGATTTGAGATGCATGAATCTGGGATGAGAAGAGCCAGTTTTAATAAAGTGCAGATACCTCCTGGGGACCCTGGGGGGAAGGGGATGATTAGGTGCCCACACTCCCCACCTGCATGTGCACCCACCTGCCCTGACTTTTTTCTCTCTCTTGGGTTTTTTTTGGTTTTTTTGGTCATTTTTCCTGGAGCACTGCCTAAAGGAATGAATTAAGCCTGTTAGGGCCTGTGTTGGTGTTGTGATGTTTATGACCCCAATAGCGTGATGATTGTTTTATGATGTTTGTGTTTTGGCATCAGTGATGCCGTGATGTTTGCACTGCGATGTTGTCATCTGGGGAGGGCAGGGCCATGGCTACATTACATATATGTATCCCATACGTGGTATAACATGCACATATAAATCATATGAATGCTGCAGTCCTGGGACATGTGTTCAGGGGGCCCTCATCCCACAAACAAACACTCATCAGGAACAAGCGTGCAGTCACGCGGCCGGGCAAAAAATGGCTGAGGGTGGCTTGCAAACCCAACAGCCTGCCAGACTGGTCAGTGCTGCTGGACCCCAAGTAACTTTCCATCAAAAGGAATGGCCTGTGTTGGCTCAAAAGTGTGCAGCTTTTGTCTGCAGAAAACTCTCCTTCGCAAGGTGGAGGGATGCCCTGGAGTCAGGATTCATGCCCTGGAGCTGGTGGCATTCCCATGTGGGCATGGAGGTGGGCACTGAAACATCCCCAGGATGATGTGATATTGTGGTGTTCCTCAGCAAGAGAAATAAGGCATCCTTCACAGCTTGAAGGGTGAAGCCCTTGCCCAGGAGAGCTGCCTGCCCTGCTCCCTGGTCCCCTCACAACCAAAGCAGAGTGACAGGAGAGACCAGTGGGAACAGCAGTGCAGCCTGGGGGCGTGTAGGTCACTGCCTTTCATCTGAGGGAAAGAGTTTCTCAGGAAATACTCTGACTACTTCGTGCTCACAGACATGTAGATCACAACTTTTTTCTTCTTTTTTTGTGTAACTTCTTTCTGAACTAAAGACTGCCCTGATGGCTGCTCCTTCCTACTGTGTCTTTCTTCAATTGAACTAATGTTGAGGACGTCATCTTGTAAAACGAAATATAAAGTCTTGCAGCACTAAAGCCTCCTTCTTACCCATTCAGCCATCAGACTAGATACTGCTTCCCTGCTTATCTTCTGGGCCTTTAAGTCAAGCGTGAACCATGTTACTGCATCAGCGACCACATGTGAGAACTGCTCATTTCATGTTCCTCCCCCCGCTCCCCGCTATTGTTATCAAACTTTTGTCACTGGTTTCTATTTCAGTAACCAATGTGTAATCTGTAAATGCCAGACCCCTGGTCCCATCCACAGGGCAGATCTAAATGTCCTTCTTTAGCTAAACTGTGTTTTTTGCTTGATCTGTCGGCACTCTTACTGCGTACTCTACAGCAAACCGAGTGCCTTTGTTCTCCTAAAGCAATACTGCCCCGGGCTGTCCTTCCAGTAGACATTAGTTCTTTTGTTTGGATACTAGGGTGTCATCACTCATTCACGATAAGAATATGATTCAGCCCTGTCTCTTCACATTCACAGTCCAGTCTTCATAAATACTTGCTTTTACAGCATATTGTATATGTATTCAAATGGCTGACATCAGTGGGCCAAATTCTGCCCTGACATGAATTTGCTTCAGTCCCGCTCTTCATGTTGGCGTTGTGGGGAGTCTAAATCAGAGGAAAGTATGATCTGTACCCAGTTCTATTTCAGTGCAGGCTTTCTCTGAAAATAATGAGACGTGTAAGTGCTAGCCACTGTATGGAATTACTCCCAAATCAAGAAAACAATGAAAACAGTTAGGTAAACTCATTTTCCATTAAGCATTTCTGTGATTGCGGGACCATATGTGTCTTTGTTAATTTAACACAGCATAGACAACTTTATAAGCCAGAAATGGGGTGGTTTTGTCGCCCCTGATGACCATGAAGACCAAATGGGAGAACTTTGCACTGAAAACTGTGAGTCTTTGAGACAAAATCCCAGCTCTGTTATCTCAAGGCCATTAAGACAGAAAAAAGCTACATCAAAACAGAAGGACCCGTGCATGATTCCCAATGCCTGGAACTGCAGCCTGAGCCCCAGGGTGCAGCAGTGTTCACAACAGTGCCTTCTCCTTCCCACCCTGGTTTCCACCCCAGAGAAGCCTGTGGTTAGCAACCTGGTGGCAATGGTGCTGTGTCCTGGCCATGCCCTTGCTCTGCGGCCAGCCTGTTGAAGTATGTACGTCACACACACTGGCTACTCAGGCCACTTCTTCATCCCTGTAGGTGAGCTCGCTAAGGAGAACATGCGAGTTTCATGATGCATAGGTTATATTGATATAACTGGGATTTTAAAAAATGGCGTAAAAAACTTTAAACAAAGTGTTCCTGGAAAGTATCTTCCAGTATTTTCTGAAATGGCAGAGGTCTAAGCAGCAGCCTGTTGGAGTACATGTGTGTTTTTTCCACTGCCTTCATTGAACTTTGGGTCCATACCTACCAAGAAAGCTCCTTAGTGTTGCTGTTATCATGTTGGCTTCAGGTAGATAGCCAAAATTTTGGGTGTGACTGGACGTGCACTTCCCCAGTATGTGTTCCTTCTTCTCTTCTCCACTGGACTAAGACTGGAATTTCTTTTCTGGGAAGTTTGTATTTGGACAGGGATACCACTGAAAAGCAGTGAAGAATAATAATAATAATTCATCAGCATCTGCTAGAGCCTCTGCTCCTGAAACTTCAGATTTGTTATTATGTTTGTAAGGCAGGGACTGCAGATGCAATGGCCTCTCTCTGCCCTGAGGTTTCACCCTTCTCTGATTTTCCAAATTGGAGCTGTACGCAAGTGTACAAACTGTGTCCCAAATGTGGATCTCTGCCAGCTCAAGGGAGAACTGGGCATACAAGAAAACTTCTGAAATGTATAAAAATACTTTGACTGCAGTGATTTAATTTGATGCTAGGTTTATTTAATGATAGCGAGGGTGTGGTGTAAATCTCTGTAGTTTGGTTTGGGTTTTTTTCTGGACAAAAAATCCTAAAATTTGCTGCAATTGAGCTAAAAGATATGGAGAGATACAGGATACAAGTGACTTTAAAATAATTCCTCACAACATCTGTTAACACTGAGACGAGCTAATGTTACTTTATTTCATGAACTAAGGAAGTGGAAAAGAGCCTTAAGGAAAACACATTAGGATAAGCTTAAGGAAGAACGTAGAGCATATGGTGGCACATGGGTAAGGAGGTCTGGGTTACCTCGCTTAATAACTCACCCAACACATCTCTTTTCTAATCTATTAGTTTCCATATTTACCTTTAAGTGCTTTACATAAGAATTTCCTAGACCTAGCTGTGGCTTTCCAGTGTATTAGAAAGTTTCTGTTTGGTGTGGAAGGATTTGTAATCAGCCAAACATTTCATGGCCCTGTTGGTAATGTGTTAGGGAGCCTTCCTGACATCAAAATTTATTTTAAGGAACGCTTGTCCTAATAGTCAGAAAAGCCTCTGAAAACTCATCTGTTGAGCCTTGAGAGCTTTTTAGATGCTACTCTAATGCCCACTGAAGCCAGCAGAAAAGTTCACAGTGACTTCAGCATATATTTTATTGGGATGCTTATGTGAGGCGTTGGTTAAAGCGAGTATCTGCTTTGAAGATGTTAACATTCACGGGACTGTATAACATCCATAAATTATGTGTTCTAGTACCCATTCAGTTTATTTTATTAAATAAGAGTATTTTTCATAAATCTACTGTCAACATTACCATGACAAAGAGTTGTCAGTTCTGAGCTTGGCTTGGGAGCTTGGGAGGCAATCAGTTTGCTGTTAATTAATCTGATTGGAAAATTAATGAGGCACGTAACAGGGTGAATGGTGTTGAGAGACTTTATGGGTCTGTCTGTCTGTTGCTAAATGATGCAGATGCATTGGATACCTTATGCAGAAAATGATGGCAAAAACTGTGAAGTTATTCAGCAATTATTTTTTTTTTAGTGTTGGCCTTTCTGGAACTGACAGATAGCAGTGTATCTGCTATATGAATCCTAACCCTTCCTCTCCACGAAGGCTGATGGGACTTTGTGGGGATTCTTGCTTGTAAGTGTCATCATAAAAATAGGACCTGCAAAGCTTTCTCTATGATTCACCACAACAAAAGACCTTTTGTTTCGAAAGCCAGACAAGACTGGTAATGGACTGCATACTTGACTAACACGTCATGTAAAAACCCAACCACTTAAAATCATGGAAAATTCAGGACATCATAAATCTTACACCAACTGCATCATTTTATTTATTCAAATTTTTTTCAGATATTTAAAATAAATAAAATATGTTCCTACATAGGCTCTAAGCACTCTGTCAACTTACAACTGCAAAACCAAAATGCAATATAATTGACTCACTGCTTCTACCAAACTGAAGTAAATAAACACTGGAGCCCCATTCATCAACCAGTCTTCTTAAGGTTCCTCAAAGAGCTGCTCCAAGACAGGGGTCTTGCAGCATGTCCTAAAAGTCAATAAATACTGATGGCATCAGACTGCAGGAAGGGATTTATGAAGCCTAGGAAGCTTTTTGGGAGTATCTTGCTGGCTACACCACCTCTGTTATATTGAAGGGAATGTAATCCAGTCACCAGTGATTCTAATGCCTGCATCTCTGAGAGATGCATCACAGAGTGTTTGTCTTAGGAAGGATCTTCCCTAGAGGCTGTGGGCTTCCTAGGCCCAAACCATCATGTTGAAATCAGTCAAGCCACTCAAAAGTAGCCGACTTGGGTCCCAGAGCAGAGATGCACATACCAGGTGTGTGATTGCCTTCTGCACCACAGCCTGCTTCCAATTAAGCTGCAATGTGGCCCCATGTGAAGGATGTGTTGCAGGACTGAGCCAGAAATGACAAACACAGATGATGAGTACAGGTTATTCATCTGAAAGTAAGAATTGTGGCCATTTAGGCAGGCATATGCAATAAAATCTCTGAGACTCACTGTCAAGAGTGAATGTAGCCCAGCTGAAGGGAGAGGACCATGTATGAAAGAGGGCCTTTGCGAATGGTGTGCTGGAGGTTCAGCAGAGGGTGGCAGGGGCAAGTACAGAACTCCAAGAACTCAGAGAAACTGAGGAGGTCTTGAACCACCGGTCTTGCTAAGCTCCATTACCCTAGATTCAAAGGAAAAGCCACTGTGATGACAGCCCTGAATTTGTTATGTGGCCTCCTAGGACATTAATTTTGATCCTTAAAGCAGAGGCAGACAACCTGAAAAGAGTGGTGGGGAAGTGACATGTAGGTGGGTGCTGCAAGCTGACCATCGTTGAAGACAGAAGGATGGCTTTGAGCATGTTTATCTGCCTTCTCTGGGAAGCATGTAAAGGTTGGTTATATTTTACTCACTGGAAAGGGAAACAATTTCTTAATGGAGGGGTTGGCTTGAATAACCAGGAAGATACTAAAGTCATAATGAATAAGAAGTTTAGAAGAAGCAACAATGTGCTTTTGCTTAGTAGAAAATCAGACTCCTGAGCAAACAAAGAATACATCTGTCAAAGGACATGGGGCCAACAAATTCAGGCATTCCTGACCCATCAGTGTTGGGTTACTGGGCATATGTTTCATGCAATGGTACCAAAGTTGGGTGAGATAATTTGCACAAGTAGAATATTAAGTAGTTGGTATAAATCAGACAAATATAAACAGTAGATTTTTTTTTTCTTCTTTTTTTTTTTTTTTCCTTTATGACTTAAGTAAAACATCTCTTTGGGTAGTCTGAATATTTTTCTCATTCTAGGTGTGAATAATAAGAAAATGAATACGCAACTTTGACTGTAAAAATTAACTGCATTCTAGTTGCATTTAAAACTCTATTTTTAAAAGCAGAACAAAATTGGAAAACAAAGGCTAGATTTATTAGGCTGGTGGGTTCAAAGGGTCATTGTTCAGGGGTTAAGATGTTCACCCAGGACCGCAAAGGTCCAAACTTCCTCTCTGCCAAATGTGGAGAAGATCCTTGAGTCCATCTTCCCCTAACAACTGAGTGGAGCTTTTATTTCTTCTGTTAGCATTTCAAATGCACTGAAAAAACTGATCTAATTATGACAGATAGGGAGAAATTGATTACAGAACTGAAGTAAATGTCTGCTTATGTGCAAACGATCGTGTCTTGATTATATTTGTATGCAAAAAGTATAAAATACAAACCAGTACTACACATTCTTGGTTCTTTAAAAAGGCCAGTTTTGTAAAGCTGAAAACAATTATAAGCCAAATCTACTGGGAGAATTTAAACAGAAAAATGTGAATGATAATTGCAAACTGTTTAAAAACATTTTACTGAAATGCCATACTTGTTATAAAACAAAACAACATAGCTTAAGTGAAAGCTGTTCTATTATAAAAAAACCCACATGTAACAATTAGAAGAAAGAGTGAGGCAACAAAAATTAATCTAAATCAGAAGATAGAAATGGTGATAAATTCATAAGGGAAGCAAGAGAAATGTAAGTAGAGGTATTCGCCCAACAGAGTTAAAGATCATGCAAGTTAAGGACAAGAAGAAATTTTTGATGTATGTTACCGATCAGTGATGTTTCTCTCAATGGATAGAAATGGTGGAATTGTTTATACTAACACAGAAAAGACAAGCATAGCTTTCTGTGTTGGTTGGAAAAAAACAGCTGAAAATATATAATCCTGCAATAGTGATGATGTATTTTCCATTACAACAATAATTCAAGAAAATGTTTAAACAGCAGCTACTAAAGTAGGTATGTTAAATGAGAGGCTTGAACAACCTCTGTCCACAAGTTTGAAAAGAACAAGTCAAGAAACTCCTTTGACTGTAAATAATGGTTTTGAAGAAGACATTGAACACTAGAAAAGTTTGAGAGGACTGGAAGGTTGAAGTCTTATAAATAAGACATGTATGGGATGAGAATGTCAATCACGTGCATTTCCATTTGACTTTCTCTGGTCTTAGAGAAATTAGAGTTGACGTCAGACTCTGCTAATAACTCTATGTAAGAGATTATCATAGTAAAAATCTTTTAATGTTTATGCAACTAACTATCGTTTTAAAACAAGATTATCATTATGGTCGACACAGCTAATAGTATGTGATGTAAGGTACTTTGAATTCTGTATGACATATGGCTTGACACATGATGAAAATTTGATTAAGAAAGCATATGTTTCCTTAATTATAAACCTTAATTTTACAGATATGAAACTGGCATATCACACTGAATGTGGGCTAAATGCCGGCACACTTGTCTCAAAATGCAATTGCTGGTGGAAATGGATTGTTTGCTTGGTGTTTTGAATGGATTCCTCAAACAATTGATAGCTGGCCTTCTGCTATTCAAGAGCTTTGTCTTGGGCACTACATATAGCTGTTCCTAAAAGGTCATGTAGTAGAAAAAAACATCAGCAGAATGAAATACAGATATGAATGGAAAATCTCCTGGATTACCTGAGAAGCTGAATTCAAGCAAAAGCAGGATTTTTTAAGTAGGATTTCAGTAAGATTCTGTGAAACACTAGCCATATCTACACTAGCAAATTATTTGGCCGAATAGGAGTGGAGTAGCAGATTAAAGCAGCTCACACTGGGGTCTCTACGTGTGGCACAGTGTTCGATGTCAAATCAGATTTAGTTGGGTCCCCCAGATTCATCACCAGTTGCTAGTTCAGAGCCTAATGCCTGCAGCAGCAGCTGGGATGCGTGCAGTGCACGCTGGGGAGCAGCTTCCCGAGTGCTTTCCTCCAGCAGGAATTCAGTTCCCACAAATCAAATCCGAGTGGGTGACCTGCATCCACATGCAGTAAGCGGGGTTGGGGGAAGGATGTCACAACTCACCTCTAAACCTCCCTACTGCACCAAACACAAGTGCTTGGTGGATGCAGCCATTGAATCTACAAAGAAGTTGGGACTGGGGGATTTGTGTGTGAGTTGAGCAGGAGCTGCTGGAGGAGGCTGTCCTCCAAAGAGCTGGTCCTGAGACTGCTAAATAGGAAGTGGGAGTCTACATCTGCCTTTGGCACCGCTGTGGGATGTTGTTCTTAGTGCTGATTTCCACAATTGAAGAAGGATGCTGGACAAATTGGAGAGGGTTCAGAGAGAAAATCCATGGGAATGATGAAAGGTCTGGAAAACATGTCTTATTGTGATAGACCCAAGGAGTTTGCTCTGTTTATCTAACAAAGACAAGATTAAGATGTGACTTGATCACAATCTATAAATATGTACATGGGGAACAGAAATTTGATCACAGCTCTCTCTTTTGCACTGACAAACAAAGGATCTGATAAGGTCCAACCACCGGAAGATGAAACTGGGCAACCTCAGATGAGAAGAAAGCTGTTACTTTTAAACAAGAAGACAATTAATCACTGGAACTGTTTACTAAAGGTTACGGTAGATTTCCTACCCTTCACCGTTTCAGAACATAGATTGGTGTTTCTTATTAAGGACGTGCTCTAAATTATTGCTTAACAACCTTCCCTTGTCCCTCCCTGCCAGAGGATCACCTTCAGAAAAAAAGAAGTACACAGATGGCCTGGTAGAGTGCTTACACAATAGCTTGCACTTGCAATCAGCTCAAAATTAGGATAAACTCTGGATGTTTGTTTATTCTCTTTATTTCCCCCAATTTTATTCACTGGTTTGTTTGCATATGGGGAAATGCATATGCACACACACAGGTGTGTTTCCCACTACAAAGCTACAGATACAATGACTTTAACAAAATTTAGAGTAAACTGGTTTGCTGAATTTTGAAGATGTTTTGCTCCCAACTGAAAATGTCCAGGTTCCACAAATAGTAACGTAATAAAAAGTTTCATATCTATTTTTTCAAAATTCTGGCTTGAGTTGAAGTCACCCAAAATGAAACACTTGGTTCAAATTTTTCTCATAGGATTTTTCTCTATAGCAAAATCAAAATCTTCCTGTGGAAAATTTTGGTTTTGTAGTAAGTGCATTCCCATTAGAAAATAACTGTGCTGTGAAACTCCCAGCCAACTATAGTAATGATGGCCATCACAGGGAGGGGGAGAAAGAGAGGGAGTGGATTTCTTTACACTCTCTCACCCAAAAGAGAGAGAAAACTGAGCTCCTCCCTTCCCTTTGTTTTAGCAGTCAAGTTTCCTGCCGCTTCTTAAGCACAAAAACCATATGCGTATGCATTTATTGCTTGGGTATCAAACTGATAATATATTAAAAGGATTATGATTTACTGCTGTAATTATTGGCCTCCCAACTTTCACCCACAATTATTGTGTGCATATATCTTCGGGCTTGCAAAATCCCCACTTGCCCATATAAATGATGTGATTGCATTACTCTCTACTTTCTTCGCTGCCCTAACTGCTCATTAGAGCAAACACCTCAAAGTGTTCATGTAAATATGCTGAGACTGCTTGGACTGTGTTGCTCACTCCCTCTTCTCTCCGTTGTTTTCCCCCTCTTTTCCCTTGCCATCACCCCACTTTTTTCCTGCTATTGTATATCACACTGTATTCCCCCCCCCCCCCTTTTTTTTTTTCCAAGTGTGCAAATGTTTCTGTCTGATTTATTTATGACTGACACTATTTCAGAGTGCCCAGTTCATTTCCTCTGGGACCATTCTGCTTTTATCTCTCTTCATTTGGATGCTTATTTCCTCCTGCTCTGCTCCCCTACTCAGCTCCTCCAGTGCATTTCTTTGCTCTGATGTTATTTTTTCCCTCCCTTAGTCAGATCCTTTCTTCTCTTCTACCTCTCCCATCTCCCCTTTTTCTTCCTTCCTTTAAGTTTCTCCTTCCTTTATGTTTCTTCTTCCTGTGCATCCCCATATCATCCAGAGGATCCACTTTGCTCACCTCACCCTGTCTCTGCAAAGGAGTTTCCCCCCGCCAGCCCTGCACGTTTCCCTGCTCCTTTTCTTCCACTCCACTCTTCCTTCTTCTCTTGCTGTTTTGTTTCCTTCTTTCCGCACCTTCTGCCTTTACTTGTTTCCAGGCTTATCTAAGGCTTTTTTGCTTGATGGGGGTGTGCCTGCTCCCCAGCTGCACATTCACCTGAGGGAGACGAGGGCTGAAGACAGCCCTGGCTGTCAGTGTGCTGTCCCAAGTCTCTGCCCGAGGCTGATCCCACGTTTCCCCGGTGCAGGACAGAAGTGTTAAGGAACTCGGTGGAAAGGAAATCAGAGGATGCTGTTGCCTGCCCTGGTGCAGCAGCTGTGTCCCATTCAGCCCCGCTGCAGCCCGGAGGAGTGTGTGTGGCTGCCTGTCTGCGCTTGAAAGAAGTCCTGGGGTTGCACAGCCCGTTGCATCCCGGCGTCTGGGCGTGCACCCCACGCTGGCCAGCACTAATAGGTAAGTGAAAGCCCCCCGAGGGCCACTCACTTCCCTCCTGTAAATCCACATGTGGTTTGAAGGGATACTTTATGAGGTGCCTCTGTATACTTGATCCCTTGTATTTTTTCCTGCTGTGAAGCCTGAGGCCGTCCTTCACAGCTCCTGCAGTAAACCAGGGCCTTGGGATCCGGAGTCCCAGGGACACCACAGGCAGCGAGTGTCAGCTTTCACAGAAGTTGCAGGTGCTTTCATCAGGGAGCTGCTGTGCAGCCCGTGTCTGTCCTCCCTGGAGCACTGCTGCCGAGTGCTGAAAGCCCTCTTAGGAGGCGGGTGAGGCTGGTCTGGCACAGCGTCATCTGTTTGCCCCTCCAGTGTTCAGGCACTGCATCTCTTGGTGGGTTTCTGTCCTCTGCCAACACAGGAGAGTGGCTGTCTTAGGCTCTTTGTCCCCTCTCCGGTCCTTAGCTGACCTAGCTGAGCGCTTAGGTGATCCCACCAGTGAAAAGCAAAAAAGGAACTAGGAGGGCAGCAGAAGGCCTTGAAAGAGGTGATGGTAAAGAAGTGCATGGGAAGATCAGCTCCTGTACCTGCTGCATGGCCATTCTCTCCCATGACTCAGTGCCCACAGAGCATCTCCTCTGCCAAGCAGCAGGGGCCCCTTGCAGAAGGAGGATGTGGCTGATAGCTGACCCTGCCTTCCCTGCAGGAGAAATGATAGTGGGACTTTCAGAACCCCCTCTTTGTATCCTGGGAAGACATATAACTCCTTTGTGAAAACCAGCGTCTGTTTAAGACCCAGAAGGACCATCAGAATGAATGCACCAAATCCACAGAAATGACCTACTGTGCAGGTCTCTGAAAAGCGGTTTTTGGATAGTGATTGTAAATAAGCAAAAAAAGGAACCCGACATGCTCCAAAATCTGTGTTTCAAAAACCTTGAACATGGTGGACATAGGCTGTAGCATTTCTGGAAAGGGGGGAAAATAACCCCAAACCAATGCCCTTACCCCCAAAACCCTCCAGTGTCATGATGTTACAAGAAGAGAATGAACTGGCTAGAGACAGAGTTTTTGGAGTCACTTGCCCTATCAACTAGTGATTGTCAGATTATCTGTCTGTAATGGCATAACCAGTCATATGTTTTCCCCATCAAACCCAAAATAAATGAAAGGAGGAAACGAAGGAGTGTAAGAGTCCAGCACTTCATTCTTCATACTTCAAGAGCTGCAGCAACAAATCCTAAAGGAAAATTCCCAAGTGAGAAATGATACCAGTTCAAGGTCACATAAGCTGATGCATGGAAGTACATTATAAGAAAACTAGAAAGCTATTTTGGGGACTGTCATTGTTTATTGAATGCTTGAAGGGATTGTTTTGATGTTCTGTGCCTGGACTCTGGGTTAGCGGTTAAACCTGGGGCTGGGAACCGGGGGTTTCTGCATGCTGCTTCTGAGAACCAGAGGATAAACTGGTCCTTCTTTTCTGAGCCTCAGAAAATTCCTGTTTTCACAGTCAGGACCATCACTTTATATGTTCCTAATAGCACTGCAGAAAAAGTTAATTTCTTAATTTCTTAGTGGGATGACAGCTTGTTTCATGGGGAAGCACTGTGTGTTTTCATTACTACAGCCCCTCGTTAAAAGCAATATAGAGCCATCCTATCCAGAGAGAAAGCGTGTAAGAGGCCTGTACTTCGGAGAAATGCCATACTTCATGTAGCTCCCACATATAGTGTGCTGCAAAATGTGCTGCCATTTTCCTCTGGCAGCGTGGGATATGGGGATCTTCTGGGTCCCCCATTCCTACCAGAGTTCCCCCTTATGAATCAGGCATCACAGGGTCCAGGAGGAAATGCTAATGATGGATGAGGAGGCCAAATCTCAGGAAACATGAGAGCAGGAGAGGGTGCCCTACAGCACTGATATGTGCCTGCCACCCCCTTCCTTGAATCCCCATGGAGTATGTCTAGGTCCTGGGCAGTATAGGAGATGTCCTGGCAGCATAGGTAGTGCTGGGAGTGGGGTCCAGCCAGCCTTTGCATCTGTCACGTCAGTGTCTACCCTGGGACAGGAGCACGAGCAGGAGGTGACCCAAAGCTTCATATCCAAATGTCTTTCTTTTGGCTCGTTAGAGCTGCAAGTTCAGTTGAGCACTGTTTGCGCTAACCAAAACTTTGCCTGAAGGTAAACTGGGGGCCAGGTCATGCAGGAAAATGGGCCTCATCTTCCATCTTCCTGCGGGACCCGGGGCAGCTTGTGCTTTGTCCAGGAGAGGCTTTTTCTCCTAGAAACACCGTGGTGGGCCCGAGAAAGTCTTTCCAACAAGAGCATCATTGACAATGGTACATTTCTGCTGGCCATTTCGGATTCACCAAACAAACAGCTTGTATGAAAAAAATCCCCTGTGAGGGCTAATAATAACAACACTTGCGCTACTCCACCCTTACTCTGTTCAGTCGTTGCAGATGGTGAGTGCATCTGCACGGGGACTGACCACCGTGCGTGTGCTGGGGCGCGGGGCCGCCCCTGCCCTGGGAGCGCCTCCCTGTTATTATTATTAATAATCTCGCAAGACTGGCATGCGCTGCCTGTGCTTCCTGCGGCAGCTGAAGCCGGGTCTGTAAAACAGGTCTAATTTTAGAGCAGCCCAGGCTGAGCACAGAGTGAGACCAGACCCGGGAAATTTTGAGTTTTCATTGTTTCCTCAGCTGTGGGTGAAGAGCTCGCATGGATGTTTGGGAGAGTTTTTCCCAGATATGTGAGCCCTCGCCTCTAGCTGCATCTCACACGAGCTCTGTCTCTAAAACCCTGGTGACATCAGCCTCTTTTTTTCCCTTTGTTTCCATGTCTTTAAAGTGGAAGACTGTTATTTTCCTACCATGCTTCAAAAAGGGAGAAATTAGTTGTGAGAATTCATAATAAATGTTGCTCAAGTATTTGAATAATAAGATGCTCAAGGCTTTGTTTTGTGAGGTAGGGCTTCAAATGTAATGCAATTTGTTTGGACTTCCTGGGAAATTATGAGATGCATGTGTATGTGTGTGTATGGAGGGGGCAAGGAAATCTGAGACCTGTTTTTATGTGTGCAGGGAAAGATTTACAGAACTGTGTTTTCTGACGTCTTCTTGCCATCAGTCAGTTTAATGGTGCTGTGTGCTGCTGAGCTTTTAATGTTTTGTCGTTTGGCAATAGTGGAGGGAAAACCTACAGTGAGGCCGGTCCCTGCTCGAATGCCATATATTTGGAAACCTTAATTAGCCCCTGCTGTATCACTGCACACGTAGCTCCAACACTTTGTCATGTGAAAGGCTATCCGGTAGCACAGCCAGTGCAGAGTCATTTCAGTTGGCATATTGGAATATGTTGCACAAGGAAAGATACTCTTTGCACAAGAAGTTTTTCTTGTAAACAAACTGACCGGCAAGCTAAAACAAAACTATTGAGCTGTAGCAAAGCAAAAGGAAAAGTCACACTTCCTTTGTGTTCAGCGGGCTGTTGTCAGTTGATGAAGTCTGCTATTACTGACCTTAAGAAGGCCTATTTTGTTACTGAAAGAGGTTTTCCTGTTCTCTGGATGGATTAACTTGAGTTTAGAATATCCCGCTCTTTTTATTGCAGGCTTTCATCTCTGCTTGTTGTGTCAACATCTCCCAGAAAACAGGAGTCAACTGGCAGCAAAACATTGTTGGAGGTGAGCAATGGTGCCAGCATTATTTTCACTTACATTTTTTGCTAAGTGGCCCTACAGCATTCTCATTTAATACTTCTATACTGGTTAAACCTATCATTTAAAATATTCTCGTCAGACTTTACGTGTTGTCCTTGGGTCCAGGAGCCAGAATCGGCCATTTGCAAGGTTATTTGTTTGTTTGGGAACCCAGCCTCAGAAAAATTAGAAAGCAAGGAAAGGGCTCCTGGAGCACGAGGTGGAGAGCGCCAGTTGCGATGGCTAGACTTGAGTCAGGCTTCAAACAACAGACCAGTTATAGCGTATTTCTATGAAATGCTTAATTAGAATGAAGCTGTATTATGGATGGACAAGGAAAGGTGTTCAGTGGTATAACGTAACCATCCCTATTCTCTGGCACTGAAGACAGAGGGTTTCTAGCAGTTTCTCTCCCTGCAGTGCTGTTTCCTGGATTTTTAGATGTTATGGCTGGAGGGATTTTTGCTATTATCTATTACAACACAGCCTGTGGGATTGAATCACTAACTAGAACAGATAGGGAGACAGCCCGTTTTAAAATACCACACATAGTAGAGAGTCTATCCCATTTGTAGATAAATTGTTGCAGTGTTTAATTCCCTCCCTTGTTAAAATCTTGGCATTTATTTAGTTCGGATTAATCTAGTGTCGGATTCCACCTACTGGATGTCGTGTCTCTGTCTGCTAATTCAGAGATCCCCCTCGTATCAGAAATGTAATACAGCTACTTGCAAGCTAAGACCGAACAAAATTTGGAATTTTCACACAGTGGGCAGATGCAACTTGTCAACATTTGTTTTCACTCCAGATGATACCAAAAAACAGCCTTATTAAAGTAAAGAAAACCCATAATGGAAACATACTAACAAACAAACAAACAAATCTAAACAAAATTCTCATTGTCTTTAATGTAGGACCCTTGTTGTTTGAATTTACTGAATTGATTGACCAGAGGCTCCTTCTGTGTCAGGTCAATACCAAAAAGAAGTATTTTCCCATAATGCTGCATTGCTCCTGGGAATTATAGCCTGAACAAATGCTATCCTTATTCAGCCTAGGCAGAAGCTTCTTGGCCAGACTACAGCTCCTGTAATGTTATATACAACTCTGAATTAAGAGACAAATTACCCTGTGGCTGGCTTGTAGGAGAAAACAGGTACCTACATGGCAGATAAATGTGTCCACAAGAAGGTGAAGTTTAAAGTTTCCTTGAACAGAACAAATTGAGGTGGAACAGCTCACGATGAACTATTTAATTTTGCTTGTCCTGAAGGAAAATTAACATTATTATTTCGTTATAGAAATTTGTGTGGAAATTTCATTTTGCATTGTTGAGACAGAATACCCAGCCAGCTCTGTTATAAACCACAGTCAAATCACCATTTATTCTCCTATTGGATAAATAAAAGGAATTGATTTTTTAAAATTTTTTTTTAGTATCTCACTAACACCTTTTGCCAATTGCAAATATATTAGTAATTCTTTCTTGAACTCTTTCCAGTTTGTCAATAGTTTTTTTAAAAAACATTGGAGCTGGACCTGTTCTCCTTCTGCTATTAATATTCCAAGGAACAGCGAGCATCTGCCTTTCCATCCTTGTGTTTTATAGTCCCCTGCTTGCTTATACCAAGACCACATTTTCTCTCTTCGTCAGTGCATTGCATGGAGAACTCCTGTGCAGCTCAGCTGGTTATCAGCCATGACCTCTAAATCCTTTTCTAAGTCTCTGTTTCTAAAATACAGCCCATGTCCTCAGTGTGCAAACTATCTGGGATACTCAGAATTATGCTTAACTGTACAATAAAATATGTTGTTTTTTTTTTTTCCTAGTGAGCTCAGGTTACCATACAAACCAGATTGCTTGTAGAACAGATCTGCTTTTCTCATTATTTACCACTCCATGATTTTTGTGTCATCTGCAGACTTTGCAAGGAATGGGCGTAGATTTTTTATACTGGATCACAGTAATGTTATCCAATGTATCCATCAATACACCATTTTCTGCCCAACTGCAAAACAGCCCTTTCCGGCATCATTGTCAAAGACCTTATCTTTTCTGTCTACCCTGGTTATTGTCTTACTCTTATGGGAATTGTGTTTATAACATCTGATGTGTTTATAACCTTAGTGATATAAGCTGGGAATACATACTTGGTGCTTTGATACTTGGCTACTAAAGGCATTACATTATTCTTTGCACCTATCAAAGCGTTTTTCATTGCATTTAAATTTTACTCTGGAAGGTTGATGGCTTTTCTTAAGTAGATAGAAGAAGAAGGTACAGAAAGAATTCCCAGTGTTTAAGAGCAGAAAGAGCTGGAGCTAGAAGTGTGATTAGTGTGCTGCAATCCTGCAGAGTGATACTCCCCTGCAAATCATAGCTGTGGGGAGGATGCGGGATTGCATCTGGAGTTCAGTCTCCTCTTGCAATGAAGTTTGACATAGTCTTCCTATTCACCTACATGAAATATCAGAATTTCCCATGACAAGTCTAGGCTGCTGATGACTTTAAAATAAACAGATAAGGTCTGTGTTAATGATTTACACTCAGATGACATGAAGCTGAGGTTTTACTTTCACCTCCTCAACAGACAAGGTAGGTCCATCAGCAAACGCTTACCAAACCAGGAGCTGCAGATCACAGTGTCTCTGCCTGGGGGTCCTGTGGGCTCTGCTTCTCTCATGCCTCCTCAGCAAGAGGTGACAACTGTGATCATGCCCAGGCTTGCAATGCTAGCTTATAGCATGTGAGACCATGGGCTGAGCAACACGGCTGGAAAGCCACATGGTCTTTTCAGTTCAAAGCCCATTTTGAGGCAGCAGGTACAGAGAAAGCAGAGTTCAAGGTACCCCATGTTGGTATTCATTAGAAGAGGCTATGTCTGGTGGCATCCAGTGTGGAGTCTGGGTAGGACGTGCCTGCTGGAAGCATGTTTTGGGGTCATTTTCCAGGGGACCACAAGGTGTTGAGCATCTTCCACTTCTAGTGGTTTCTCTGGAACCTGCATTCATCTCCTTTCAAGAAGCTATGGAAAACCCATCATTATTATTCACCATGGAAAACCCTCTTGATCTTGGTTGTGCATACAGGAAGCATGTGAGGGTAAAGGCTCAGGCTGGAAATACAGAAGATTGGGTTCACCATCCTGCCCCTTCGTATCAGTCTTGTAGGACATTCCCAAAGGCTATGAATGATGTAGGGAAGCAATTGTCGCTGGGTACCCAGGCGGTTCAAGGGATCGTGCGCATCATGACTGAGAGCAAGAAGCTCACACATAGCAGACAATATGTGCAAGATTTCTACACTGGAAAATTCAGCTACATGGTTTCTACACTGGAAAATTCAAAACTGAAAGGAGTGGAAAGTGCCAACTCCCTGGTCAGCAAAGAGAGAGGCTCTCTGATTTCAAGAAGAGATAAAGCTTTAAGCACTATGGCAGAGGGGAACCTCTTTTTCTCCAGGGTAGCCTTAGGCTGAAGGCAGCTGTCATGGACAGCCCATAGAAAACAAACCGATACCCTGTGGCTTACATGTCCAATGCACAGCGCTGAAACAACCGAGAGTTACGGATCAAAAGTGAAAGTGCTCATTGTTAGCACATAGACTTTGCTGAATACTTCAAATACAGTCACGTGTGAATCCAGGGAAAGCAATGAAAGGGAAAAAAGTTCTTCAGGACAATAATTTATTAGGATTAATTTATTTGCTTTTATTCCTTCTTCCCAATTCTTTGGACTGGAGAGTTGTTAGCAATATTTTAGAGCTGGATGCAAAATCTAAGTTAAAATCATCTCTGTGTAGAGGCCCAGCCTCAGGTTTTTGTTACTCTAGGGTGCCATGAAAGCCTGGTTTTGGAGGTTGCCCTGACGCATGAGCCTGGTGACACTCATCCTCTGTGATCTGGTGATGCCTTCGACTGCTGCCTGCAGGCCTCTGGTTTCTTACCATGTCCCTATTTGCATAAGAAAAGACTTCCTATTTTAAAACCTTCCCTAACCTACAAATTAGTGCAGATAAATGGCCTCTTGTTGGAACTGGAGTGGCTATCCTACTTCCAACAATAGCACAGTCAATGCCAGATTTTAAACCCTCATAATGCATATAATTGTGCGATATTATACCAGAGGGGAAATCTGTTCTGTAGTCCAGCTGGTGATTAGCTTTACATTGAGGCATTGGGATTGGATATCCCTTGAAACTTTATCCTGGTTAACGTAACTACAGCTGGTATTTTGTGGTATAACAATTCAACCCTTACTCCTGAGACCAGTCCTACTGGGACAGACCTGGAAGTCCTTGCTCGGATTTTACTCAGGCAAAATTCTCGGTACCTTCAGTTAAAGATTTGACCCAGTAAAGTCCAAATGTGAGCACCAGGAGATGATCCAACAGCATTTCTTTGTTTGTTGGACATGGTACATTCACTTGAAAAAGGATTACAAGATCAAACCCCAAACTAGACATAAACCTGCGAGAAATGTAGGAACTGCTAAGTTGTATTTTCTTAGTAGCTCATCTACACTAATATCCCAGCATCACTGACAGCAGCTACAACACTTCTTTGGAAGTTACTCATAGCTCAGTTCTCTGCGCTTACCCGCTTATTCTCTAGGATTACATTAAACCAATAATTAATGGGTGGCTCATAAATAGAACCATACCTATTTATGTCTCTTCCCTTCTGAATAATCACTCCTCAATGTGCATGGTCCTACTGTTCCTTCTGTGTCTAATCTCTTCTTGAAACTTGTGAATTCAAAGCATTTACTTTGATGGGTATTTCCAAAAGCGGAATTGTTTGTTGTGAAGAATTTCCTCATGTATCACCATCTTTTGGGTTTTTTTTTCATTTTCTTGAAAATAAAATTCAAAATTATTTTTGAAAGTTAAATTGCACCATTGTTGATGTTTTCATGTTCAGCCCATTTTAAGAAAAATCTTTTTCCCATAAAAAATCAAATAGCCCAATACTGAACAAAAAAGCATATGAAAACCAATGCCAGCTGAGAGGAAACAAGATTCTTCCTCAACTCTCATTCTGACTGTCAAAAAATTATGGCTTAAAAATGCATGTCAAAATTTAGTTTGAAAAATGAAAAATGTCAATAGCACTTATTTTTTTTCCAAGTGAAAACAGGGCTGAAACTCTTTAAAAGCAAACAGAACAGAAGAAGCTATTCTCTAAGAAAACAGTTAAATGTATTTGTTATGGTTATGTTTATTTCAAAGATATGTGGTAGCAGTAATCTTCAAAAGGTATTTGGGAATTGCAAACAAATCTCTGTGCTTTCGCTTGTTGCATTTTGTTTCATTTTGAGTGCATTTTTTTATTCTATAAGAGTATGGTTACAAATGTACTCTTGGACTTCTACACACACTGTATTTTATATATATCTAACATATGTTTTCCTTTGTCCATTGTAAAATAAATGGTCCTGTTTATTCTTTTTTTACTTATATCTCCTGTAGAAATTCCCTCCCACGCTATTAATTCTTTGAATCATTTTCATTGCAGCATTTGGAACCTTTTAAATGTCTTCTATGTCTTGTTAAACAGGATCAAAAAAGACTCCAGAGCTGTGGATGAGAGTACATCTTCAGCCTTTCTACAACATAACAGTCTATATTATGTTTCGTTCTTCTTCTTTTTTTTTTTTTTAAAGTCTAGCATCTTTGTGCAATGAGCTACCCAAAATAACACCTTCATGCTGAAAATACAACAGAGTTAGGACTGCCAGACTGGTTGGGTCAGACCAAAAGTCACCGTAACCTAATAGTTTTTGAACAGGAGTAAACAGCAGCTGAGTGGGAAAAGCAGGGAGTGGGGCAGGCTGGAGGGATGCTTCCCCCTTCCGCCCTTCCCGCAGCCTGTCTCAGGTTGCAGCTAAGCCATCATTTTTATAGCCACTAATGGCCTATTCTCCACTAATCTGGATAATCCCTTTTTGACCACTTCTATACCTTTGCCTTCCACGAACCTCTTTTGCAATCATTTATGGGACTTGCCCTGTACTGTGTGAAAAACTACATCTTCATTTGGCTTGAACTGGTTGCCTCATGGTTTAATGGGTGCCCCTTGGGGCTGGTACTGTGACAAGCAGCGGTATCATTCCCTGCCTACCTTGGCTGCACCATTTTGGATTTTATTTTGCTCTCCATCCTTTTCTCTTTATCATTTCCTTAAACAGCTGGAAGGTTCATATAGTCCCAGGATCTGAATGTCAAAGTAAATCTCTGGTGAGACAGGGGAAAAAAAGGAGAGAAATAAAACTCTGATTTACTGAATGTGTTATCATAGATGTGATTAAATTCTTGAGAGCAAAAACTAATTGGACTTAATTGTGAGTCCAGTTGCTCTAGTAGAAACATATGTAGAGTTTATATATTTGGCTGGTATACTCTGTGGAATCTATGCTGGCCAATGGAAAAATATAAAGGAACTTGGCAGTGTAAATAATATAATTCATTATAATAAATGTTTTGGATAAATCGATAGGCATTGGGATTCGTGTCTAAGCACAGGAATGAAGGGAAATTTGGGTAAAGTTCTGATATTGAAGCAAGTATCAGAAGATGGAAGAGGAAAGACTAAAAAGCTCCTTTGAAATAATTTCCAGTTTACTTTTGTCTTTTGAGAGATTAGTTGCTTAGTTGTGCTGTCTGTGAAAGTGCCAGCTGCTTTATAAATGAATGGTGTTACCCCTGACATCCAAGGATGGTTTTGAATCACAGACTGTCACGTATTCCAGGGAGTCGAACCACACTTGCACAGACACAGACCTGTGACACCCGCTACGCTACATTTCCTTGAGCTTTTTGGAATAGATGTTGGTGCCGTTTGACTTGTTAAATACGGCAAGATGTATTCAGCAGTTACACTTGTATACAGTCTTGTTGAGAATTTTCACATTGAGAGATACGCCTTTATTCATACTAAATGTTTGAGTAACTGACAGCCTATGAGCTCTCCTCTATCTCTGTCCTCCAGTGGTGTATTACAATTTTGAATCAAATACTAAATCATCTCTGCAGCCCAAATTTTCCAGCATTTGCTAAACGCTAATTGCCAACTCCCTGAGTAAAATCTTTCTGCTAAATGTGTGCATTACACATTAAAAAACTATCTAAATAGGGCATATCTGAGGTTTTAGTAGGGAGTTGGCTGAAATGTCTCTTGATTCCTTTTCAGTCTTCAAGAAAATTATTCAGAAGGAAAGGAAACAAAATATCTTAAAGCAAGAAAGGGAGGATAGGGCCGGTCTGCATTGCAATGAGCTCAGCAGACTCCCTGGGGGAAGTTCAGGAAACTGGTACCGTGCTAATTCCCTTCTGGACCCTGCCTCCCGAAGTGATGGAGAGGCATGCAGCTTTCAGCGATGGTAGGAGCACAGCCAAGGAGAGTGTAAAACTTTCCTGGGCTACACAAAAGCCTCATGTCAGCAGTACCGGTGCCTGAGTTGATAGGTAAGGGGCAAGTTCATCCAGGTGGAGCATGGAGAAGTGGACAAACTTCTCCAGAACAGGCATGAGGTAGCAGGATGATGCAATGCATCATGTGGGTAGCTTGAGCCATGCCCTGCACAAGGTGTCTGATGGACTAATGTACTTATCTTACCAGTATAAAGCTTGGAGGAAATTCACGCCCCATGGCTGCGCAGGGTCCATGGAGATGAGACTAGGAGGGGGCATACTGCAGCGGGCACTGCTCTCCGAGGCTGTGGCTGAGCCCCTGTGGTCCGCAGGGGGACCAGGAAGGGTGGCTGCAGCTCCCTGCAAGGTACTCACTGGCTCCCTCCTCCAGGCATGGAGGCTGCCCTCGGCACGCTGGCAGGGAGCTGAAGGTGGGGAATTCATGGTCCTGGCCACGAGTGTTGACGAGGGGCAGGTGGAGAGCACGTCTCAGGGGCAGGCTCAGGGCACTTGCACAGAGGATGCAGAGTCCCCTGAGCTTGCGTAACAGCTCCTCAAGCCTTGCGACCACTTTGGTACTGATCAGGTGATTTATCAGTGAGGCATTGGTCTTAGCACACTTTTTCCTCTCCGGCAGAAAAATGATTACCTATCTGGCTATTTGAAACATTAAAAAATTTCATACTAGCGGATCTCTGTCTGTTGCCTTCATTATTGTGTGAACCACAACAATTTTTAAGAAACAAGTATTTTCCATCACGACTATGAATAACACCACTTGGCAAACCATCCCTATAACAAAGAATAAGCCTCCAACTTTATTTAGTGACTTTACATACAATGTGCCTTAATTACTGGCAAGCATGTCAAGAGCCTATTCCCACATGTGTCAACACTTCCTTAATACACTATAATTCATCATGTTAGCATGGCAGAAACAAGGTACTCTACATCTTTACACACATCCTTCTCCAAGTTTTGGTCCTGAACTGAGTATTAAATGAACAGAAAGTCTTCATCTACGAACAAAGAACAGACCACAGCATCGAAACAGTAAGGTCCCCCGAGTCAATCATAGTTATACATCACAGAGCACTTTATCATATTCTTCACAACACTGTCTAAATCCAAGAAGCACTGCTTTATTGTCAAAAGGACATTCACTTAATAACAGCAGTAAATCCAGAAAGGCAGGCTAATTTTAGACAGAAAACTTGGCTAAGAGAGAACCCTATCGTTTCCCACTCCTGACATTTTTATTCATTGAGTTCATTTTCATGCTAGTTGTGTGATTAAATGCAGATAGGGATTTATTTCCTTTTAATAAAAAAATACATGATTCTGAAAAAAGCCAAAATTGCAAATAAGGGACCTGATCCTTTTCCCACAGAAATAAACAATAGTTTTGTTGTTGGCTTCAGCGATGACAGCAATTGAATCCATGAATCTCTGTTGGAAGAAAAGGTTAAAATTCCATTTGAAAACTCTTCTTGGACCATACATTAACTCTCTGGCAGTTCTGGAGGCAACCAAGAACCAGCATGATTTCTTTTCTAATCTGCCTGTGTGTGTGTGCAAATGTGTGTGTCGGTATAGGGAGCCATTTCATAAAGAAGCAAGTGAAAATAAATCTGTCCTCAGTGTGTTGAAGTGAAATGTTTTATTTGCACTTGTAAACCAAAGTGCTTGCTGTATTTTTGCATTGCAGTTTTATTGTCGACAGTGATACAATCTTCCTTCCTTATGCATAGATTCTTGTACAGAGCCAAGAATCTTAGATGAAGGAAAGAGGTACCATATAGTGAAAGTAAATGGGAGAAACGCTGAGCTTGAAGAACTGGATGTGAGCTCCAGAGGGAGCAGATATCTTCCCTATTAGTCACTCAACCAAAAGTAACTGGGTTTCAGATATATTCAGAACAGGATTCAATCCTTTTCTTGGGTAGCAATTGCTTGGGTAGAAATTACTAAGGACCAGATTTTGATCTTCCTTACGCCACTTTAAAACTGTTAGGACTCTACTGAATCAGCTGAGCTATTCCATAATAACAAGCTTAAGAGAGATTTTGAAAGGTGGTGCTCAGAGAACTGAGTATTTTTAAAAAGGCTTGTATCCTTCCACAGGCAAAATTTAAAAAGAAAAAGTTTTTTATTTTAAGTAAACAATGTAGTTTCCTTCATTGGTGTACCTTGCCCTGCACTGGCAGTGCAAAAGCAGCTTAATTTCTACCGTAGCTTTCCTGACTGAACAGGCTTTGTGGCAGGAGGTAGTGCAAGGACTCCTCTACCTACTTTTTCATCTGCACCACAGATGCTTCCTACAGCTTTTCCGTTACTGTATGGTAGCAGGCAGAGCTGGACAAACAATTTCTAGTAAGTAACTCAATGAATTTCACCTCCCCTTTCCTGTTCACAAAGTTTCCATCATCTGACCACAATTTTCTTTCATTTGATCATTACTGAAATTTATTTGGAGTGATTCATCAAATAATTTCTATGAATAATTCTTGGTCTGCAGCTTGTTTGCAATCAGTTGGTCATGAGTATATTGATACTTGAAATTCAAGCTGTTTTGGCTGGATGCAAAGAATGTTCCCTAAACGAGTATGTTTAACGTTCAGAATCTTTTTTCCAGTGCAATTTCTCTCCATTACAAGTCTCAATCTGACTTCACACAAATATTCTGCAATATTAATTTTAGGTCATTTTTGTTGAACATTGCTTGCTACAAAAGTAGCAGGTTCAAGTACTCACAAAAAGCAAATGCAGGAGGATTTGCAAACACAGGTCAGTCCAAATTTCTGTCCACACCTGAATGAATATTTTTAGGACTTCATGCAGAAGTGACAAGGTTATGTTGCAGCTTTGGCATCATTCTGCTCCTAATTTATTTCACTGTAGTTTCACAATTGATGTGAGAGAATGATAAACTGATTCTGAGCACAGAGATGTAGATGTTTTTCTGGTTTCTGTGCATATATTCATCTGCAGCCTCGTTATAGTATGTGCAAAGAGGATATGTTATCATTGTTTCATGTGTAAAACACATTATGAAAACACTAATGCATTTGATCCACAGTAAGACACACACATAATATAATGTGGTTTGGATCCAAATATGTTTACCGCATCTGCCAGAGATTAAAATGACAGTAGAGCTTGTTTCTTAATGCAATAGTTTAGTTAAACAGGAACATCCAAAGCCTGTCTGACTGTTTCTAAATGAGTCGATATGAGGTTTGGTGTTGGGTTTTTTTTTCCCCAGTTGTGTGTTTCAGCAAACAGAGCAATGTGGAAGGATTTTTTAGGGTAAAGATGGGATTGGAAAGGCTTTGTTTGTCCCTCTCCTACAATACCTTTCTGGAAAAAGCTTTCTCAGGATGGTTAGGTGTTTCTTGCACTGTTGAATAGAATTGCCAGGAGTCTATTCCTCAAGGCACTGACTTCAGCCAAGATCTGGTCTGTTCTGTACATGGTAAAGCTATGTTGCTTAGCTTTCAAAATCTAAAATAATCTATTAATCTCAAATCTCAAATAATACATTTAATCCTGTTATTGTCTTTATCTGCTCACTAGATAACTGTCAAAGCAGTGTTCCTGTATCAAACAGGTTTATACATCCTTGTATATGACAAAGACAGTAGGGAAGAAATACACTTCCCCCTCACCCTCCTCATCAGGCTTAATAGAAAAATATGGGCCAAAATTTTTTTTCTCCATAGAATTAATCTTTTTTCATTGTGTGTGCTGATAAATGTTATCTGGCAACTCCGTACAAGTTTTCACCAGCAATTGGAAGCTACACACATTAGAAATCTCTACTACAGACTAGCTGGTTACAGTCCTTGCCCCCTGACGAGGATTGTCTGGTCTGATGAGTATGAGCTATTTCATTTCTACTAAAGGAGAAATATTGCTTGTGATTTCTTGGCTAATAGTAGTTCCTTCAAATCAAGTGTGGGTGTTTCCTTACACAAGCCCTAATGATCTACAGAGCTTACCAGGCTGATTCCCATTTACACTAAGGTCAGTGTAAGTAAAGACCTTCAGCTAGGTTATAAATTTTACTTTGAGCCTCTTTACGTTGCTAGGGTTTATAAGGTAACTTTAATGTAACTGAGAGCCAGGGACTATTGACTTTAGGTCTATGACAAATTCAGTCCCTCTATATCAGCAGGAGAATAGCCCGGACAGGAACTCATTGCCCTTCTGCACAGTGTTTTGGGGATGGACACTGGTCCTCTCCAGCCTTTCTGCCTCAGGACACAGCTGAGATCTTGGAGAAGTGAAGGGAAAGAAGAGACACCCCCTAGCTCTCTAGTTATCAGGGATGTGAGAAACCCTAGTGCAAGTTCCTGCTTTGGTGGAGAAGATTTGAGCCTCTTGCAGTGCAAGTGGTTGTGCTGAGGGCACAGGGCTTATTTCTCCTGCCAAGCTGAGCCTGCAGATGTGAAATGAGCCCTGCAGTCTCCAGGTTAGCAAATCAGACTGTAAATGGAGAAGAGATTCCTGCCACCTCTCTTGTGGTGGTGTGATAGACAGAAATTCAGGTTCTTGGTTTGGGACTAGCCTTCAAGTCCTTTCTCCAGAAGAAAGCAAGTGAATATTTTGAAAAAGAGTGCTGTTCCCTGTTCTACCTCTTATCCAGAAGCATGTGACATACGCAAGAAACAAACCTACCAATTTTGCTTCCTGTGCTATCCCCACATCTTCCTGTAGCCTGGATATATTAGTTGGGCTGCAGGAATTAGGAGAAACAATCTCACTGCCTCCTGGTCAGGTCACAGATCAAGTGTCTGCATTCCCTCCAAGGAGGTTTGAACTCCCTCAGAAGAGGATGCTGAACTCTGTTTATTATAAACGTGATAAATATTCTTCCCACTCAGTCTGTGCACAAAGGAGGCAGTGGTACAGTTGCAATGGCTGCTTCTTCCACCCACATTTGTGGTGAGATGGGTTTATCCAACATACATGGTACTTCTGGAGAAACCAGTTCTAAACTGCCCCTAGAGCTATCCAAAAGCTCAATGGGATTTCACAAGTCTGAATTTTGGAGTGAAGCACCTGGGGGTGACTGTTAATCGCTAATGTGTTTCACCATCCCCTTCTCTCCCCAGTGTTTTCACGGCTCTAGCTCACTGATTGTTTTTGGTTCATGAAGATGAGACCATCAATGGCGTGAGCAGAAGCAGAAGAGCATCACCTCTTTTTCTGTCCTGGCGTCTCCTTCAGGCACAGGAATTTTCCTCTGGACTTTGCTTTTCCAGCTCTCATGTGTAAGGTAACCCATAGCAGAGGATGCAGGACCCTTCCTCCTTTACACTGCCTGGCACAAGGCAGGCCAGCAGAAAAAGCTAGTTTCACTCTGTCAGTCACCAAACAGTAACAGACAAAATGCTGTAATTTTGACTTGCATTATGGAGGCTTTACTTTTTTCTACAAATTATACAATGGCATATTAAATAATTACAGTGCAATGAGAATTATCCAAGTAAGTGCACATTGTGATTCATTATCCCTGGTTTTTATTGTTGTTCTTCACTTACTTTAATTTGGTAAATGCAGTGATTTGAAATGAGTCTCCAGTTCTTAATGTGAAATGAGGAGGACTTACTGTCCTGTTTGTTAACTTAGTCGTAAATAGTAAAAAAAACCCCTGACCCGTCAAAGTCATTCAATAATATAGGTGTTTCAGAAACAATTGTCCAGCTTTGCTACAGAGGAACAAAATAACTTGTGCTGAAATGAAAAGAAATATTTATTTGTTATGTGTGCAAAGCATGTAACAGCCTGTTGTCAAGAGCCAAGAACAGCTTCCCACTGCAGGGAATAAGGCATCCATTACCATTGCCTGTGCTCTTCCTGTTTGCACCTGCTATTCCCTCTTTCACTCCTGCTCCTCTATTCAAGCCTAAAAGCCTTTGCCTTCCATAGTGTCCAGAGCGCTCACTCTTTCATTTCTGCTGTTGATTCAGCTTTTATGAAGCCTTGAGGTCACCTCTTCCCCTCCTCTTCCATAAGTTTCTAGCTGACTATTTTGTTGTTCTTTGTCAAGCACTTGGTCAACTATTGAGGTTGCAGGTGATGTGGCAGGATGAGACAAAGATGGAGGTAGGGTGGGTCTTGCAGGTCTGCAACATGATGGAGTCTTCAGAGGATCTTCTTCATCATGTGAAAGGGTGACAAGATGAATAAAAGGCTCAGGATTAAGTATAGAAGAATCCAGAGAGGTATGAAGATGCTTTCCTGGTGTGATTCATGAAGGACCTGAGGCAGTTCTTAGGTGTCCAAATGGCAGCCCTTACATGACATCTCCTTCCCCAGCACAGTGTGGTGCTCTACCCAGAGCTTCAAGGGCTCTGCCCAAAGCTTCAGAAGGCCTTCAGTGGGTGGCAACCTCCCTTTTCTGCAGGTAGAGCCCTTTCCCGTTTCCAAACTGTGTTTACCAGGCTGATTTGCTGTGACAGTAGCGTAGCTGTCTGCGCTGCACTCTGCTCGTGTGAAGCTGGACAGGTGCCTTCAATGCCCTGGGGAGATGGGATGGGAGCAGTGGAGGCTACAAGTACCAGGCAAGCCTCCAGTTTCAGGACGCTGCCACATCTGGTGGGGCAGTACTCTCCAAGCAGTGTCTCCTCTGAGAAAGGGCAGCCTGGAGCTGGATAGAAATGTCTCTTGCGCAGGGCCAGCCCGTGCCCTGCCACATGAACGGTGTTGGCAAAGCAAGACACAGTGCTGTGACTGACTGGGAGACCCTTGATTACTGCAAAGACAGCTTTGTGTGCAGTAATGATTAAAAAAAACCACAACAACCAACCAAACCAGAGAAAAAGTTGGTACAAATGAAAGCTACAATGAAAAATATAATGGGTCCACCATGCAAAGTAGTGTCCACCATACACAGTATGGATCAGATATGTGCTTAAATCATAGGAACTCTAGTCCCCTTACTATTTTAACTAGTCTGGGGACATTTCCTTGGCATATGGTATTTCCACATTAATTTTTTTTTTCAAAGTCACCATAAAACTTTGCCTCATGACAAACATCTGGAGACTACACCTTTCCCTCTACACAATCTCACCTTTTTGATGAATCTGAAATCTGTTCATCAGGCAGAACACGAGGGTTTTTTTTTTCCTCCCAGTAGTTCATCGTGTGGCAATGGGCAGCTAATGCTGCTGAGAGCAATATCTCCAGCTCAGCAAAATGTCTTTCCTCTTGCCATGTGCAGAGACGGCGAAGCTGCAGATACACCAGGCATGCCAGCACCTTCTGTTTAAAATCTATTTTTCCTTTGGGTTTGGGCCAACAGTTCAAAGCCAATTGCAGTTGTTGGGCCCAGACTGCTATGAAATGGCTTTCTCGGGTAGCGCCTCATACCTTTCCTTGACAGTGGGCTGTACTGGAGTGCGTTTCCATGTCCTGGCTCGGGGTTAGACACATTCAGCATGTCATACAAAATGGAGGCTTAAATGTAAGATGGAATTCACAGTTTGAGACTTCTGTATCCCACTGTGTCATGGCATAAATGGTACTCCTCCAGCTGCCTGGAATAACACACTCACCACTGGTCTCCCTGCCCTGGAGAGAAAACAGTAAAACTAGATAGGGAGATGGACAATAAAAAAAAGATTGGAGGCATGGAATGACTTCCATATGAAAAGAGACTAAAAAAGTTGGGATCATTTAGAGAGGAAATGAAAAATAAAAATATATGGTAGAGCTATCCAAGCTAGTTAATAGAACTGGGAAGATAAATCAGATGCTCTTCCTTACTATTTTTCCTTACACAAAAAAACCCCAGGGGAACACTCTGTGAAACTAAGACAACAAATTAAAATTTATAAAATCAGTTGCACAACATATATTTCACTTATGAAAGTCATTATTCCAGGATATCTTTGAGATCAGGAAGATAGAGGGCATCAAAAAGGTACAGAAATGTCTGTGCAGTGGAAACATCTGTGGGATCTTAATTATGAATAAATAAATAGAAAAAACCCTAAGCTACTCTATACTGGGTGCGAGACACATAAAACCTTCTTGTTTACTGAACCCACTTTTAATGCATCTGGAGACCATTTGGTGTCCCTGATCATGCATTGGTAACCATCTGAAGTGAAAGGAAGGTGTCTCAGGAGTATGGAGATGAGGGAGAGGTGCTGGTGCCCTCCTCTGCATGCCAGCTCTTTGAGGAGTGCAGCCATCAGCATCTTTCAAAACCATTGGCAGCTGCTGGGCTTGGGTGGGCTGTTGGGTTTGGCATAAGGGAATGACAGAGTAATGAGCATCAGGGACAGGACCTAAGTGTGTGGTAGCTCCTCATCAGCAAGAATATCTGCAGATCCCAAGACCTCTTGGTCCATGGATGCCCCTGATGTGGATACGTGCCTATAGAGCCCTTAGGACAAAATCCAAAGAAGGATATGGATGCCTGATGCACGAGGTACCAATATCTGAGCCAAAAAAGCTGTTAGGTTCTTACAACTCTGCAGCTGTTTACACTGAGAAGTCCTGCTGGTTTGGCTGAGCTGAACCTAAATCTTTCAGAAACTAGAGTTCAGGAGTCCCAATTTCTGGGGAAAGTCTCCAGAGCAGAAGACTGCAGAGCCTGTCCTGTTCTTTCTCTGGCCTCATGAATCCTCATTTTCTTTTTGGCAGAGGGATTTATGTTCATCAGGACGTATGGGAGCCGCTCCACCTGCCTCCCAGGAAAACAAGCAATTGATGTGATCTACGGTTGGGCGGCTAGGACACCTTCATGGGAGTGGGTGACATGGAGTCTGAGCACTCTAAGACGAGGGAACTTACCTCTCACTTGCTCTTCAAGGAAATCACAGGCTAACTACCAACCTGTTATGTATAAGACTCCCACCACCACCCCTGCTAATGAAAGTGTCTCAAGCTTTCATGACTGTCAGGGAACTTTAGGTGTGCTTTGAACATGTTTACTGGATCCAGCCTCCATGAACTGAGGCACAAGCCATGAATCTCACAGTCTTTGGCAGAGATGGAGAAAAAGTATTTGGCTCAGCCAGTATCATGGTTCCATTGGGCATGCTTTGTAGCAGAAATGTTGACGCCAAACTAAGCTTTCCTGTCCAAACTCAAGCGCTTACAGACTCTCAGACATCTAAAGGATTAAGCAAATCCTTTGCGGATCACATATTTGGACATGGGTGACTAAATTCTGCCTAAACTGCTTGAGAAGTTGGTTTGTGCACATTGTAATTTTGCAGTTCCTTCCAACTAACCCTTTGGTGTTATATTGGTGATAATTACCTCTCTCTCTTTGACTGTCTGTCTCAAAGGGAACTCAGTAGCACAACTTTTTGCAAAACTGGTAGAAACCACCTTCTCTCTAAAATCACCTCACTGATTAACAGCAAAATTCAGAGAAATTGTTCGCATCCAGATTTAGTTCTGAATTTTGCCGCCTTCCCTTCAGAACTAATGAACAGCTCCTGTACCTCATCTGATTTTAGCTCACCATTTCAGCTAGTATGATGCAAGATGTTATTTCTTTCTATCAGCTTTACCTTGTTTCCGTGAGAGCGTTATGTGTACAAGAGTGTTAAACATCTGGGAAAGACACATTCAACGTCACTGAGCGCTCGCAACAGGTCAAAGGAAAACTAAGTACTTTGTCTAAATGTGTACCTTTTGCAGCCTGAAGGTAAATATTCTGACCCTGAGAGGAAAGAGTTTTCTACCATTTACAAAGACTTGAAGAGCTATGTAGGTAGAGACAGTTATTACAGTCCTGCTGCTCAGCCACCGTGCTCCCCACAAAAAGCTATGCAGCTGTTCTGCTATTTTTCATTAGAGACTGACTCCTTTTCTAGCTGGTTGTGCCCTAGGGGAGTTCCTCCAGGAGTTTTTCCAGCTAGAGCAAGATTTGGGAGGGCCAAGGCCAGCTCCTCATCAGGAGCAGGCAGGAGGCAAAGACTACCTGTTGCAAAGAAATATGAAGAGCAGTGAAACATCCACAGCAAGATTCATCCTGGCTGGCTGCTGATGTCAAGTGTAGAGACATCCACACCTGTGTTAGTCATCTAGCTCCCCTGAGAGCCTATGGAGATCTATTTAAGACATTCCCCACTGGAGCAAGATGAAGCGTGTCCAAAAGTATCTGTTTCTTCCCTCCACTCCAATGCCAAATGAGCCCTGTGGTAACTAGGTCAGACATAGACATCTACATCCAACGAATCCCATCCTCAGCAGGCGCTTGCTGAAGATGAAGCGGGTAGATGCTTGCCCCTTTTCTGAGGCTGGCTGGACTCACAGAACTTGCTCTCACTCCATGCAGTGTGCTGCTGCTCCAGAGAGGGAGAGCAGGCATCCTTAGCACATTCGCTTTGGTCCCTGCTACTTGTGCCAGAATGGCGGTGGCACATCTGCATCTCTCCCCAGTCACATCTGGTGGAGATGTGGTAACAGACCCTCCATACGAGGCACTTCCTGAGGGCTACAAGGGGAAGACTCTGATGCAGCATTTCAAGTAAGGGTGGCGAGCAAGAGACGCATCCTTCTTTCTCTCGTTTTGGTTTCGCCCACATGGCATGTAGCTGCTTATAGAATGAGATCTGGCTGTCTAGGATATACACATGCTTGTATGTGTTGTGTGCACACACATATAGATGTGTGTCTGTATGTAGTTTATTGAGAATTAAAAATGCGTCTTTTTGCCTCAGACAGTGCTTCCAGTGCTTGCCTTTTCAGCTGGGGGGACTGTGTTTTTAATCTCGCTAATACAAAGAAAACAATGGACCTCTTTCTCTGCTAGCTGTAAAGGGTCATAAGTAAAATGAGTTTTGGCAGACTTGTTCCAACTAGACATACAACCACATGCAAAAATGACTCTAAATTTAGCATGTCATTTGTCAGAGTTAACCCTTCCCTTCCTCAAAAAAAAAAAAAAAAAAAAAAAAGAGCTTATTTGCTATCTTCTTGTAGTCTGTATTTGCAAATGGGTCTTGCCTTGCAGGAATTTATAATGGTCTTTTCTTGTGTAAGCCTTTATTTCTCTTCAGGGTAATGACAAATGCAAGTTTATCTCTGCTTCTGGGAACAGGCCACTACTTTCATACAAGAACGGGTACACTTAAAACCAAGGAAAGTGTTTTCCTCTTATATTTTGGATGGGGGTGGGATGGTCTTGCTTTTTTATATGGATCTTAAAAACTGTTGGACTCAACCCTGTGTATTTCTGCAAGTCCTGGTCACCAGCATGAAAGTAGTTTAATGGAATAAGGTTACTGCTGTGAGAAATCACTGAACTTAAGTCAGTCCAGAAGTCTTTGAGAAATATTATATTGCACCTGAGACTTTATGCACACAGCCATTGGTGTAATACCTGTTACAGCAGGAGAAACAGGAACTGACCTTCAGCTGCAGCTATTTCCAGCAGGAAAAGAAACACTGAAAATGTCCCAGTCCATTTTCCAGTCTGTGAGGTTTCTGACCTTAGTGAGTGTTGTTTTATACGGTTATCAAAGATAAACAAGCAAAGGCTTCAGGGCCAGGTGAAGTTCACATAAATCCTTGATTTAAGCTAAGAAATCAATGTCTATAGAGCAGTGCCAGTAATTATGTTGGGCAAGGCAAATGGTTTGGATGTATGAAGGGAAGTGGGAGCTTACCTAGTTTGAAGTTCATTTCTTAGAAAAGTTGGTCTGAACTGGTCTGATTCTGTCTGTGTTTCTCCCTCTTACTCTCTTTTCCCTCCCCCAACCAAGAGAACACCGTTCCCAGAAATCCCAGAGGACATTCCTAATTGAAAGCAATGATCATGAGTCATTCCTGTATATTAAGTGAAATACTGTTGCATGCCTCCCAAGGGATAAAGTGATTAAACTCGCTAGAGAAGGGCCCAGGAACTTCTGTTGTCCCTGCAAACCTTGGAATTAAAAATCAAGAAGATAAGCTAGTGGTACAGTGTCTTCTTTCGAAACACATCTCTCTCTGAACTACTAGAGCCCACATACAAAGAGACAGAAAATGGATTGCATTTCTGACAGTTTAAGATTCAGATTTTGTCAACTAAGTCTGTTTGTTCTTCTGAACAAACTGTATGCTACACCGTCCTGTGGCTGGGATATAATGGAATATAATGTTAGCCTCGGACAGTGGTTATTGAGCCAGTGCCAGCCTCACTAATGAGCATGTGGTTTCAATAATAATATGGCTACTTGTAAGATGGCTGGCCACAAGCCAAGCACTTAATATGGAGGGGGCAACAGATGTAAAAAAGTACCATCCCTGACATGATTGCATTTCCAAAAATTCTCTGGCAAAAAAGTTAAGACTCAGCAAATCAGGATGATGAAGAATGTCCCCGTATCAGGAGAGGATGAAGCTCTGACAAATGAGTAGGAGCCCTACAGGCTTTGTGCACATATGGTAAAAAATAATATAAGAACAGGGGTGATAAAGGAACTGATAATTCTTTGTGGAAAAAATTCAGGCTGGTAATGGAAGGTGCTGGATAGTTAGATTTCTTTTCTTTTCTTTTTTCTTTTCTTTTCTTTTTTTTCTTTTCTTTTCTTTTCTTTTCTTTTCTTTTCTTTTCTTTTCTTTTCTTTTCTTTTCTTTTCTTTTCTTTT
>JAVJGI010000014.1:29631225-29648806 GCA_035590275.1 Ibycter americanus | reverse complement strand
CCTCTCCTCTCCTCTCCTTTCTCCTCTCCTCTCCTCTTCTCTTCCCCTTTTCCCCTTTTCTCTTTTTCTTTTTCTCTTTCTCTTTCTCTTTCCTTTTCTTTTTCCTTTATCCATTTTCTCTTTCTCGTTCTCTTCTTTTATTTTCTTATTTTTTTCTTTGTAATTTTCTTTTCTTTTTTCTTTTTTCTTGTTCTTGTTCTTTTTTTTTCCTTTTTCTTTTTCTTTTTTTTTTTTTTTTCTTTTTCGTTTTTTCCTTAAACATTTTGACATTCCAGACTTGGACCTAGAATTCCAAGTGCATCAAGACAGTGAAATGAATTACAGTTTAATAATATTCCCACCACACAGACAAAATGGATTCAATTACATAATGGTAGCATTAAATGTTATTAAGAAGGGGATCCAGAGTCTTGAGGCCAGACTTTCAGAAAATCATGATAAGCTGCTTAAAACAGCTGAAATAGCACATTTATAGGTTTTCCAGCCATAGGTTTGCTGAGGGGAGGGAGCACAGGGATGGAGTCATTACATTTGCTCAGAGGCTCTGGTGTGCTAATCTGTTATCGAGGATTTAGTGTGTAGAAAAGCAGTGCCAGAAAGTTTCCAATTTGATTACTACATGTTAACCTGCATGGTTTGGGGATGCTTTCTGAAGTGGCTGTCGTTATAGCAGAGTGCATGAGAGAGGGGTTTGGACAGCAATGCTGGCTCTCAGGCTCCAGCCACAGTGGCAAGGGGTGGCCAAGCCAGCCAAGAGCTGGGCGTTCCCGGCAGAGAGGCGGCAGAGGCAGCCCTGCCCTGTGCGAAGCTGCCCCAAACCCACCCTGCCCAGTCACCCATGGGCTCTCAGGTGGCATGAAGGTGCTGAGCTGCTTTCACACAACCAGACCCCTCTGTCCGGGGTTGCTGGGGAATCCTCTGGGTGGATGACACACCACTGAAACATGGGGCACGCTGTGCAGCTCTCCTAGAATGGGGCAGGCACAGGCAAAACATTGTTTTCTCCTACAACTCCCCCCCCACCCCACCCCAAAAAAAAAATTTCCTGTTCTTGATATTCAGAATTACAGTTAAGGACAACATTTCATGATCCTTTAACCACATTATTATTTTTTTTTTCCTACCTGGAGAAAAGGAAGACTTCATTAAAAAAAATGGTAGGAAAGAAGCAAATAATCACGTGACCTGTTTTTCACTGCTTTTCCATTTTTTCATTTGAAAAATTGGAGAGAATTTGAAAAGAAGAGGAAACCAGAAGAAAGAGTGGTCAGAACACAAAGTAGTTAAAAACTAAAGTAGAAGGATGAACTTTTCTGATCACTAGCACACAAATGAATTGTTATTTTCAGGTAAAGGAATTTTCAGTTTACTTCACAACAGTGGTAAGACATAAATATTCCCCCTGAATTTTATGGCTGATGATATTAACAGGATTTCATAGAAAATTTTAATTTCTATAGCTAATATATTTCTATGACTGTTCTGAAACTTCAATTATTTCAGACAATTCTGGTATAAAGTGTTCCAAATTCTCTAAACTGCTTGCTCTCTTGATGATGTCTCCCCAAATATTTCCCCAAATTTGGATGCTCTAACTGAAACTGGGTTGTTGTATACTACTTACCCGGGAATGTTTCTTTGTGAAAGCTGCTTGGACTAGAATAATGTTGCATGCCAGAGCTGGGAGACATTTCAAGCCCTGTTGAGTGGCCAATACTTTCGTCAGGGTGCTTGCTGGTTCATGGTCTCATGATAAATGGTTTGTGACCAGGAAACAGCATACATCCATTGATGGTAGGCAAGACAACATTTCACTGCTATGCTGCTTCTAACAAAATGTCCACAGGCACTTCAGGTCATCACTGATCAAATATTCATACCCTGCAGCAGTGGTCTGGGGGCTTATCTGAGAAGAGCTCTGAGGTTTCTGAGTCCTGAAGGGTCCTGTGCCATATGATACCCGGGATGATGTACATACCCTGGTGCTGCCCACTGAAAAACCAGTTGTGTGAGGCTCCTTCTGTCCTTGATGGAAGAGGAGAGAGGCAGAGGGACCTCTACAGGGTGTTTCATCTCGAACTCAGTAGCCGTCTAAGGGAGAGGGGATGAATTGCCCGATGAAGGTGCTGCTTCTCATGTGTTTTTATCATGGAGGGGGCTAAATATCTAGCTGCCAAGTGAATAGGTTGCTGAAGTTAAATGAGATGTACCTCAGCCATACCATGGGCTGTTGGCAGTGTTGGGTCCTTTACATCCTGCCGATCTGAAAGCGCTCTGAAATTGTCATACAGCTTCACTTCCAATGAATTGATATTGCAGATTCTTATTTTGGCTGCAGTGCATTAACTGTATAAACAGTCGAGTAAACTGGGCACCACAAAAGCTTGCTGGCTGGTTGCTGCATGCCCCCTAGGCAATAAAAACATGTGCAAAGAACAAAGAGCTGCACAAATCGACTGCAGATATGACCACACACGTTAAGATGTAATACGTCATTGAGACAGGAGAAAAAGCCTTTGTAGGAACCAGCACTGGGTGGAACTGGCTAATCCCATTAAAGAGCACCAAAACCCATTGATAAAGGGCCAGCTTTTGTGCTCTCACTTACAGGGGGGAAAATCTATTGACCTCAAGGAAAAGGAGCCGAGAGCAGAACCTGGCGCAGCGCGAGTCCCCATCCTTGCCTGCAGAGATGGCAGCATGTGCGGTCAGTGGCAAGGCTGACGTGAAAGTGTGTGTGGCACCAGTTTCTCTGAGCACCCTGCCGTCTGAGAGACAGAAGGCCGGAGGAAGCTTATAAATCTACTCACGCCAGGATGTTATGGCATGTGAACGTGCGGATTTCAGAGGAAAGACAATGGGAGCTGCACAGATAGTGCAGTTCTTGGGAAACTGACTGCTCCAAGCTTTGATCCTCAGAGCCTGCAGGCTCTCCCAGGCATCCCCATATTTCAGCACAGTGTGAAGCTCTGGTTGCTCTTTGCTTGGATGCCTGGATGAGAAACTGGGGAACACCGAAGGCAAGGTGCTTGTTTGAACGATCTATGAAGGAGGTGCTGACCCTGT
The DNA here is from genome assembly GCA_035590275.1 of Ibycter americanus. Taxonomy (NCBI): domain Eukaryota; kingdom Metazoa; phylum Chordata; class Aves; order Falconiformes; family Falconidae; genus Ibycter; species Ibycter americanus. The sequence continues at coordinate 29,645,740 of JAVJGI010000014.1, read as the reverse complement.
TCCCAGCCAAGGCAAGCATCCAGGGATCTCCAGGAGGTATTGTGCTGATACCTTGTTTTCTGACTGAAAGGAGGTTGCCACCTCTGTTCTTGTAAGTGATCATGCAAAAAAATTAAAAGGAGACTGAACTACCATGAATAGTTCCTGTTGTACTGTTTTGTACTCTTTTGGATTTTACATCAGTGATGATTTGTCTTATGCAGACTTGCTTCCTTTGACTACAAATGTCCTGACCCCATGGCAACAACTCCAGCTTATCCCAGCTCCCCTCCAGCCAAGAGGCACCATGTAGCTGAGTGCACATTCGTAGCCTGCCTGTGTGCTCACTTGCCAGCCAAAGGCTGTGCTGGCTGCCCAGGCGGTCCCTGCCAAATACAACAGCTGAGTTTGGCGTGCCCTTCCCTCACTGGGGTCACAAATTCGGGTCTATCTTCTCTTCCCTCACTTAATGTTAGTTGAAACTGGAATCAAAATTTATTAGGGGGTGTGTACGGAGAGGAAGGGTAGGCTAAAAGGCAGGCAAGCAGGCAGTGCAATTGCGGGATTTTTATTTCCTAAGCTAAAATTAACCAAAGCTTACACAAACTTTGGTTTGGGGTGAGCCTTGGTTCAGGGAGCAAACCCTGGTGCCAGGCTGTGGGAAATGGTCCTGGGGATGAGATGGGATGAGAGGAGAGAGCTCTCCTCCACCCAGGGATCCTTCTCACCGCTTCATTCCAGGGCTGTTGCCTTGGGGCCACCTACGGAGACACCACGACGGGAGAAGAGGCTCCCTCTGTTGTGTTTGTCCTGTGGGGCTCAGGGATCCTTCTCACTTCTTAAATTCATGTTAGGGTGAGCCCCTAGATGAAGATAACCAGGGTGAGTGGGCTGCAGGGAGCCACAGCACTCTCCAGCCCTGCCTGGGCTGGGCACCCTGGGGAGCCAACATGCCCAGTGATATGCTCAGCCTTGCTCAAGTGCCTACTAATGGCAGGCACCAGCCTTTCCTAGTCTCTCTGTCTCAGGCCATGGTATGTTTGTGAGGTTGTTTGCTTATGTGAAAGGTTTAAGAAGTTTGTGTCTGTCTAGTTCTGTCTAATAAGGAAAAAAAAAAAAAGAAAAAGTAATTCTTGAATTTTTGATTCTTTCCAGATTGGCCCATTCCTGTATACAAAAAGTTTAAAATAAAGGTGGGGAATGCATCTCTGCTTTTACAATTCTATCTGGGGGCATTTGCCACATATAGTTACACATATTTAATTTTGAATGAGCTCTTTGCAGTTCACCTCTAAGCAGATGTTCATCTACACCTGAAAACATGAGAAGGTCTCAGAGCTGGCTCAGCCAAGGGAGGAGAGACCAATCAACTTACAAGTGAATTTTTACAGGGAATATATTTTTAGACTAAGAATTTTAAAACTTGTGTATGTCTGTGAATCTGGTTGTGCATGAGGCTTTCTTTTTGTCTGTCTCCCACCCCTGCTCCCTCCTTTCCTCCTTCTGCCTGTTTCCTACCTCTCCCCTTCCCCATCCTGCCTCAGAAAATAAGCTTTCATTGGGCTTTTATAGCTGCACTTTTAAGTCAGTCAAGATTATTTTCTGGTGCTTAAATTCCTAGTTAACATGTCATGGTGCCATTCAGTGCTGGAAATGATGTAATTTATTGGGTAGCTGGTCAATTGCACAAATAGCTGGAAAAACAAGTTTAGCTTGATATAAATAACAAGACACAACAGTATATGCAGTACAACACCTTGCCTCCTGCTGCAAATCTCCTGATTTCTGTTATTCTGGTTTCAGCATGCCTAGCTGCCTCCTTACATTCACTACTATGAAATTAGATAATTATAGCACAAGTAAATATTACCCAATCAATCTACTGTAACAACTGTTAAAACAAGCCATCTTATAAATTTTGCTAACAAAATATGCCTCAACCCAATATACACAGAAGGTAAGTTTCTCTGACCTTGAACCAAATTCCAAGAGCAAAGAACATTACATGCATAATGAACATCCAGTGATGAGAAGCAGAGTTGGGGTCCAGCCCTGTTTCCTCTGACCCCCTGAAATCTCCTCTAGCTCAGTGGCAGAAGGATGGTGTGTTTTGGGACAGCTTCTCTTTTCAGGTACAGCATGAATAGAAATAGTCCTCTGAAATCACAGATTGCCCTCTTCCCTTAAGCCCAGTGGCTGAACTCGGGCAAATTAATGTTCGTCTTCCCTGCACAACACCAGAGTCCAGTTCTTATGGGTGTGATGGCTGCACACACCAGCAGTTTGGTGCAAGGAAACAATAAAGCCTCTTCAAAAACCAGAGCATCCTTTCCCTCTCCCCACCAAATCCATTTAATAAGAAAAAAACGCCACCAAAACTCGAACACCAGCAGGGATCAGAATAAGTTGCTCAGTGGTAAGCTGCTCACATTTCTGTGCAGAATGTACTGCACGAGTTCATAACATTGTGTACTGCAGAAGACTGCTCAAATTAGGGGCAAACTTCCGGACCAACTGTAGCAGCAGGACTGTTTGGAAATGCTACTGGATTTAAGGTTCAAATCCAGGCAGTGCTCTGTAGGTTTGCCTAACTGACTCACGATGAGAAGACAGTTTCTATTGGGGTGGGGATAGAGGAGAAAAAGAAGCCAAAATGCCTGATTGTAAAGATTAATGCCTTTTAAAACAGAATAAAGATGTTCTGAATCTGTGTGTGGCAGAGAGGGGTCTCGAGGGAGAAGCTAATTATGATATACTGCTTGAATACCATTATGCACTAATTACTGAAAAAAAGATGATGGATTCAAAAACCTTTGTATTACTAAATGCAAGCAGAGTAGAGCCAGTGTTGGCAGCTTTTGAAAACCCCACTGCAAGAAGCAGCCAGATCATGCATTGCCTGGACACTTCCCAACAAGCACATGCTGGGTTTCCAACACAAAAGGTGAAGTATGGCCATCTAACCTCTGCCAAATCCAGGTATCAGAGGGGGTTGGTTGTTCTGGCCAGACCTTGTGTGGGATGTAAGCTGGGAAGGATGGCATGCACCATTTGTATGACTGGTCTGCGAGCTGCAGGGAGTGCGTGGTCTGAACTTGCAGGAGAGGAGACCTGTTTCCTAGTTGATACCACTCAGAAATGTTGCCTTAGATTTATCTCTTACAGTCCCTTTAAAGGGGGGACTTGAGGTATGGTAGCAGCCACCCAGGACTCCTCAGGACTCAGTGGAGAAAGGTCTCAGAAGGTGATCAGGGGTCCAAGGTAGGCTGAAACATCTTTCTAAAAAGCTGAGTAAATTTGGTGTCCTTCCCTCTGCCTGGGAAAGCACCATGGGGATGGTGGCAAGGTAGACCTCGACTGACGTAGCATGGCTAAAACCCCTGTAAAATCCACCCTCCATTTCAAATGTGTTATGTGGAAGAGAAGTGGGGTGGGCTGGAGGAAATGGAAATATTGCATTTATGCCTGTAGTAGCTGAGAAGCACCGCTTACTAGCTCTGGTATACTCCATGCTGCACCTTGTCTACCAGTCCCTGGACCTCTCAGCTGGTGCCACATGTCTGCTGGGAAGCCAGATGCATTTGCTGCCTCTCACAGGGGTTTTGTAATGTGACTAACATCCCTAAGAATTGGGAGCACTGAAAATGCTGGTGTGACTCATCTTGCTGTCTCTCTACTGTGGTAAACTAAATGTCCTTACGATCATTTTTTGTCATAGAATGGCTCATTTCCTTACCTACCTTTGGACTGTTTCACCTGCCAAAAAGGGGCACCTGTCCAAACTTCCCACCTGAACAGCCCCTTGCTCGTCTTAACTGGTGAATCATGCCTGGTAACTGAGTGGGAGAGTACTAGGTGGCACGGGACAAAAGCCAAGTCCCGAATTTTTCATGCCCCATGTCTGTAGCAGCCTTTTCAAGGTCCCTGAAACTTGTCCAAGGTCTGACTGACCTGAAAAATTTCTCAAGGTCCGTCCTAACAGTTGAGCAGGACAGACAGCTGACCTCCAGGAATGGGCACTGTTTATTACACTAACTCCTTGGTGGCCTCATGGTCCTGTTCTCCTTGACATGGAGTGACCAAAGAGTAAGCCTTCGTGCATACGGGATGCAAAAAATGCAGAGAACAAGCTGCATTTGCTTGCTGGGGAGTGACTTCCCCTGGGATCCGGTCAAATCTGCTCCTTCTGGCAAATTTTAAAAACTATAGACGAATGTTGAAGAACATACAGAAGATGTCTGGAAATGGAGTCCATGACCTGGTGAACTCCCCTGGTCAGAAGGCAAACCTGCTTTTCCATTACCTTTGATATGTTGTTGGCTAAAAGAGGAGGATGTACTTTCTGTCTCTCCAAGAAGATGCTTCTGGTTTGTGTGTGCCATCCATATTCATCTGGCCCATAAAGCTGAATGGAATTCATTGTCTGACATATGTCTTTTGTTGTTGCTTTTTGCTGAAAGTCTGGCTTTCTCATCAAGTGAGAATTTTTTTTTTCAGGAAAATTCTCAAGTCTTTTTTTACTCCTGCTTTTTTGGACATAAGTTTGAATTTTTTGAAAGAAATTTTGAATAAAAGCAAAGTAATTTTGGGGGGGGTTTGGTTGGTTTTTTGTTTTGATTTTCATGAGAACAAACATTGCTCACCCCAAGTGAGGGGCTGACCATTCACCTAGGGAGGAACAACCCCAGGCACCAGGATATGCGAGGGACACCCTGCTGGAAAGCAACTTGGCAGAAAAGCACCTGAGGCTCCTGGTGGACACCAAGATGACCATTAGCCAAAAATGTTCCCTTGTGGCCAAGGCAGCGAATAGGGTCATGGGCTGCATTAGAAAGAGTGCTGCCAGCAGGTCAAGGGAGGTGATCCTTCCCATCTACTCAGCCCTGGTGAGGCCACACCTGGAGTGCTGTGTCCAGTCCTGGGCTCCTCCACACAAGAGAGGCATGGGCATAGCGGAGAGAGTCCAACAAAGGGCCACAAAGATGATTAAGAGACTGGAGCACCTCTCCTATGAGGAAAGGCTGGGAGAGCTGGGGCTGTTCAGCCTGGAGAAGAGGAGGCTCAGGGGGATCTCTCCTGAAGGGAGAGTGCAAAGAAGATGAGGTCAGGCTCTTTCCAGTGGTGCCCAGTGTCAGGACCAGAGGCAATGGACATAAACTGAAACACAGGACGTTCTCTCTGAGCATCAGGAAACACTTTTTTACTGTGAGGGTGACTGAGCAATGGCAGAGGTTGCCCAGAGAGGTTGCAGGGTCTCTTGGAGATATTGAAAAGTTGACTGGATGTGGTCCTATGTAGCCTGCTGTAGGTGGCCCTGCATGAGCAGAGGCTTGGACCAGATGATCTCCCAAGATCCCTTCCAACCTCAACCCTTTGGTGATGCTGTGATACCAAAAGCCTACTGGGAGATAACACAGCAGTTCTATAGGCAACTAAAGCAGCTGTAGTCTTGCCTGTGATCTCCATAGGAAGCTGTCCTTGAAGTCAACTATTCCCACAGTGATACACGGATTTAATTTTTTGAGAGAAGTACTTGATTTACTCCAAAAGAGTAAAGACATATGCCAAGACGTATGCAGAGTAGGCAGGAGATGGGGACCTGGGAGTGAAGGTGATGTGAGACGCACCTTCAGCTGGGTCTAAAAGGAAGGAAGGGGCTCCCAGGAGGAAAGCAGTTGCATTGGCAGAGGCAGAGCCTGCTAGACAGTGTGGACAGGGCAGCGCGGGAAGGCAGCTGCGCTACTCGCATTGGAAATGCTGGCTTGTTTGGTGCTGCCTTGTGTCCCACCATGGGACCAGCTTTCTCCAAACTAATTTCATGCCTGACATCCAAAGCTAGACATTCAAAATGGCCTCAGCACAGCTTCCCAGTTGAAACACCCGGGGTGAACAGGTGAATGTGCAGACCCAACTGCATCCAGCCAGCAATGGAACAGGCTTTGCTGGTTTTAAAGCGTGAATGTTTCCTGCCTTGATGGAAAGACCTAGATTTGTTATTGCAAAGCTAGGGGCAATCTCACAAAGCCAAGCTTAGGCCAACCAGGGGAGAAAAGAGTGCAACACACTGTGCATGCAAGGGTGGAGAACAGGAGCATGGGATTTGGGGTTGTGGTTTTGGGTGTGCATGTAAATTGTTTGTGTGGGTAATTTGCTGTTTTTACAGTGAAAAATCCTGATCTTCCAAAACTGCCTGTGTGGAAAAAAAGGGAGTGCAATTTTCACTACTCAGATTTATAATCTGCTTTCTAAAGTATGCCCACAGGAAGCAAAATTAGAATTTTCTTCTCAGGACAGTGCTAGCTCAGGAGTTTAAAATACATCTTGAGCTAACATTTTTGTGAGTCATCCTGCATCACCGAATAAAGATATACATGATGTGAGCACTGCAGATTTAGGAATGAGCCAGGGTTGTTTTGTTGCCTTGCTCCATTATTGAGAATTTTCTGATTCTGCCACCAGTGGTTCATTAGTGTGAGCCTGTCCCTAGTACAGCTTCACAGGACATGATGGAGAGATTACTTCAGTTCTATAAACACGTTGCTAAAGTCTGAGCAGCCAAAATATGTGACTATGTTTTTTTGTGGTGCTTCCATGGGTATCATTACACAGAACAGATAGATAGGTACCAGCTCACGGTCTTATATCCTCAAGGGAAAAAATTAATGCCAATTTCCACGTGTGAAATTATTCTGTTTAACAGGAGATATATCAATACACCACAACAGGGTGTAAAATATGTTTGGTTTGTAATTACACCAGCTGTGTTGGGAAAACAAAGCAGGGGTTAAACAAGGCCACATGTTTAATCAGAGGTCTCACAGGGCTATGAATACAAGGAAAGCTGATCTTTTTGCATGATATCAATATAATGCAGTCATCCTGTGTGGGTTTTGCATACCATCCTGTCCACAAACAGAGAAGTGACTCCTATTTCAGTAAGAATTAAAGCAAAAGCAAAGGAAGAACAAAGGGGTGAGGGAGTTAATCTGGAGGAGATGATGGTAAATCCCACTGCATCTTGTAAACCCCTCCTGTTCTTTCCTCCACAGCGGCATTATTTTCCCATCATAACCACTTCCTTAATAAACAATTAAGCTTTGTGTTTGGAATCTAAACATATTTTTTGGGGCCGAGGGAGAAAGGGACTGGGTGGCTCAGGGCTTGGCAGTAACACAGTCAGATCTACAGTGGCTTGAATTTGATCCAGGTTGCGTTGCCCTTGATTTATTATCTGTCCTTATGCAGGGGAATCTCTGTCTCCCCTCCACACTGTTTTGGTGCATCTACCCTGTAGAAACAACAAGCAAGACAAAATATGCATTTATTTTCTCACAAATATTTGACTGATTTATTTTGAGAAGCAAATTCTTGCTGATGCTCTTCATGTCCCTCTGTAATGGAAACTCAGCTCAATAGCCAAGTGAATGTTGAATAAATGAATACAGGTATTCAGTCCTGATGTTGGATTGCAAAAGTGATAAGGACAGAAAAGCAATGAGCCAGGTGGCTACATCTGCATGTACAGTCCGTACCTCTGCTGATAGCTGTGGGGATGCAACAGGGTCAATCTGGTGTCACTGACATGTTCTGTAATGCACAGAACGTGGGGACAGGTATGCTGCTGCTGTCCATGCTGGTCATTGTCCATGGCCTGAGATACTCTCTTGCTTTTCAGTGCCATCAATCTGGCAGCTTCACATTGAATGTAATTATTATTAATTTCCTCCCCCCACCCCCAAATGCTTGGAAAATGATGAGATAGTTTGCTCACAAACAGTTTTCATGAAAGAAACAGCTGGGTTGCTCTATCTCTTTACAAAGGCTTTCTGCGTGTCTGTCGAGCTGGAGTGTGGCGTGATGAGCTGTTTCTGTTGAGAAACCAGAGTTTACAGAATAAACAGAGTTGAGGTAAACCCTGATTATGAGGAAAGTCTGCGCGTTAGGCTCCCTTGCAGCCTTAACTCACACGACTACTCTGTACTTTTGGAAACACTTCCAAGATTTTTCTTTTGTGAATTGGTGTAAACGGCTTGTTGGAGCCAGGCGTGCCTAAATTCTCACCAACTTTTCCTAAATTTCTTTTGACTCGAACAGAGCCTCAGACAGGCGTGAGGAGATCAAGGGGGTCCCTGGGGAGCGCTCAGCCAGTGCGGTACCATCCAGCAGAACTGGCTCAGTGCTTCCAGCTCCCGGCCACACAATTCATTTTGTGCTTTCGTAGATGGGAGAAGAAGCAAAGCAATGTGTGTCAATAAGCTAAAGGGAATTATCTCATGTACGAGGAACAGCAGGCTCTGTGTTTTCCCTTGTTTGCTCTGGGATTTCTGCTGTTTGTACTAAATTCAGCGCACCAGAGACTGAGCGCAGCCCCCACTCTCTGAGGGCCATGTTCAGACATGTTGGGTCCTTGGGGTGGGAGTAGCACAGCAAGCGGGATCTGATGGAAAATCAGCTGTGAGCAGCAGAGCTCAAGCAACTCTTTTTCTTGGACTTTGTGCCTCTATAACCTAACCACAGCCTAGGTACCCTTGCCACTGCCAGGTCTTCTCGCCGGGGCACTGTGACATGGGGTGGGAAGGGTCCCCCCTGCCTTCAGTTCCTCTGGCTCCTCTCCAGGCCCTGCCTGAGCCCTCACGTGATGACAGCACGCAGAGCCCAGGATCTTTTCACCACACAGCTATTGATTTCTGCAGTTACTAGTGTTGGTGTAGGTGGGATGAGGCATGTGTTGATGTGCCTCACCAGCCCAGAAAAGATCATGCAATTCAAATGCTGGTGTAAGAGCCTGATTGCCTGCTTTGCCATGTGGTGGGAGTTATACAAGTGTCCTCAGTGGGTGTGAAATGCTAGATCTTTATTTGGACAGCCAAGAAGCCCAAGGTCTGGTGTTGACTTCAGTCCTCGCTTTAACAAAATTTCTTCCCTCTTCCTTGTGGGATTACCTGTAAGAGGGCTGAGTGAGATCTCTAGGTCGTGTGGCATTAGTTGCTGCTCTTTCCAGCGCAGCGGGATTTTGCAGTTTTGAAGCCAGGAGGTGAGTGGCTTTCTAACTAAATACTCCAAGATTTCTGCTTGGTTTATTTTGCTCAGAAGAAGGTTCAAAGATAGAAGGCTGATTAAGAATGATGATGTGCTCCCACTCTGTTTCTGACTATCCTTTAGCCAGATCTTCAAAGAGAATTTTATTTGTTTGTGCTGTGAACCAAATTTCTTGAGATCTGTGCTTACAAGAGGCCGTGATATTACCTGGGCATTATTAATTGGGAGATGCTTGCTACCTTCTGCTGCTCAAAAACAATTAGAACATGTTGTTTGTGAAATGTGAAAGAAAAATGAAAACAATTTCCTATTTGCTGTCTTTGAAGTTAAGGGGGAAAAAACCCTCAGAGTATAGCTGAATTACCACATAAAGCAAAGGGTTTTTTTTTATTATGTAAAGATCAAAGTAGAGTGAGAAAAGTATTGAGAGGCGTTTACTTTGATGAGTTTGGTTAAAAATCAAAAGTTGGTTTGATGGGGGAGATACAAACACAAAGCACTATGTGCCACAGATTTGCTGAATATGTTAAAAAAGTGCTGAGCAGTATTAAATTAATGCAAAACTGAAGATTACACAAGGGTAAACACTGCAGCTAATGTTTGACTAGAGCTGAACTGAGGGCTGAGTGCCTCCACTTAATTTGCAGACCATGCCCACGGCAACCCCCAGGAGGCTGGGAGTGGAGGAGACAGACATTTTATAGTGAGGAGCCACATTATTATTTTTAAATTTAGGAAAAAAAAAAAATCTGGCTGAAGTTACTGCTGCTAAACATTGGGGAGAGGCAACTGAGAGAAAGCAAGAAATAAGAATCAGTGAGTGGCTTTTGGAGCTGAAAGAGAAAGATCTGCTAAGCTAATACCCAGTAGGTGTGAATGTCTCTAGTAAATACTAGATCATAAATAGAACTGAGAAAACCAGCGTCGTTCAAAAGGCATGCTGCAGATAGCTATTCAGCCTGAATGGGACTTGCAGCCACTGCTCAAGCATGTGCATGAAAAGTGTGCTTTCCATGAGCATTCATTTACATACATCCAGCAGTGAAATGGTTGTGGTGAGCGAACACGATGGCATAGGGAAAGCAATGAAATACAAAGTGGCTTTCAAGTTCAAAAGAACATTTGAAAATTATTTCTTCCACTCCACCCAACTCAGATCATGAGACATTTTCCCTCCCTAGCAAGATGGGCCATCCCCATCACGCTGCCTGGAGGCCTGATCCTGCCTTCTGGAACGAAGAGCACAAAAGTCTGCTCGTGCTTTGCAATTAAGAGTTTTCTACAAGATCTTCCACTTTGAAAGAACATGTCTGAACCCCTGACAAGCTGTTGTAATTCCCATTTGCATGAGTGGTTTGAGAAATGAAAGGAAAGAGAGGAGGGCAGCACCAGGCTGAGACTGTAGCTGGTTTAAACTATTCCTCAGATAACTTTTTTTTAGTCATTGAAGCCCTAAGTGCCTTTTAAGCATGATATGCTATGTCTTCAGTAGCACAGCAGTGGATATCTTTAGATTGGGTTTTCATCATATACTTTAATTTTCTAGGCCAGGGGATGACCATAATTGCTGAACAATTCAATGTAATGGAATGGGCTAATTCAGCGCTTTTTACTGCATTTTTCCACATAATATCTAAAATCTTCTTTTCCACCGTAACCCATGTTTATGAAAGCAAGTACTTAACCCGCACATTTCCTGGACTTGAATCATTTCCTTAATAAGGCATAAAATTTTGCAAAATCACTCCCCTTACATTAACACATCATTATAAGGAGATATCAGTGTTTAGCACGTCAGAGGCAAACACTGGTCTGTGCAATGTACAGCTACACCACTCAGCTTCAGAGCCATGTACCGTGGCTTTCTAATAATAATTCTATAAAAGCAAGTACTTTCCTTCCTTTCTTTCCTTATTTTTTTAATTCAGTGTTTTACTCCTAGCTGTTATAGGCTGTTCTCTTGCACAGGATGAAGTATGTCAAACATGCTAGCTTTACTTTTAGTTTTGGCTTTGATTCTGATAAGCAGAAACAAAGCAGCAAGCGATGGCTAAAATTTGAAACTGCTACAACCGCAGTTCATAAAATAATATTAAAAGATGACAAAAGTCATAAAAATCTCTGCGTTCTCTTCTGTTTCTGTGTTCTGTCAGACAGGAATCTCCTTTTCCAGGGAGACACTGGAAAGGCTGATAGATTACTTCAAAAATAAAAGAAATGTATACAAACCAGAATTTCTCCTGTCATAGGGCTGTGAACTCATTGTACTGCTGCAGTACACTTGAATGTCCAACGCCCAGTGACCTGGGCATACAGGTAGAGTAACTCCTGGGAGCAGTTCCTCAGGCATCAAAAGATTTGCTTGCTTGCATTGACTTTAAGCTTGTGCTCAGGATCTGGTCTTCACACAGATTTCTCATTGCTTTGTGACCTTTGGTTTGAAACAAGACTTCTACCAGAGCAATTTTGCTGCAACAGCCTTTTGCGTAAATGGGGACACCGAGCTACATGCATTCTTACGAGGCGAACACCCCTCTTTGGGCATCAAAAGGGTGGAGTGATCAAGTCTCTGCAGAGCCGGCTGCAGGGATGTGAGCCTAAACCTTGCTTTGGCTTTGTGCACTTCTGAGCTCTGTTAACTCAAACCACTGAACACGCAAGGTGCTTCCTAGGGGAAGGTCTCACAACTCTTGAAAAGTAACAGTCAGACAAGTAAAATCTTGCTTTATTTTTGACTGGGGACAGAGCTCAGATCCACCTGTGTTTCAGGCACTTGGACCATCTATCGCGGGAGCCAGCTTTTGCTCATGAGCAGGCCACACAGCAGCTTTGTTCCTGGCTAAACCATAGCAGGCTCAGCTTTACATTAATAAAAATCTGTAAGATGCCATCATTTCATAAGCTAACACAAATCAGACTCTTTGCTGGTGCCTCTGAGCCTTCTCCCATTTTGTGAGCACACAGTCTGGGTTTTGACTGTTCAAGACACATCAGGATGAGCACGCCAGCAGGTAAAAAGAATAACAGGTTTAATAAAGACCTGAGTGATACAGGGTTAATGAAAACTAAACACATGAGGGCTAGCTACAACCAGAATTTGTGCTGGTAGCCTGCTGGGTCAGTTCTTTACAGTGTGTTCAGGGGTAGGATGAGCGGCTAGCAGCATATTACTACAGTGAGGCTATTTGTGTGGGATTGGGCTTAGTTGTCTCAGAAATGTGAAATCATAATTATTGGGTTCCTTTCAGTTTGAAGCAATCCAGAAACGATACATCTTCTGAGTGTGTGGGAGGAGAATTTCCTTCTTTTCTTGTTCTCCTGCTCTCTCTCTTACATGTTCTTTTCTACTTCTTGATCCTAATGTGTGACAGTAAATAGTACTGGGAGAATTATTTATACTGAATAATTTTGTTGATATATTTCACCCTGGAAACTCTTCAAGCACTTTGTGATTTCTCTCGAAAGCGTTTGAAAAATGCCACTAACTGTAAGCCATGTGATATGGTTTCCCTTCCCTAGCTGGATGACCGGTTCTGGGATGACGACTCTGATGAGAGTGCTCAAATGGGTCAGGAATGCAGAGCACGTCTGGGTCTCGCGAATTTTTCACGAGTCACAGGATTTCCGCCAGGTCAGAGCCTTTGGTTAAAAAAAAAACCCACAAACTTCATCTCTGTCATGAATTTCAGTCCAAACCAAGAAAATCCCACTCCCCCTCAGTCTGGCTGCCCATTTTCTTCTCCTGTGTTCTGGGTGAAAAACATTCCAGGAGAGCCCAAGTTTGCCATGTTAATCTAAATTTCCCAAGCAGTTGTGTTAGGGACACTTAGTTTCTACAGATTTTCTGCAGGCACAGTAGACTAGAGAAGCCCTACCCAAGGTTTGGGTAGAGCAGTTTGAGCAAAAATCCAGCTCTGTGCTGAACACCAGTGAGCCCACTGGGAGAGGAGGTGTCACACATACTCCAACTAAGTGAAAGTTTTCAAAGCTCAGGCTTTATTCCTGGCCAGATAATCCAGCATTGGACAACAAGGAACTGTGGGTGTTGTAGATGAAAAACGGCTTAAACTGTGAATGTTAACAGGCAGCAGATAATTGGGTGTATGTATGTGTGTGGGTGACTGCCCCAAATGAGCTTTTGAATTCTCAATCAGAAGCCTGCTACTCGCTAGCTGTAACTGGTACAGGCTCGTCAGTTTTGGGGCTAAACAAAAATAGCATGTCCTGAATTCTCCCATTAATAAAGGGATGTGGGGCAGAGACACCAATTAGGAGACTGATCACGTATTGTGCTTTTGTGTAGAAACTATTCAGATTGTGAAATCTGGGGCTTGGTGTCCTGGAAACTAGAGTAGCCTGAAAGGAAGGGCTCCTGCAGAGAAGAACTGGTAATGGAAAAGGGAAGAGGGGGTCAGGAAGAGGAAGGTGATGATCCTAATAGGAGGAAAACCCGTGGTAGTGGGGAAAGTTCCTGAAGATCAGGGAGATAGGGGCTCATTGCCACCAGTCCTGATCAGTCACAGGATCGTGACCAGCCCAAGCAAGAGCAGCGTGAAGGCTGTGGGTCTGAAATCCTATGTACAGTCCCACTGCCTGTGTGATTTTCCACATGCTTTCCTTGGCCAACCGAGGATGTGCAGAGCTTGATGACTGTGCTCTCCCTTCTACCCCATCCACCTTCTACCCCTGGGGTTACCCTAAGAAGGGTAATTTGTGCCTGCAAACTAATTTACAGTATAGTGTTTCCAACAAAATAGGGTTTGCAATATAGTAATCAATCCAGTCTGCTACTTTTTAGGCAATCTATAAATATGCAGTATGCATGTCCCTGCTTTGAGGACTCTTGTTGAGGAAAGCAGACAAATGACAAAAAAGCACAGAAAGGAGAAATGACAGTCTCCAGTTCCAACAAAGGTCAGCAGCATGATAGGTCTAATTCCTTCTGACACTGACCTACTGGCTCCTCACATTTTTGTCCTGGTAAACAACTATCCAAAAGCATGTGCCTCATGGCCCTCAGTACCTTTAGCATCAAATGTCTAACTGAAAGCACTACTAGTTTGATACAATTCTCTGGACCTTACCCAGGGCCCTGTTTCCAGATAATTTTTCTATCATGTTCAAGCACACATGGTTACACTTGGGTGGAGAAGTGCTCTAAAAAGGTCATTTGTAATTTGGACAGGATTGTTTTGAATGAAAAGATTTGAAAAAGGTGCTGAATGATCTGGGAAGTGAAAAAATCCCAGTGATGGCATGGAAAACTAGGGAAAATGTTAATCAGCATGGTGTGACTGAACTGTAAAGGAACAAAAAACAACAGTAAATAAGCTAATAGCAACACACACTTTCTTTATGTGTTTCTTTCTTTACTTTCTGTCTTTCTTGCTCAATTCCTTGCTTGCCTTCTTACCTGCCAACCTTCCCTTCCCTTCCCTTCCCTTCCCTTCCCTTCCCTTCCCTTCCCTTCCCTTCCCTTCCCTTCCCTTCCCTTCCC